>VWZO01020266.1:48226-132698 GCA_013396975.1 Bucco capensis | reverse complement strand
CCCTAAAGTGCATATCTTAAGTGTGGTAGTCCAACCCAAACTCCCCCGCCCCTGAAGTAGAGGTGCTGGCCTGTGCACCCACTGCTGGCTGCATGCAGAGCCCCTCGTGTGTGTGCTCCTTAAATGGAAAAAATCGGAGATGAGAATCAATCACACGCCTATTTCTACCTTTTAAATTTTTTTCTTAATTATTTATTTCAGTAGTCTTCACTAGGCTAACATTTGGATGTAGCTGCCTTCCAGGTGTATCTAAAAAGTCTATTTTTAACTGCTATATCCCAAATGGAAAAGTTATTCACCAGGAGGGTTTAAAGCTATTCAGATACTTCATTTTCATGTATAATGGGGATTTTTTTCTTTCCCCAAGATGGGTTCCACCTATATTAGCTAGACATATTATTTACGGCAAGCTAAATTTAACATTTTCCAGTTTGGAACAAAGTCTGTTGCTATGCACCACACACACACACGGGCACACACGGACACATGCACACATCATACAGATGAACAGGCAGTGTAGCAATACTGTGACCATTACAATGATTTACCATTAATTAATCATTTACTGGCATGTTTTTTTTTTTAAAATCTTTATTGTTAATAAAGATGAAGAATATCCATGTAATAAAGTATACACATCTTGCATTTTATTTCCTTTTTTTAAACTATTATTAAATTGTCTTAATTCTCCTTTCCAGATACAAAGAAGGTCTCTTCAGGTATCCAGATGTCAACATAAGTACATATCCTGAACGCATAGCAAGTAGGCAGTTGAGGCTGTTTACCCATCACAAACTCATGACAAGTTTAGTTTCTTTTGAGTCATCTCACCAGGAAATTCTGTTCTAACATCTGTCTGTACTTGTGTCACCACAAAATGAGATGAGCCTGAAAAAGAGAGTGAGCTTTAACACCATGAGCTAATAGATCCCGCGTGGTGTTATTTGGGTGGAATGGCAGAGTCACTACAGCCCTTCCTTGCTCCCTCTCTCAGCCTGGTCTCTCCCAGTAGCCAGATTTTGTGCTCCCTGGTAAAACCTACCACTGAGTTCTGTGAAAGGAGTAAACAGTGTCACTGTGACAATCAATAGATTAAGATATCAGAGGAAAGCTTACATCCAGGTAACCCTCACAGTGCTCTGGACAATGAGATGTACAGGCATCTACTTTAATTAAATACCTTAGTGTAATATCATCAGTCTTTAACAGGAGCACAAATAAATCCTAAACACACACTTCTTTTCATCCAAATCTGAAGAATCCCCTTATGTATATCAAATGAGGTTAAAATGCCGCAAAGACCTTAGTTTGAAGATTGTGTTTTAGTATTTTATATTAAAACAAAAAAAAACCCAACCTATTTGCCAATATAGAGAATGTCTGCATAATGAATGAAAATATAAGGAGAATTAAAATGATGCAAATTATAGAACTGAATTCTAGAAGAATTCTACTTTTTGAACTACTTGTCTTTATAGTTATGGAAAGAATTTAAATCTCTAAGGTGGTTGATTGGGGGTTTTTGTTTGGTTTTGGATTTCTTTTTATGTCATAGAGAACAGTGTATTCTACATGCACATCAAGATGGACTTTGGTTAGATACAGTAGGAGTAATTCATGGTGATGCATGTTTTATTTGGTTAGTAAAATATTATTTATTGTTTATCATCATCATATGTTGTTTATACTAAAATTAAGCATATATATAACATATATATATATATATAAACATATATTGTTTATACTGAACTGTGGATAATGCTATACCAAGTTTGATCCTACTGCAGTGCACACTACACAAAAAGCAACCTCACCTGAGTCAAAACCATTTATAGATGAAGGTCTTGAATCCACTTTCTGTAATGACAGTGTCCCTGCTACTCCTTTCAAATTAAGGATCTACAGAACATAGCATAGCAGGTAGGTTAAAAAAAAAAAAGTGACCAGAGCAAGTAGTTAATTATCAATTACAACTGAAGGGTTTGTACAGACTACTTGTGGTGAATTAATAACAACTGCCAAGGCAGTAGTATCTGATACCACCCTGGCTGTTGATTTTCTAATGCATATTTTTCCATTACAGAATTGTAAGTTTATGTATACATCATTTACAGTGTGTGTGTGTCCCTATGTGCATGTAATGCCTCAGATTTGTATTATCATGTCAGAACCTGTAGAAAAAAATGTCAAACTATGTAGCTATATTCTTCTGTTGGTGTGCCAGAGAAAAAGAAAAGATTTCAGCTGAGATGAGTAAGTACAAAAGGACAGCGTGAGCTAGTGAAAAAGCAAGAAAACAGCTTAATGAGAATTTAATAACAGGGGAAAATGATGATAATAAAATAAGGCCTTCTTCAACTCTCTTTTTTTTTTATAACAGTCCTATGCTACTCAAAAAGATGCAAGCAGACAAAGGGGAGAAAAGAAATTTATAGGTGATAGTAATTTATGACCATGTGCTAAGAATAGACATACTCATTAACACTGTGCTTAAAAAAAAAATCAGACTACATTACTGGGAATCACATTCAATATTTTTTGCACAAGAAAAGGAAAAGAATCTAGTGAGAGGTAAGTAAGGATTATAATCTTAAAAACAAAAGATTATATTTTTATATGCATTCTTCTAAATCCATAATAAAAGCTCATATAAAAATGCATTAGTTCAGAGTCTGAACAAAGCATCAACAGAGAGACTGTTAATAATAAGCATCAATCACTTGTTGAAAGGAGCATAGCAGTGCAACAATAATGAAAACAGTGACAGACGACAGAAGGTCAGATATCAAATGAGATGTCAAAGCCCTTAAAAAGGCTTTGTGCTTAATCATGATTCCATAGAAATCCAGGAAAAACTTGCTACTTATTGCAAAGAATGCAGAGTTCAATCATGGTTATATTTTGTTTAACAGATTCTGATGAACATATTCTAAACGTAAAATGGAAGTTGGTAAAGAAGGTAAAAAGGGCTAATATATATGCTAATCTGAAATGAGTTTATCAGCAATACATTTATTTCCTCAGTGATTCATTCTGGAACAATCCTGGTCGAGACAGAGGTTGCAATTCAACCAAATGTTCTTAAGTTTCAGCAGGTGCACAGGAGATGTGGAAAGAGGCTTGAAAATGACTGAAGAACTGGTAATTTTCACCTTACACTCAGAAACATTTAGCAATCACTCCACATACTTATCAAAAAGATAGGTCAGAAATGACTTGATAAGAGAGTACCTACTTTAGGAAAGTAACTTTGGTATATGAAGCATTTGAGGAGGTGGATGCAGTAAACCCCTTAGTGTATGAATGCTTGTATTAGTCATATTCAGAAATAAAGTTTATCTTTCATTTTTCTGGTTTAGTAATGTGTCACTGCCCATGGCACTCACATGTTGACCATTGTAGTGAATTCCTCAGCCCTAGGAAATGATCCATTAAAATCAGATCTTTTCTAAAAATCTTTGTTGAAAGAGTGAAATTCTGAGAAGCTCTTGGCAAGAGCTCAGACTAAATGGTTATAGAGTTTCTTTCAAGCCTTATATGCTATCAGTATGTGGGATTTATGTTCAGAATTACTTTCATTTGAAAAAAATGTTAAAATATGCAGATTTTGAAGGATGCAAGAATGCTGAACCAATGTGTGATTCTATTGCCAATCAAGAAATTCTTCCCTTCAAAGAAGATTGTGGTCTTTGGACTTCTGAAATCTGCAGAACTTTTGCAAATACCAGTAAATACAAATAAAGAGGAAATTGAAATGGAAGTTTCAAGTTCCAGCTCCTTCTTAAATTGTTTAGTCCCACATGTTCATTCTGGATCTCAAGAGTCATTTTAAAAATAAAATGTACATCCTGATCTCCCATGCTCATTCTGCTTCCCCTTCTGATTAGCATCATGTGCTCTTCTCATTAACAGTACATACACCCAGGGATGGTATGCTAAGGAATAGCTTATACTACCTTCTATTATGTGATTCAGGTGGTAAAAAAACCATCATCACTACCTTGTGGTATAACTAATGCAAAATAATTAGTGATAATCATACAACTTTAAGATCCTTTTGCCGTGGAGTAGCTGTGACAGTGCAGTTTGTTACTAGTTTAGCAGAAGGTTGTGAGAAATTTATAGTGACTTGGGATTTAGAATATGTATCTGAGCTACTTGCATTCTTGCTATTTGCAAGAAATGTTATAATTACCTTGCTGATAAAATCACTTAGACATATGCTTATCTATCTGTGGGTGTGGAAAATCTGCAGAGATTACTTCTTTTTTTTTTTTTTACTAAAATTATAACAAATTACATTATTAAGGCTCTGGAAATGGATAAAAGGAACAATCTCACTATAAAAAAGTTCCATTGCTTTGTCTTAGTCCCAAGGAATATATTTCTTATCCCTCTCCTATTTCTCCCTGCTTACCTACTCTACCTCTCTTCATCCTTGGTGTCCCATTCTTTGCCTGATTTCCCTGTGGTTTTCCAAAGCATCTCCATCAGAATTTTCTTTTTCTCCCCTGTTATTTTGAATTTCCTATCCCCATTCCCCTCACAGGCACTGCTAATCTAAATGTGTTGGGGTTTTGCCTTAGACTGTAACAGCCAGCCTTGCTCCTCTCTCTTTTCATCTGCCACCTCTCCCATCTGTTCCTAGAGCAATGCCAGCCTTGACTCCAGTGTTGTTTTGCATCCTCATCATGTTCTTATTCCTTTTTCTGATGCTATTTTTGAAATACGAACACTACACCCATTTTTCAGGTCAGTTCTTAATCATTTAAATTCCTTTTTAGCCTTGCATCTTTTCTGTCACCTGTGAGAAATGTAATACTTGTTATTCAAAACAAAAAGCTCTTTGGAGATGATGAAGACATTGAATTTCATATAGTGGTGGCCTGTACTCTGCTGAGTATGGTACTTGTCAAGTTGCCTCTCCACTTCAGTACCTCACATTCACAAACAGCATGTTAAAATGTAAAAAGGCAAACCCAAGCTGACAAGAACGTTATAGCCTGCTCTCTATTGACATATCTGGGGTACACTTCTGTTGTTACTCATTCTCTGATTTCTACTCATTTTTTGATTTGGGTTTTTTTTTCTGTACATCAGAAGAAATTTCTCAAAAACTTGATGTTTTCTCCCTCAGCAATCACAGCACCATGCAGTGATCTCTCGTCTTCAGAATGCCAAGCAATAGCACTGAGGAGCATCTCCAGGTCCACAAATCACAGACAGGTTAAAATCCAGGGCTAATATATGCCACCAATAATAAAACTTCTGTATGTGCTTGCCCAAACATTCCTTACAGCTACACTTAACTTTATGAATATTGCAGGAAAGTTGTTTCTGTCATTGTAGTGAGTGTGCTGAACTATTTTGAACAAGGATACTGGACAAATACCAGCCTGTGAAAAGGAGATCATGTAATGCTCATTCTTGGCATGGAGAAGGCATGTTCTCAGTTTAATGTTTCATTTTTAAAAACTATGCAAACTATCCTTAGTAACCTAGAAAAATCAGCTGATCTTTTCTGAATTTGAACCTGTTGCAAATCTGGTATCTTGACGTGGTCAAAGAGTGTCAGAGACTTGACTTCTTTGTGTATCCCAACACAGTCAAATTAGGTCATGAACTTTCTGATAGCAGTATCACACTGCAAGAAAATGCTATGATGCATTTTATCACCTCACATAGGATTAAGGATAGCATTCATGTTAGTTTTGCAAAGATGCTTTCCACCACAGCAGAACTAATGAATTCCTAACTTTTACACCAAACTCCTTAATCCAAAGAAGAGAGCTTCTCATAATATTCCACAATGCAGGAGTGAACCTATTTCTACTGTTTCTTGTCTGAAACAATATCCGTACAACCTTGTTCACATACTTTGCATAAGGCTTTGAGGCCAAGAGCTATTTGGGCAAGCAAGCAAGCTGCAATGACAATGCTAGTGTTAATCCTGCTTTTGGCCTGGAGACCAAGCTTGTCAGAAGCAACCCCAGGGGAGAGGAAAAGGGTGGTGTGTCACCTCCTTCCATTCCTTGGAGCTGGGATGCACAGTTCCAGGCTGCCCAGTAGAGCACAGGCAATTTTACTAGCTGTCAGTGTGGTGAGATATATGATGGTAACAGACTGCTTTTCTGCTCCCTCAACTATAAAGTAGAATAAAATTCACTGTGGTCACCAAGAAAGTAAATGAAACCTCCATTTTTCTTTGTCTGTAGAGTTGTTTCCCTTTTGAACCTTACAAAGGTATCAGGAGGTACATGGAATCAGTTTCCACTTCCATCAACACCACTGGTCATACTCATAACTGCTTTACACCAGCAGTGTTGTATGGTTTCATGTGTCCACTGAGAATTAGGTCATAGATTAATTTATAAGCAAATTGTGTAAAGCTGCATTTCTAAACACTTTCCATAAAGTAAAAAAAACAAAACCCTCTAAGCCTTCTTTTAAAAAAAAGAGAGATGTTTGTACGATGTATTTAGTTTAAAAAATGGCTGTGTTGTTACAGTACATTTTATTTAGATTATTTTTATAGTTTTAAAATTTTATCCAAGCTTCTATCACTAGGAAAATAAAGGGAAATTTGAGACATAGAAAGTAAGAGATTGAACACTTATCAGTCAAATGTGCACTGTTATGTTTTTCATGAAAATAACAGAAAAATTCTATAAACCATACATAAACACTCAAATAAATGTTAAATGAATGTATTTTTTGACACAGATAAGAAAGAGACATATTGCACTGCTGCAAAAATTATGCAATGGAGCTCAAGCACTTAGCAGCAGTAAAAATAAGTTGGAGGAATAGAATTGTATGAGAGAACATAATAATTCCTTTCTTCAGGAAACATCCAAAAGACAAAAAGTTATTTTGTTCAATTATCCACTGCAAGCATTTTACACCATTCTTTGAAAAATCTCATTAAAAATAGGATATATGACTAAAAGGATTGTTGTGATTTGAAACATCAGCTCCTTTATCCTTATCATTATGATCTTTCAGCAACAGAAATATCTTTTGTGTTCACCATTTACTTGTTTGGCATCAATACTTTTTTGAGAAAATTAGCTTGTCAAGAAACAGGTCACTTGAGTTATCATGGAAATGTGCAGATTTGTGCTCAACAGAAGTTTATTTTTAGTTCTGAAGAACCACTCCAGTGATTCAGTCCCAGAACTAACTCAGAACACAGATAAGAGATATTTTTACTTTCACCTCTGCATAGGCATATCTTCCTAGAGATTAATGGTGATGGTGTGATGTTAATGTCAAGCTTTTATAGAAGGGAAAAAAACAAACAAACCCCAAAACCAATGAAACAAAAAAAACCCACAGAAAATAAACAATGAACAACCAAAGCAAAAAAAAGTAAGAAAAAACTCGCAATTCTTATGAGGCACATAATTACATACTTTGGACTAGAAATGCTTCAACATCATAGTAACTGAACAGAAAAAACCTTTTTTTCTAATTGCATAATTGTTTTAAATATAAGGTTTAGTAGCAGAGCTTATAGTAGAAAAAATTCTGCTTATAATATCTGTGGTATTAAAGACAACCTGTATGATGCTGCTTGTCTTTACTGAAACGTAATTTGTGTTACAATGGCAAATTATCTTGTACAGGTTAAGTGCTAGCCATTATCAGAGTCTTTGTGGCTGACATTTAACCTGAGGCTGATTTTATTCCTTGCTAATTGCCTTGCCCTAGTAAGGCATAGGCACAGAGATGCTGTGTGCAGGTAGCTGGCTTCTGAACAGTTCTAAATGTAGAGTTTCCTTTCACTAGAGCACAATGAATGCATCAAGGGCTTAAAAGAAAGAAACAAGCTGATGGAGTTTCAAGGGCAGTACAAAGATGATAGTTAAGAGTACACAACAACCACCTAACCTTGAATTGAGAAATGTCACTGTCCTGAGTCTAAACCAGCTACAAAGAAAAACTGCCTATGGACAGAAAGGATTTATGGCACAGCCAGGAATGTGTGGACCAAGTGACAGGTGCATTCCTAAAGGGATCCATCCTCTCTCCCAGATTCTGGATGTACCCAGGGACTGATCAACACCAGCTGTAGCTACTGTTAATACAGCATTTATGCCTTTCTGTTAAATCAAACAGATCTGCTAATATGATCTAATGAACTAACTTTCTGTCCTGGTTTGAGTTAGAACAGAACTAATTCTGTTCAGTGATTTTACTTTTAGCTAAGTCTTTTCTAAGTAACTGCACTTTCTGCAGTTAACAGCATGTTTTCACAGACAGTGTCTGCCTGTAGTAGTGATAAGACCTAATGTTTGTAGTGAGTACCAAGAATTGGTATGTAGACCAATGTCACTGCTAAATCCTGAGTACCACACTGGGGGAGCAGAGTAAAAGACTGCACCTGCAGGGAAGAGAGGACAGGTAACCCTAAACTGACTAACTAGGTATTCCATTCCATTCCATTCCATCCCATCCCATTCCATTCCATATAGGCCATATTCAGTATAAAGCTGAGGAAACGCTTGCTCTTTTTCTTCTTCTGTGACTGGCATCTGAGGAGGACTCTATTCATTCTTGCCTTTGACCCCAATCCGTGTGTTCCTGAATCCAACTCCTGAATCTGGTTCCTGTGTGCTTCTGAGTCCAGTCTGGGACTTCTGCTCCATCATCAATGGTAACAGTGATGTAATTTACCTCACGGGGGTTGGATTCAATATTGATTTTGTATACATTTCATTTTACACTTATTATTTTCATTAAAGTAGTTTTAGTTTTCTTTTCCAATTCACAAGTCTCTCTCCCTTATTTCCTTTCTCTTCTCCATGGTGAGGGGAGAGAGGATAATAGAGAGCATCTGTCACTCGCTTAGTGGCCAGCTCAGACCTAACCTGTGACAATTTCAATATCTAAAACCATAAAAAGTAAACATTAGTACTGAAAGGAATTTTCTGGAGGACAACCCTCACCAACATTTGCCTGTATTCTGTTGGGTTCCCTGTGGTTTTAGCAGTACTAACAAAATAAGACCTTAATTTTAGAGGTTGGCCAGCTATAACAAATAAATGTTAAAGGCAATGAAATGAGCTTACCCAAAACACACAAGGCCTCCTTTGGAAAAATCAAGGGAAATATTAAGAGATCAGAAACTTCTAGCCTCAAATACATATCCAGAATAATCCAGTACTTACTGATGGTTTCATACCAGCATAGTAGCACTAGTTCAGATTTTCTTTACAGCAAGAAGAGTTCAGTTATTTGAGGCAGTTAGGGAATAACATAAACCTCACCAGCGCTCCGAGCATTACTGCTGAACAAGAAAGCAATATTACTTCTTTGCAGCTACTGCAGCATTACACACACACAAATGTCTGTAGTATAAATGTTATGCTTCAGAGTGGAATTTTTTTCATTCATCATCTGATTATCATCTAATTTTATTAACTATAACTCAGTGCAGTGCCTCATTAGAAGAACAGACAATTTGGTGTTATTGACAAACGACTGTGTGATACGTATGGATAATCAATTACAGTAATATCCCATGAAATGACAGTGAAGTTAAATGGATTGAAAATTTTACCCTTCATGGGCTCCTGCAATCTTTAGCTTTTGAATGTCAACCATGAAAGCAACTCCTGTTTTCTGACAGGAGCAGTGCTGGGCTTCCACTTCATCCTGGACAAGGTAGTAAGCAATCTGCAGGTCAGACACAAGTGTGGCATCCACTTTTAACTTCCTCTGTGTAAACCAGTCTCCAGGTGAGTATCTTTGCTGCTGTTGGATTATTGTCCTATAAATGAGAGACTATGTTGCCTACTATGAGCTTCCCACTACAAGGTTTTAGCTGTCAAACCCCAAGAAACATATAAATATATTTCAGTATCCCTTTCATTAATTTATTTACTAGTCATCTAACTTAATGTAGAATTACTAATATTAATAGGCTAGTAAAATATTGGATATCAGCTAATCATAGTTTTTCCTTAAAAATAAAAGAGTACTCATTGATTACATTATATGTCACAATGTTTTTTCTGAACTTGCAACTGAAAGAGCTACTGCAGCATGTGACTCAATGCCCCATAGCCCACAGAACTCACTCTGTGCCATGGCAGGGGATAGTTTATTTTACAGGGAACTGAAAAATACATGGTATGATATGGATGTACTTTGAAAATACTTGAAAAAAAATAATACTAGTAATGGAAGGAGAAATTACTGGTAAGTTATTAAATCCTGACAAATTCATTTCATGAAGGCTGAGTCCTAAGAATGCCATTACATTATCTATGGGTATTATGAATATGCACATTAAATTATAAATGAATAAGTGTACTGTTTTAAAATAAATTACCTTTTCCCTTGTTATTTTGCAGATTCTTCTGCAGAATCTGGATTCAAAAAAGGAACGTAAGAATCACTTTTAAAGATCATAAAGGAGTAGTATTAAAGGGAAGAATGTACGTATGCAGTGGGTTTGATCCTCCTCTGAGAGCAAATCAGAAAGAACTACAGGGTAAAGACAATGTAAAAGAGGGGGGATATCAGGCACTTGAAATCAGAGCCAGAGTACTTCCAGAAATATTAAGACCAGGAGAAGAGAAACACTGATATCACTGCTGTATACTACTGAATCTGTTATTATTAATGACTGAAATATTTCTCATTATTTGTGTGTGTTGCAGCAGTGCCTTAAGGCCATGTACAACATACAGCAGCAGACCATTTTTCATCCCAGCCACACGCAATCTAAGCAAAAGGCCCTTAGCACAATGGAAAGAGGCCTTGTTATCATCTATCATTTGATGCAGAGGAATGTAAGAAAATAGACAGGAGATGTAGGGAAGGGACACCTTGCTCTCTAATTACTGAATAGTGTGCTTAGCTACAGACCATCACTTACGTATGTGATTCAGGCTGTATGGAGAGTCATGCCTTCAGCCATGCACCGTGCACCAGTCAGCTAACAGCCATCATTTTACTGCTTGGTCAGAGAATAAATGATTTCATTGATTGAATTCTTGCAGCATAAACTGGCAAAAAGAGCATATTATAGGAGAGCATCCTAGTCAGATACAGACATGAGGTCAGTATGGATAAGACTACCTGGCTTTTCTATAAAGCCAAGAAATTCAAACTGTTGAAAGATTCAATCTTGTCCTGTCTTTCAAGGCTGGAATATCCTTTCAGCCAAAATAATTTATTCCAATTGTCAAAGCTCATCAGACTCTCAGCGTGAGTCTTGCATAAATGGATTTATTCCTGGCTGTTTCATTTGCACACTCCATGAGATTTATTTTCCACCTATTTAATTTCATCAAGACTTTCTTCATAGAGACTTGTAAACTTCAAGAGCACTGTATTGTAAAATACACTATCTCTTTCTTATATTCCTGTGGAAAAAAGACAGGGTAAACCACAATATGCTTTAATAATTCATATACTTAGAAAAATTCCCATTTTAAAATGCCATTCCTGAAATGGCAACAATATGGAAGCCTATGATGAATAAAGCAATAAAGCCATGCTTATGAGTAACAGATAATAAACTGCTGCCAAGTTGGATATGCATTTTTTTGTTTAAAATCTCCCATGGTGAAATTGATAATATTCAGTATTCTACAGTAGTGGTGTAAAATACTCCCATGAAACTGCACTGTCTGGGAATATTATTATGGCATCTTTGTTATTTTTCTAAACAAAGTATCTCTCTGTTGCAAGAAAACTCATCAAGTGGAGAATGTGACGAGCACGTTATTGCAAAGGCACAGGGTTTGGGAAACCTAGCTGTGTTTTCTTCTGGCTAGTTTGCACTGAATGCAGCTGTATAGGGCAAGTCCTACACAGGGAGGAGGTCTTGTCTTTGTCCATGCTTCTGCAGGATGACCATTATGACTTAAGCAGCAGTAGAACCTCCAAAGCCTTCCTGTTTTTAAGAACACAGCAAGGGAAGAGCTTTAAGTTCAGAGACACAAGAGAGCCTCTCTTGCCGTTACGCACATTTGCTTATTCATTTAAGAAAATGATTTCTTTATTTAAGAAGTTTTAATCTCAGGGAAACAATCAACTAGAAAATATGAAGAATTAATAAATAAAGAGTAAAGTTTAATTCCACAAAGTAGATTATAGCTCACAGAGGATGCTGTGTACCATTGGTATTTGCTTGAAAAAAAAGAATTGTTTCCTGATCCTGAAGCACATCCAGAAGGGGAATGGAAGCAGAGCTGCTTCAGAAGCTGACATGATCAGATATTTTTAAAGGTCTACAAACACTTTACACCCTTCAATAAGCTGAGGCTAAACAGGATTTGTCAGGAGCAGGAGCAGGTAGCAAGATAGGCCTTGTCAAGAGCAGAAAGTAATGCCTGAGTGGTATTGGTCAAAAACATTAGTCTTTACAGTCAGTTGCTGTCAGTACTATGCCTTTGAAATAGTCAGTCTTCAAATTAATGTTTTCCAATGAGCTGGCCTTTAGGAGTCAAAGAAACAAACAAATTAATCTGAAAGAACAAGCCTGGCTGAGACACTGATAAATCTGTTATGACAATGTAAGGCTTATTAAACATTGAGAAATGTATTTCTCTAGCCTCTGGGTCAAACGCAAGTTTTAAGGTTAATAGAGGAAATCAACATTTAAAAAAATGTCACATGGACTACTTTTTTTTTTGTATTCTGATTTGATGAGAAATTAATAATTCAATACACTTAAATAAAAAATATAATGCATGTAGTGAGATGTTACCCAAATAAAATATTCTGAGTTATAGGCACATAAACAAAATGGGATAACACAGATGATGTTAAAATTTGAGAAACAAGGTGGACCCAGCTCTTCTTATATATTACTGATCATCTGTTCATGAACTCCGTCAGTCACACACATGATCTGACTGTATGGAGATGAAAGGTTGGATAGCTGAAGTGTATTCCCAAGGAAATAGCTCAGTCATGATAAAAGGAGTGTTTTGCTGAACAGAAAAGCTCAACAGTTATCAGGATGTATGCTAGAGTGAAAGAAGGTGGAAGCAGAGGGGCTGCCTACACATAGCAGTCACAGTTTCAGCAGGGATTTTTCTTGCAATTTATGGTGCTAAAAGAAGGATTCCTCTGAGTTGAAAGGCTTTTGCAGGAGGCAATGGTACAGCAACTTGACCTGCTGAACTCAGGAGGGTTTCTTGGGCCCTAAACCCACTTGAGTTTGCTTCCTTAAGTGAAAAATTACTCCCACTGTTGGTTTTCATAGAAATAAACAGACTTACAGATAGATAGGAAAAAACCCATACTACCCACCACCACAGCTTGATGAATTCATCAGGTGGAAAATAGTTATGCAAAACCTTACCTTCTCTACTCCACAGTCCCCATACTTCTTTGTTTCAGAGAACATTAGGTGGCTTAAGCAACTGCCTGGTGGGATAGAAACACTTAGTAACCCACATTGTCTTAGTGGTTGGTTTCCATCACCGTAAACCATAATTTAAGGCAATAAGGGGAAAACCCATTAATTTCCTTGTACTAAAAGATGTGTGCTTAATGTACCTGCTGTCTCAGTATGCTAGCTAACGGTGCCAGGCAGACTTTAGATTTACCACAATACTCCAAAGAAGAGGTGACTAATGAGCTTGAAGGCCCTTCAAATACATTCTCTTTGGAGGAGGTCAGTTGATGCTGTTCTCTAGGCTAGGCACTGACACCTTGGGAAATACCATGCTGAGAAGAAACCAGTGCCCCTCCAAACCAGGGTTGACCTTCACAGACAACCTGGAAGCCAAAAAATATTTTTATAGCCTTAGTCTCATTAGTTTCTTTACTCTCATTATTCATTTAAAAGTTTGTGAATCCAGTCTCATAAAATCATACCATTACATCATTGTTTAAGTTGGAAAAGACCTTTAAGATTCTTGAGTCCAACTGTTAACTGAGTAGTGCCAAGTCCACCACTAAATCATGCCACTATGTCACTAAGCACCATATCTACATGTCTTTTAAATACCTCCAGGGAAGGTGACTCAACCACTTCTCTGGGCATCCTGTTCCAGTGCTTGACAACCCTTTCAGTGAAGAAATGTTTCCTAACATCCAACATGAACCTTCCCTGGTGCAACTTGGGGCCCAATTACTTCTGTTCTATTGCTAGTCACCTGAGAGAAGAGACTGACTCTTACCTCACTACAACCTCCTTTCTGGTAGTTGTAGAGAGAGATAAGGTCTCCTCCAAGCCTTCTCTTCTCCAGACTAAACAAATCCATTTCTCTCAGTCACTCCTCATAGGACTTGTGCTCTAGAACCTTCACTAGCTTCATTGTCTTTCTTTGGACACAGTCCAGAACCTTAATGTTCTTCTTGTAGTGAGGGACCCAAAACTGAACAAAGTATTTGAGGTGTGGCCTCAGCAGTGCTAAGTACAGGGGGATGATCATCTCCCTAGTCACGCTGGCCATCTTTCTCTATACACTAGTAGAGTTAGGGATTTTAAACAGAATGGCTCTTTTAATATATAAAAGGGATAGTCTTGTGACTGAGACTCAGAAGGCAACCTCATTCATGCTCAGGTGGACGAGTCCAACTTGTGCCTTTACACATGTATTGGTTCGGGAAAATGAGACTCATTTTTGGCACTACCAGGGAACACTCTTGTCTGTACATAAAATTAAATATGGCAAAAATGCTGTATGTCATTCTGTTACAGGGAGAATATTTTACAGTGGCATCTTTCACATCACCAGTGGGAAGAAATAATTCAGTTCCAGCACACAATGCGTCATACAGCGTGCATCTACATTTCACAGGCATGGGCTGATAAACACCCACAAGGGCTAACTTTAAATGAACTGTTTGAGTGTAACAGCCAAGGCAACATAAAGCCTTGTGGGGGTTAACACCAAAGTATATTTTTATATTTCCTACGCTAGCAGGTAGGCTTCCCAGACGGAGCTCACCGTTACCATAGCTACATTACCAGCCGTTCCCAAGCCAGCTAGTTTAAAGCTAATTTGGATAAGTCTGCATTAGCTGCAGACATTTTAGTGACTGTAATATAGACATATTCAGAGCAATGAAAGGTTTTCAGAAAGATTTCAAAATAGCCATGTAACCAGTTGTTTTTTTTAAATGCCTGTTGACACTATTGCCACTGCTGGAATGAGGACAGGTGCTGGGAGGTAGATGGGCAGGTGACTTTCCTGAGTAAGTCAACATGCAAGGCAGTGCTGCAAGGAGCTCAGATTGTTTGTGATTGATTGGTTACAAATCCACAACAATTAGAATTCTATGGCTTTAAGAGTGCATTTTTTTCCTGTATATTCCATTGTTTATGTAAATGTAGAGCTTTGTATGAAAATAACTACTTTCTGTAGATAACCTTACTATTTTTTTTAATTAATTCTTTATAATTATATGAAAAGATGGTAACATATATTACTACTATACAGAGGAAATAGACAATTTAGTTAAACTGTAGACCCAAACAAAGGTATTATTCTGTCTCTCTGTATCTGAATTTTTTTTTAAATTATCTTCTCTAATCCCAGTATTAGTCTATGAAAGCATCAAGTTACAATGTCTTATCATTCTCTCATCTGCTACACACTGCATTTATGCTTATTTCAGCACTAAGCTGTTTCTATAGCCTGAACAATCACTTGACATTGCATATATTCAGGTTGCATTGCCTTGGAAATAAAAAATTTATTGATACCTATTCTATAAATATCCTGAGCACAAGTCATCCAATAACCATAATGGTAAACTGCTTTAATCGAAGAAGAGACCAAGGAACTCAACTGTATTAAAATGTCTCTTAAAAGATTGCCTTAATAGCTATGACAGACTGCTTGAATAAGTTATTTTCTCTCTTCAGAGAGAAATATTTTCAAATAAAGATTACTTTTAAGTGCATTTCCTTCAAAATAATTACACAGCCAGATCAATCTCTGTGGTCGGGATCACTGAAACTACCCCAAAAGGCAGTTACTACTTTCTTTTTAATGGGTAATAGGGGACTGAAGATGCTCTCCCTTTATCCACACATTTCCTGTTACCAAGTTGAAATTAAGTTGAAGGCTTCGAAGAATGAAAGCTGCTTGGCAATGTTTCCAAGTGGTCAGTCTTCTATACATTGCACTTAGAGAAATAAACTCCCTTCCTCACTCAAAAGACAGACAGTTCCCATACACTGTCTCAGCCAGAATTAATGTGAGACTGAAAACCCACTAGAGAGCTGCTCCTAAAACTGCATGTCAAACGTTAGTCGAACCAGCATGAGAAAGTAAGATGTGGATTACCCCACACAGTACTTTTCACACATCCAAACAGGGAATTAATGCATAACAACTGATATGCTTTTCAAGTCACATCATTCCCTCTTGCATAGCTTACATTTGTGGATGCAGTTAAGAAATGAATTAATTAATCTCCTAGGAAATTCCTGATCCAGTGTTTGAATTTGTTCTAAAGTCTGGAAAGATAATCTAAAGGGCCATAACACCATGAAAGAAAGTAATGAACTATTTGGATACCACCCCTCAAGACTTAAGAGCCAAGAAAATACTGAGGTTTATGTTAAGGGTAGAACAAAATTTGTAACTCTCCTACCAGTAAACAGAACTTCAAGTAAATGTCAGTTGAAACACAGATGGTCTCTCCCTCAGAAACAGATTTTGCTGTCATGCAGTTTGCTCAGACATCATGACTAGTTAATCTTGTTATTAATGTGTACTTCATGGGCCTCACCTTTGCTACTACTTGAATGTCTCAATTTCTACAATTATATAAATTCATACTGCATGGCAAGTTTCTGTAGCTGCCCATTGATTTTTATGTCCATCTATTTTTAATTTATTAAGATTTTTTTCCCCTTCGTATTATCACTATCAAGCAATATCCTATACTGCCTATCTGGGTTTGTATTTGGACCTTGTTCTGGAACTCAGTCAATAAGACAGAATTTTACAACTAGAGGGTGCTGAAGGACCATAATGTGCTATGGTAAGCAAAACTCCCAATGACCTTTAGTGGAAAGAAGAAAAATGAATCAATTATTACTGCTCAGTACGACAAGTTAATACATTCTGAGGTAATATAAATAATGCAATATTATCTAGTGTAAGTAAAAAGAAAATTAATATGTTATAGCTGATGTTGGTTTCTTTTATATTTTGTTTCAATTTTTCTGTTAAATTTTGCTTCTGTCCTTAGTTTTTGTGCTGTAATGAACTAAAAACCTTTATCTTAACAATACAAATTCCTTTTGCTTTCTTTTATGAGAGTTGGAAAGCAATTACAGTGTGTTATTGATTAAACATTTTATGATAAAACACAAAAGCCATCAAGTAAACAGGAAAGCAAGAAGGAACAGAGATTAACAATAAAATCTATAATTGAGATTATACAGATGGAATGGGGACATTAATCACAGATAAATCATTTAATAAGAGTTCTAACAAAAAAATTATCTTCCAAAATTCATATAATTTCCAACTCAGGGTAATTATTTTCTTGCCTTCCAGTACTATAAGAAAAAATACAAGTATGAGAAAAAATAATGTCTATAAATATAGCACTTTTGATTGCATGTATAAAAATTACCCCTCCTTTTCTTTGTCCCTGTGACTTAAACTTATTGTTTCTCAGAGTCTCTGATAATTCTGTAAATACCTTAAACAGATTAGCAATACTGAAATTAGACCTTAAAGATAGAGTTTCCA
This sequence comes from Bucco capensis, assembly GCA_013396975.1. Lineage (NCBI taxonomy): Eukaryota > Metazoa > Chordata > Aves > Piciformes > Bucconidae > Bucco > Bucco capensis. The sequence continues at coordinate 115,008 of VWZO01020266.1, read as the reverse complement.
CACCCACTCCCCCAGTGGTTTAATACGGCTCAGTAACATCTGGGATTTTCCTTCCATTTCCTTGGATCAGAAGGAAATCCAAAGGACAAACTGTTGCCACCTGGTAAAGTTGTTCTCTGAAATCTCCATGAGAAAGTGGCCAGGAAGGTGGTGGGAAACATGTGATCACATTCTGAAGAGCAGATCTCTTCAACCCAAACATGAATTGCTGCAATCAGGCTGTTGACCAAACAGTGGTAGTGGTTAGGAAAACCTCTAGGCATGTGCAGATCCATGAGATGCCCACTGAAGACAGTGTGTCATGCTCCACTCTTTTTATATTTCCACTTTTGACCTTCTGCTTGTGCAGGCTCACCATATGTGAACAACATTCATGTGGTGGGCAATATTCAAGTGATGCAACAGTCCACTTGTGGCCTGCATAGGCTCAACACATCCTGGATAAGCTAGAAATGTAGCACAAGTGGTATTGGATCTGTTTCTGTGCTATGGAAGGTTTCATGTATTTAATTCAGTCCCTTCCTTGCCTGTGAGGAGCCAATAATCCATATTTGTTTTTATAAATTGCCAAGTCAGTGAGAACTGTCTTATTTTCATATTTTAGCTAACTGTGGTGCTTTAGCTTTACAAGCAGAGATGTTTCTGTACAGCATGCTCTCAAGAGCTGAAGGCCAGTCCCTATGCGCTCCCAGGGAACACATGCTACTCAGACACCGATAGAAAAGCACTTTCTTGTGGCTGTGTTTCACCTCATGACTTGCCCTTATGAAGGGATGTACCCTGGCACCCATAGAGGACCACAGTCCTGCCCTATGCACCCCAAGGAGATCACACTTAAGTAGACTCCATGTCATAGGATTTCCTCTGGAAAATAGAGAGCAGTCTACGATCAGAACTGCTTCATGCTTAGGATCTTATTCTCCAAAGAGCACCAGCCAAATTAATGAGTTGGTAAGGGCAGCTATTAACTAACACATAGGCACAAGGGCTCATAATATATTTAAGAGTCTCAGCCCCTTAGACCTTTGGATGCATCTTCACTTCTACTGGTGGCTAGGTGTAGCTTTGGTTATCTGTGCTACAACAGGCAAACAAAAAAAGTGTAACTAGTGGTAAAAATGGGATTTAATCATGACAACAACTGTTTTGTTTAAACTGAAAGCTTTCAAGGAGATAGACAAAACAAATAAAGTGAGGTGTATTCAGTGTGACAACAAAAAACTGCTTGTTTGCCAGACACTACAGAAGATGAGCCAGAGGAGTAATGTAAATGAGTAATGTAAAAAAGTGTAACATAACCCGATACTGAACTTCATCTTGTGATGTTTCTCCAAAATTCCTGATACCTTTACTCTACAAAGAGGCCTATTTGGTTTTGACGTATTGCATCTTAGTTTTGTCTAAGGAAACAGCAGTCAAACTTTGGCCCAATGTTTTATTGTCAGCATATTCTCACACACTTAAGTGTGCTTGCTTGACTGATACAATTATTGGGTTTTTTTCTAAATGACTGATTTTACAAAATTAGTAATTCTCTGATCTCTATTTTTCCACATAGACAAGATCAGCTTATTCAATGCTGCCTTCACTTACGAAGTCTAAATAATAACATTTTAGCTTTTTTTTCAACAGTGCCATCTAAAATTATACAAGAACAAAATGTTCAGGTTTGGTTTGGTGTTTTTTTTTCCTCTGGAAGTCAGCAGAAAAGATGTTAAATACTACATATACTAGAATACTGATTTCAATAATACTCAACGTGCACATCAGCTTCATTGTCAGAAACACTTCAAATCTCTGTATGTTACTAATAAGTCAAGAGCGTTACTCAGCTTTATAATGTAGTATGCATTGTCCTTCATAGATATTCCTAAAGCAGGATGTATGCTGTACATTTATATACAATGCTGGTTTGAGCACAGACATTGCAGTGTCATGCTTTCATTCAGATTTCAGATGCCATATGTTCAGTACAATCGCATGGCATCAAAATGCAACATATTGCTTTGCAAATGCAAATAATTTCACACAGTGGCCTTCATGACTGGGAAGGGGTAACAAAATGGGATATATTTTACACAGATGAAAAAAATAAATAAAAGATTTATCATAAATATATGGACCAGTATATGACGTTGAAGAACAAGAAGCAAAAAGGAAACAGAGCTCTTGCATAAAGATCGATTCTCTTTGCTGCTGAGGGAATGACAGGCTTGGGGGGAGGAGGCTTCTTGTTGTTCTTGACTTGCGATTTCCCGAGCCCATTGTTGACTTCAATGGGCTTCCCATAACAGTCATAATTTGATAATTCAAAATCCCTTGGCAAGCTTCCAACAATGCTGAAATCATTGGATCTCAGATCAGATTTCGAAGTGCAAACTTTTTTGCATCTGGTCTCACCAACCTAGGGAATAAAGAGTGAGGGGAATCACGATCTACTCACTGGATTTCATTAACGAACTTAATGCAGCTGCTAGAGAACACTGCAAACAAACATATAGGAAATTACTTGTTGATAGGGATACATCACATCAGCCTAATTTGCTGAATGGTTGAGTTATAAAGTACTTAAGGATGATCAGTCAATCACATAAACTAATCCAAACATTCATAATTGTGTAATTTTTCATGCACAAGGTGCCTTATGCTGTGCAACCTGCTATAGTTAGACTCCTTCATTTTAAGATCAAATGGAAGAGAATCTTCTGTAAAGCATATATTTGGAAATCAGTTCTGTGATGATGAACCTGCAGGACAGATACTATTCAATACTTACATTTTTCTGGTCTGAAAGCCGTAGTCAGAATTAACCCTAAAATTCAGTGTTTGATGCAACAAATAAAGTCTGTTCTGGTTCTACACAGTAGCCAGCTCAAGATCTAAGTCTCACCCTAGGGTGACCACCTTGCATGGTAGACCAGGCATTATCTTTGTACCTGCAGTCCTTGGTGTCTCTAAAGATAGGTAACAAAGATGAGACAGCATTCGTAGCACTTCCCACTTGGGGAATGGGAAATTCTCAGCCCCTCCCTTCTCCACACTTGAGAAGTTTTTAATTGGGAAATTTAGATCCAGCAGCTGACTACCTGTCTTTCTCACAGCTCCATCAGTGCTCTTGGGGATCAAGTACTATAGTGCTATGGGGCAAGCCCAGGTGAATCATTTTCTTTTACAGATCAGACAATCATACTGGCACAGGCAATGAACTTTTAAAAGAAGTATTTAGTGCCCTTCAAACTGAAGGGAGTGTGTGTGTGAGGAAAGCTCCTATATTCCCTTCCTTGGATTTTAAAAAGTTTATATTTGAAGTACAACAAATCCCTAGGAGGACCATCCCCCACTGTTCAAGGAGCTTGAAGGGGGATTTAGCAAGGCATTGTGCTCCCAAAGTGTCATTTCAACTGGACTATAAAGTAATGTAGAAAGAAAGAAAGAAAAAAAAAAAAGAAAAAATAAGAAGAAAAAAGAATACAGGTTATGAAACTTAACTGCATTATTAATATGCCATTTGCTCACATACATAACCTGACAGTTAGTCGGAAAAAGTGCTGGTTCACAAATCAGGTTTTACACATGGGCAACTGACATTAGCAGAAGTTTCACTAGAGCATCCTGGAGCCATCAATCCACTAAAACTTGTTTCTTCCAAAAGCTGCCTGTCCTTCCTTCCAAATAGCCTGTCTCTCCTCCACAACACCTTCAGGCATTTTACTCTCATCTCTCTCCACCTCTGTTTTTCTGCAGTCCTAGGCTGATAGTCTGGGATATTTGCATCATCGCATTTTGTAACTAAAAGAACAATAATGAAACACAGTATCAGACTTACAGATGAATGAAAACATTTTGGATAATATTATTAGCTTCTCTATGACAACTGAGTCGGTATCCTGGATGAAAAGAACCAAAGCAGTCAGGAAGAAACCTAGAATTTGACCCAGACTTTTACTCTCATTACTGACAATGTTGATTCTGGCATAAGGTGGAAAAGAAGCACAGCACTATTTCCTCAGCCAAGAGTAGCTACACCTCGCCAGATTTGCTGTACTTCTATTTCTCAGGAAAACAGTAAATTTTTGAAACAATGCACTAAAACTGAGGTGCAGGCTACACAACAAAATCAAGATTACAGGTTATAATAAAGAACAAGATAGGTGTTCCATGATGGCAAGGCAAAATTATACACAGAAATTTCCTGCAACTTTTTCCCAGTCTTGAAGAGCTGATAGCCTAGGGCAGTGTTCAATATTGGAGTAGCAGGGGCAAACTGTCTAGTAAAGTGGTGACTGAGACACATATAAGCATGATTATGTGACCTTGGGTGACATGGGGTCTGTCAGTCAGTGATCTGAGAGATTTCTTCCAATTAGATTACACCCTAGTGCAATGAAAGAATAACTTGCAGGATTTGCGTGCATGTTGACTGAAAAAGCACAGGAATATTACACTTTTTCCATGGTCAAAACTGGTAAGATTTGTTAAGGCTATTACAAGAAATAGAATCACGTATGACATTAGAAACCTCCTTTTGTATTTGCAAACTTGTAGCCCTTTCCTCATACTAGCAGTGATATATCATAAAGCTCAGTGACACTAATTGTAGCCTAAGCACTCTTGTTTACAATACAGAATATTCCTGTTCCAACTGCAGTATCTAGAGAGTGCTCCCCTAAAGGCTGTTCAAGTCTGCTCTCATTCACTTGTAGGACAGAGAACTGAGGGAATGGCTTCTAGGTCACCTCTGCCTCATAAGCAGAGGACTATTCACAGCATGTTCACACAGAGCTCTGCTTAGATCAGTGTCAGCTGGAGTACTGATTTATCAGAATGACACAATTTCCATTGTAAGAGCAACTTGACCCACATTTTTCTTTAATAAATACATGCTACTTTTATAAATGTATTTTTCCTCAGGTTTACAAATCTAATGTGCTTCTACTTTCTATATTCATTCAGTGCCTAGACATTTTTAAATTTCTTCTCATACATCTCTTCAACTCTCCAATATTTCTGTTGTTTTAACCTGAAGTCACTTCAGTTGACATACAGCTGGCCCTAACAAAGTGTGATAATATATATTAAAAGTAGTTTATCTGCTTTTTATTCATCCTCACTTGGTTTGTGCTAAGAACCTAACATTATTCCTGACAGCAAGTACTACAGGAACCATTTCTGTGGAAAACTATACTACAGGACTTGATTTTAGAGTACTACATTGAAGTCTTGTGAAGAAAGTAAAACATTGTTAAATGTTACATCTTTTTGACTTCATCCTGACACAGAACTTGGCCCTGGAATATATTTGATACCATTTGCCTTATCCTGCTCCAGCATCATGACCCATGGGCCAGACCTAGCCTGCAGGATGCTTCCAGAGATCTATAGCTTTTCCCCTTCAAGGGTTGGGGAGCAGCTGTTTGGAAAGGGAAGGCTGCCAGAACAGTGCAAGGTCTCTTCACATCCCTGATGGAACTGGGCAGCTGCTCCTCATCCCTCTGGCATGGATGTGGGGGAACTGAGGAGAGCATGAGAAGGCAACGTAGCTCTCAGGGCTTAGCCCAAAACACAGACCTAGCTCCTGGTTGTCCCAGGACTGGGCCACCTTGTCTAGGTTTGGTATGTTAGACAGGACACCTGTCTTTTGATGAACAGCTCAGAAATACCTAACAATGACTCCTAGAAACCAGAAGGCCCCTTGTGCTGATCCTTTCTTACCTTCTGCAAAATTCAAGCTGACAAGCTTAGTAGCTGCTGCTCCTGCTACTCTGGAGCTGCAGTGTGTGTGCCACTTCAGCAGGGCCATACCCAGCTCATAAAGCCTTTGTTTGCAGAGTTAGAGAAATAATGTGATAAGGAAATAGAGAAAGTAAACAGGAAGTGCTGCCTGTGCATGCAGACTGGCAGGGAGGTGAAACTAACTTCCCATCGCTGCCTCTGCTGCTTCTGATGGTCCTCATCACTCTCCACATTTACTGCTTAAACTAGGTACACTAGATTTTCATTTAAAAACACCCAGGATAGAGAATTTTTTCCACGACCTTGTTCCCCACAAACATATGTACCTTATTTCTAACCTGAATTTATTTGGCTTCAATTTTCAGTCACACGGCATGTCTATAATTAGTCTGATTAACTGCTGGTACTTACAGATGGTAAAATATCTAACCTTGATTTTGCATAATTCAGATGATGTAACCAGGTCAACATATGAAGCCAAGTCAAATGTTCCTAAGAGTTTCTTAACTCCACGTCACTACCTCTGTTGACCTAATTGATAATCTTTAAAAAAATTACATTCAGTTTCATTAAATCAATAAATACACAGATCAGCTTTAATTTCACTGACTCTTTTCAATTTATTAGCTAACATGAGGCTGAACTATGGATAACAGTAATGATAATTAATAGTATGAATAATAATTACTAGTTAGCCACCTGTTAGCTCTGCAATATTTTTCACTGTTTGATGTCAGGGTTATAATCATTCATGTTATGCCACTTAGCCTTTTAAAGTACTGGCACAAAGTTAGCTTCTTGCTGTCTTTTGGAACCCTCCCAGTTTTAAAGGTTTTATTAAAAGACCAGCATTAATGTTTCACAGCTTTCACGGACCAGCTCTTTAAAAAATCCCAGATGCAACTTAAGCTGAAATCTCAACGGTAAAATGTCGAACTTTAATAGCTACTGTTTAACATCCTCTTTAGCTACTGTCAGTGAAAGCTATTTCATCATCTGGTTCATAGAATCATAGAGCCATTAAGGCTAGAAAGGACGTCTAAGACCACCAAATCCAGCTGTTAACCTAACCTTGCCAAGGTCACCGCTATACCACATCCCTAAGTGCCACACGGCCACATTTTTGGAACACCTCCAGGGAGAGTGGTCCCACCACTTCCCTGGGAAACCTGTTCCAATGCTTAACCACTCCTTCAGTGAAGAAATTTTTTCTAATATCCAGCATGAAACTCCCCTGGCACAACTTGAGACCATTTCCTCTCATCCTGTTTCTTGTTACCTGGGAGAAGAGACTGACACCCATCTTGCTACAACCTCCTTTCAGGGAGCTGTAGAGAAAGCTAAAGTCTGCCTCCACCATCCTGTTCTCCAACTAAACACCTCCAGTTCCCTCAGCTGCTCCTCAGAAGATTTGTGCTCTAGACCCCTCATCAGCTTTGTTGCCCTTCTCTGGGCATGCTCCAGTACCTCAATATCTTTCTTGTAGTGAGGGGCCCAAAACTGAACACTGTATTTGAGGTGTGACCTCACCAGCACTGAGTACAGAGAGACAATCACTTCTCTAATCCTGCTGGCCACACTATTTCTGATAACAGCCAGGATGCTGTTGGCCTTCTTGGCCACGTGGATACACTGCTGGCTCCTGTTCAGCTGGCTGCTAACCAGCAACCAAGGTCCTTTTTTTATAATATATCCAGCTTTTCATCAAACACAGAGCAGAATATTTGTTCAACACTTTTGCCTTTTCTCTAATTCTTGATACTTACAACACGTCTATCTAGTACTGGAACAATACTCTTGGGTTTTTTTTTAATTCTTGCTATAGATGCAAAGTAACTTCCCAATTATGCTAACCATATATCCTTTTTGTTACCTACATCTACACCTATTTTCTGGATTTCAACTTATGTTAATTGCTATCAACTTCTCCAATTGCCAGTGAAAAGAAGAGAGAAATGCTTGAAGCTGAGTTAGTTTTCAGTCTTTGGGGAGTTTGTTTTCAATTGTGCTGTTTGATTTTTTTTTTTTAATTTAGTGTCTTCCCTTCTGGTCTGTAGCTGTTTTGAATTTTGAACATTGTTAAATAGCTCATCAGCACCATTCATATTTTTCACTTAAATTCTTCCATCCATATGAGACAAAGTAGCTTTCAAATTTGTGAAGTCTGTCCTTTCACAGCACCAAAAACCCCACTAAACACTTGACTAAATTTGTTTTGTGCAAATAGAATAAAGATCCTTTTCAACTGACTGCTCATCCTGTGATCAAGTCCTCTCTATCCATCAGAATGAAGTGTAATATAAAATGCCATCATTTTGGATTTAAGAACTTTTGAGGGCAGAAATGTATTGTCCATAATTTCTAGCAAAGCTTCAAAATGCTATAGCACTGGCAGCTTCTCAAGCTTAGCATGCATCCCTCAGGCTGAAGTGCCTCCCTACTGTAATGCAACATTCTCTGCCCTACACAGCATGTGCTCTTTGCCATAAAATCATTTCTTCCATTGCATCCAACCACTTTTTGGCATGCACATCTGTCACTAGTGCTGCCAGTTGTCTAACAGTCTTCCATACAAGATGAGGGAGGAGTTTTCTAGCAAAAAGTCATTAATCTTTCTTGCATTTGTTTTGTGCTCCTCTTTTGCTCTTGCCATAATGATAGCTCTAGATCATCAATAAAGTAATGATTGTTTAGCATTAGTGTGTATTCAGACAGAGTCTATTTTCTGGTGCAGCTCAGCAGGAATTTGCTATCACATTTCAAATATTCCTTGCAAAGGACAGCAAAAAATATTTATATGTAAAATATCAGAGAACCTCAGCATAGCTGAGGTTGACCTCTGGAGATCATCTAGTCCAACCCCGTGCTCAAAGCAGATTGCTTAGGGCTTTTTGACAGTCATGTTCTAAATTATCTCCAAGGATGGATACATGAGTCACTAGAGCAGAAAGTACCTGCTCTGTACCTGAAATGCTGTCAGGTACTGTTAAAATAGACTGCAGCCTTGTGTACAAGGTAAAATGTAAACTGGGTTTCTGGTGGTTGTACAAGAAAAATCTGAGTCTGGAGTGCCACTCAAGGGAAAAAGACAATATGGGAAGATCAGGTCACCACAAGCCACCATCAGTGGTCAGGTATATTATAAATGAGTAGAGATCAGAGCATAAATGTGGCTCTGACAAGATAAGGCAAGAAATAGCACTACTTCTTTTTTAAAATAACTGAATTTAGAGCTATTACCACCACTTGCATAGCACTATTCATCACCTGCCAGAGCCCTTTGTTCTGCAAATGTTCTCTCCAGTCATCAGCACATTATCTCTGGGGGACAGCTTCTATAAATGAGCCTGATGAAAATATGAATTTTCAAATGGAGGGGTGTTGTTCTAGTTAACATTGCAATCTCTCCCTGTAATCATGCCACCAGTGAAACTAAAAGTAACGTAATTAATCTTCAAAACATTTTCCTTCTTGCTTGTTTTTCTCACTATATGATGTTGCTCTGCTAGGAAACACATGCAAACTGCTACTGAGGATTCCCAATAAAAAGCCAATGCCAGCAGTTACCACTAGGTTGCATAATTTTATCCTCTGCTTAGAACAGCATCTACTTGCAGCCACTACCAGCTAAGGGAGTCAAACTGTACTTTCTCCTGGCTTCTTGCCTGTAAATGCATAACCATTGCTACTCCTAGAAAAACATATCAGAAGTTCATATGTTGAATTTTCCCCTTTTTTCCTACAGATTCATGGTGATCTTGCCAGATGGACCACTTGATTTTAATAAAATAGTCATATCAATAAATCTCTGGGCTTAAAATGGAACTGACATTTTAAGGGTTTCTGTTGGAGGGGGCACGAGTCATAAAGCACAGACTCAGAGGTTTGGCATATGCTGACAACATACAGATTTTACATCAGCCAGTACCCAGGATCTGATAGAGAGAAGTAGCTATGCATCCATGGAAGCCTATCTCCATCTTTAGGTGACTGTCAAATTGTGAGCATTGTTTTCATCCTGCCTCCTTCACTGTCATTGTTGGTGACAATCAGTCATGGTCACTGACTATACTGGCAGTGTCAAAAGTGCTTTCCCCTGTAAACTTACAGGACCCTTAAAGGTTCTGTTTGATGTGATAGCTCCTCCTCACCTTCAACTATGAATGGCATCAAGTCTTTGTTGTTTAGGATACACTGAGAAGTTTATCCCTACTTGGAGCTATTTGGGGAATGCTGGCAAATTGGCCTGGCATTAGGATCAGGGGCATTTTAAAGTGAATTAAAGTAATTTCTCTTTTTAAATTTGATTCTAATAACTCAGAGATATGTATCAGCATCATTCAGCTAATGTCTCATAACAAGTAAGTGCTTCATTTGAGCTTGAGAAACATAAGTGTAATTATTCATGATCTCTGATTTTCCTTACTTGGAGTTTTCTGTTTCTAGGTCCTCCCTGTTGATTTTACCTTAGAGTCTCTTCTGGTCCACCCACTATTTCAAGCATAGCTATGGTGAGATTTTCAGCTACACTCTCTTACTTTTGCCTTAGTATCACCTTTTATGTGGAAAGAGAACACGCTTGATATCTGTAGGATGCACACTTGTATTAGCAATGCAGTTCTAAGTTGTCCTTTTCTCCTAAAGCTATATATTGGTTCACCAAAGTAGTCCCAGACATTTAGCATAGTATTTGCTATCTCCTCACACACAATCCTACACAACTGTGACGAGAAACAGCTCCTGAAGTTCTGAGACTGCATTATCACCTCTTTTTGTTTCATATTCTTTATGCCTTTCAACATACAGGTTTTTTTCCATTACCTGATTCTTTAGTGTTTCCCTCCCTCACGTATTTGTCATATGACAAATGCATTCTCTCCTTGATCATTACTAGCTCCATATAGAAGCAATCCAAATTTTGTGAGGCAGGTCTAGTTTTGGATTAGGAGTCAGAGCTACTGAAAGACTTAGACCTCTTGTGATTTAGGAGTTTAGTACAGGCCTCTCCAAGGCTGAGAACTTTCAAAGTACTGTTAGCTAGTTCAGAGAGAGATTTCAGCTAGGGAGATTTATAGTGTTCAAATATAAAAAAATCTAGCATCACTGTCCTACCATATCCTGATGTCAAATGACTCATCAGTTGGACCATTTTCTATCTCAGACTGGTGACCTTCCCTGAAATTACCAGCCCAGGGCCTCTTCCTCAGGTAAGCTATATTTCAAAGCAGGTGGCTGCATATAAGCTGAACCACTAGCCAGATTGTTCTTTTGACCCTAACTTCTGGTCAAACCAGGACACCATGAGGGGAGGAGACCACTCAGCCACATGATCAACTTTTACAGTAATGAATATGTCCAACATGTCTCAGTAAAAAAATGTTTTGCAACTGTCTGCATAAATATCAGAAGCTACACATGCCCCAAACAGATTATTGTTGCAGAGATTATAGATAGTGGAATGTTAAAGAACTCTGATAATAAATTAGAAAGACCCTGAAAAGTATAGGTCAAACATGAGATGCAGGAACTGACATTGCAAGATTGTGGAGGGCAGACTGAGGTCTGAATCCTAAAAAACTTCAGCCTTCTGACAGACACCATTCATGAGGAAGGTTGTTTAATTTCTATGGATAATGACTCACCTTTCTCTAAGTTTTAAAATGCTCTATATACCCAAACTTGACTTCTTGGGGAAAAAAATTGCAAGATGAAAGGATAGCTCATTTTATTTTATTCTTCTTACGGCTATGACAATGGCAAACACCCTAAAGAGTGTACAGATTGAGAAGAATCAGTAAGTTAGCAATTTGTTTTTGCTCATACTACTGAAAAAATATTTTTTTCTTAATCTTGTCATTGATCAATCTGAACACTTACACTTAAGTACTTGAAATAGGAATAAACAGATTTTATGCTGTTCTGCGAGACTGTTGCAACTATTTTGTCACAAGAAACAGCTGAATTTGAAACCTGCAAATTGCTCAATAGAAGTATCACATCCAGTTCAGGGGGTAGCAAAACTGTAGTGGAGTTATCTTTCTCTCTACTCAGTTCCCATGTTGCCTGGTCTTGGGGAAGTACTTGCGATACATGTCAAAGCAGTCATGGGGTTGCTCTAAGCTGTGCTTGCCTGCCAAAGCAGTACCCAGGAGATTCTTCTATCAGATGAGAATTATGGTAGCTAAATGCATTGCTCTGCAGTATCTACAGCACCTCTGGACTGGGGTTAATTAGTTATGGGGCAATTCCAGCTTGATACTGGGACAGGTTTTCCACCATTCTAGCATGATATACTCTCTCCTTAAAGAAACATTACAGCCACATTGTATGCTACCAATATTATCACTTGGATCTGGCCTAATAGCTTTTTTTGATACATCAAAATAGCTGAGTCATTGAAAACTAGAAGCCAAATTCATATTACACATATTGTAACACAACATATTTTCTTCTGCAGAATAAATGTTAATTATATACTACTGAGGGCAGAGGGCAGTTGGTTTGGGATGTCTGATAATTCTTGGAGCACAAATAGGGAGTTTTACAACACTAGGAATTTAGAAAAATGATGGAAAACTTTGGCCCAAGTGAAGACATACATCTCATCTTTATACATGTAATAAAATCTGACCAATTTAGCCATAAACTCTATCTGGGAACACAAGAAATGCAGGAACTGTTTGACAGACAAACAGACCTGCCTTTTGTTTACAAATGCCAAGAGTTCTGGATCCCTGTCCTCAGACATGCTTGACATGCAATGCAGTGCAGCTGTGGCCATCCCCGGGAAAGCCACGAGGCGAGTGTTATTTGAGTATGCTTTCAGCAAATACTGACAGAAAGCCCTGTCCTCTGAATAGTTACAGCTTGACAGCTGCTATTTATTAGGAGAAAAATAGCAACTGGAAAGCTGCTGCTACTTTATTTACCTGCAGCGCAACAACAGCCGTGGCACTAGGATACTAGAAGACAAATTTTTCATCTAACCTCAAATCACTAGGGACCAATTGGTCAGATTGCTAGCCATTAATTACCAACATGTTTTTAATGTCTTGGGCACTTCTAAGATTAAGTACTATCCAGAACTATTATGACAGTATATTTCTGGAATTGTGTTAATAGAGGATAATGCTGGTTTTGCGTACACAGCTTCACAGCTCCTACCTGCAAAGTGCTGATGTGGACTGGAGTCCCTGTGCCATTTACAGTGTTCTTCTTGGCAGCATTTCCACCTTTCCCTTCCACTTGCTCTGCCTTGGCAATCTTTGCTTTTTCAGCTTCAATTCTCTTTGGATTGTTTAGCATTACCTGAACCACTGCATACTCCACCAGGGATGCAAACCCAAAGAGAAGGCAAACGATCAGCCAGACATCTAAGGCCTTCACATAAGACACTTTAGGAAGTTCAGCAGCAAGAGTGGTACATTCAGATGCCAAGCTGAGCACTGAGAAAATACCTACAAAAAGAAAAAAAACAATATATTTATGGAAGAAAACTTACCCTTATGGTCACTGGATGTTCTCTTTCTCTGAAACAGACAACACTGAATGATATTTTGTAACAGTGCATGGGACTTACAATGCGGTTGGTGCAGCAGGTAAAGTGTACATGCCTTCAGCTAATGAACAACTAAAGCACAATACTGAGGTAGGATACTGCAGCTAATGATGAATTATTACTAAAGAGTGCCTTCATTTTAAACATAGAAACAAATAAGTGAGCCTAAACTGGTTGCTGTGGTTTTCACACATCACACAGTTGGGAAATGGGCTTTCCAAAGAGTTATCTTACAATGTGTATCTAAGTCTGGGAAGATGTAAGAGAAATATGATAATTAAACCAAAAGACTCCAAGTCCTTTAAATTAGACTACTGTTGTCCCAGAGATTTGAACTACACTATAGCAGGAGCAATTCTCTGAATGACCTGTCCACAAGTGTGATATGAAGCCTTAGGTTGAAAGGGGAGATTGTGCTGAAGAGCAAAGCTGTATCAGCACATTGTGTTTGCCAGCACATTCACACAGTGAAAACACTGGTTGACTGAGGATCTACAATAATTGCCTATTCAAGCTTCCAGGACCTAGAGGAAGCTTTCAGATAAAGGGTATTTCAGGAAGCCCTTATCACAAAAACACCCTCTACATCTGCAAAAGGCTGTTGAAAGGTCACATTCATTGTCACACTGGGTTTCAACAAGCATTTCTCCTTTCAAAATGTCATCAACATAGGGCTCATATCACAAAATACAAGCCTGATCTCAAAGGAAGATTTCCCACAGGCTCCTGCAAAACAGAAATAGTAGCATGAACTGCTACATTTGGAAAAAGCTAACTTTAGAAATGGCTGTCACATGGGGAAAACTTAGCTCAACCTTCCAATTCCTAATGTCCCATTTTGGTTTTGTGAATGCTAATGATAAAAGTCTTTAGTTATGAGTGGGTGGCTTCATGAAATGTAATTGGCACCTATAGAAAATGTTGCCCAAAAGGAGATACTCAGTCAGTCTCAACTACTTTTCTTATATTGGTCACATGGGCTACCCAAAGCATTCAGATCCATTTTAAGTAACTGAGGATGTGACAATTTTAATGAAGAGGGAAGTATCTCTACTGGTCTATGAAAGTATTCAATTCTAGTTGATCATAAATAACACATCATTCTATTGCTGCTGCTCTCATTTGGATTTTAATAAGATTGATATGATACTTTATTTGGTATTAAACTCAAATGGTCAACTTACTAGCTTCTAAAAACTTGAAGAGGAAATATAAAGAAATGATTTCATATTGTTTTAAAAACCAAAATTTTATGATGCCTTATTTAGAAATGTGTAATATCAACATATCATTGCAAAGCCAGATTTTTTTTGTCCATTGGGATAATATAGAAAGACCAGATGTGTTATCTCAGATCCAAATGATGTGGCAAATACTGAACAGAAAATCCTCAGTGTCCACTCTGGCTTATTTTCTGTCTCCTATATCTGAAGCATTCAAGGACAAACATTCCCATAAGGACAGCATGTAAGAACTGGATAGTCCCCTTTTTAAATATCTATTTTCTCTTACTAACACCAGCTGTCTGGTGATGAACACTAATTATGGATCATAAGGAACTGCAATGACAAGTAGAAATAAGGCTGCCTCTTAACATATATAGGACACTTTTGCTGACTCCATCTTGCTATAAGTTCTTTAAGAGTGTACTGTATCAAGTACCATGCATGTCTATGCTAGACTTCTGAAAGGCAGCCGCTGCCCTTACCCAGAATAATCAAATTATCCAGCATCTTGCATAATTAATACGTGAGTATTATTATCATGCCTGGTGCTGAAAACACTTGTATAACATTGTAGAGCTTTAACTACTAGATTTTACCATCTTGTATTTAATTCCACAAAACTAATTTCCAATTTCACTAGTTGTTCAGTAGAACAACTGAAGTCATGGTGACCTGATACTAATTTCCATTTGTCTGGATTCCTAGGATGCAAAATTCAATCTCAGAGTCTAAGAAACGTTTAGGTTTTCAAGGTAACAATAAAGTGAGATAAAATCACAGAAATATTCTACTAAGCAATCATTTGCTACCAGATCATAGTTGGCATGGCCTCTGGGACCCTTGTACCAGAGTTGTAAGTTGCACCTCTGGCAGCAGCTGCACTAGGAACCTACCTAATACAGTCCAAAGCTCAAGTCTAAAGAGAAAGGACAGAGCTCTTTCCTTTTTGCCCCATGTGTGGTGTTCCTCTTGATGGCAAAGTTCAGCTTATCAGTAAGGTTAGTTAGCTCCCAACCTAAAGCATAATTATACAGAGGTGGTCTTTTAAAAATGCTACCTAAGGTTACCTGTGGATAGTATGTGAAAGCAACAGTCCAGCAAAGTACTTCAGCACCTGCTGCCAGATAAATAAATATCCCTTTTTTGGATCCATCAAAATTACTGGCCTCAGTACTATCTGCTGGCAGTCAATTCCACATGTTAATTATGTGCTGCATAGAATAGTATTTTCTGGTTTATATTATTGCTTTAAAAACGTCTGGCTTCACCTTACTAATGTTGTTAGAAAAAGGTAATATTCTGTCTTGCTTTCCTTATGATTTGCTATTTCTAATAGATTCTCTTCACTCATTAAACTGTAAACTACAAGACATAATCTTGCCAATCTTTCTTCATACTACATTTTTAACACATAACTTTATGTCTGTCCTTAGAGACCCTACATATATTACAACTTTATAAGATGATATGACTAGAACTAAGATAGATCTGTGGAGAGGAGTGACAGGCAGGAGCATGCCTGGCTGCAAACATATCTCACTCCCTTTGCAGATCGCACAGCAGTGAAGGAAAGAAAGGAATTTTTTTAACAGATGCTGGCACACTTTCCATCTGTAAAGAACTGGAGAGTCCCCTGTTGGGCTCATTAAAACGTGAAACATCAGCATCTAATATTAGACAGAAGCATTCAGTGCTATCAGCCTTTATGTCACTTAGTGACAGCTGTCCAGATACCAGCCCTTTGTGGACTTCTCTACCACTAGATGATCTAGTTGGGTGAAACGATACAGGTATAACTAGGGCTTGCAATATATTTAGTTCTTACATGGACATAGGCTTTTTCTTCAAGCACATATCCTTCATCCAGAATATTAATCAGTCTACAAAAACATATTCTGTTTTCTGGCTTGCAAAGTGCCTTGTATTCTTAAATCACCTGGAAGCTTCTGAAATGCTTTTTCATGGGGAGCAGTATCCCACTATACTTAATTCTAGGGATGACTGCATTAAGATATTCATGAATAAACCTGAAGTATCTTCTCATCTGATGAGATCTGCAACTACCCATTGAGAGTGCAGTAGCCACTGGTAACACTTTCTTGGGATTACATATCATTCACTTTAGACACAAATGTTAGTCTTGTAGGATTTCAAGGTCAACTATCTACAAGGATGTAGCTAAAAGACTTAGATTGTTGCCCTCCTGCAAACTGAAGGAATATAAATTTTACTCTAGTGACATTGTTAACTTGTGTTACTAAATATTGTGTCACGACTAAAGGATGGCCAGATTTGGAAGGGTTTTTTTGCTTCTCTGGGGATTCAGGGAAAGTCACATAAAAAAGTTTAGTATTTTTGAAATGCATTATTTCAGAAATGCTAACACATAGAAGGAGTCAATAAACCCAATAAATGAAATAAATAATAAATAAGCATGCATGTTTAGTCACAAAGACATCCATGTTACATAAGGCAGCACTATGCCTCTTATAAATCCAATATCTAATTAATAAACCTGTCTGATTGGCTATATGAAGTGCAGGATTATAAAACACAGTTCAGGTTTTGATCATATTGGAGCTCACTAGGTAAAAAATATTTTCAGTTCTTGTTTCTATTTTTCAATTTAATACATGCTATATATTCCTCAGACTTTTTTTCCTCAATATATCTTATCATTTACCTTATTAAATGCATCCTTTCTACTTTTCAAGGTAAGAGATTGTATTTGTTACTTGCTATCAAGCTAATACAGATTGTGACTCCTCCCCAAGTTACTATTGATATTTTTAAAGGTCAAAAGGAGAAGAAAAAAAAAGCTGATTTGAATTCTCAAATAGACCCCTAGAAAGAAGATAAAATAAATATAATGAAATGGTGGGTTTGTTACATATAATTAGAGTAAGGTAGCCAACTATGGCTCACAAGCCAAAAGTAGCACTCTAGACAAGGTTCTGCAGATTTTAGAATAGAATAGATTATTTCATTTGGAAGAGACCTGCAATGATCATCTAGTCCAACTGCCTGACCACTTCAAGGCTGATCAAAAGTTGAAGCATGTTGCTAAGGGCATTGTCCAAATGTCCAAAGGCTTGGGGCATTGACCGCCTCTTGAGCAAGCCTGTTCCAGTACCTGACCACCCTCTTGGTAAAATCTTCCTAAGGTACAGTCCAAGTGCCCTCTGGTGCACCTTTGAACCATTCCCACACATCCTATCACTGAATACCATGGAGAAGAGATCAGCAACTTCCACTTCCCCTTCTCAGGAAGCTGCAGAGAGCAATAAGGTCACCCTTCAGCCTCTTTTCTCCAAACTAGAGAAGCTCAAAATCCTTAGCTGCTCTTCACAGGACATTAATTCCAGCCTTTCCACCAGCTTTGTTGCCCTCCTCTAGACACATTTAAGGACTTTCACATCCTTCTTAAACTGTGGAGGTTTGGTGGTTCTTAGTTTATTTTGCCTGTCATGTAACTGGAGGTGGAAGAGGCATGGTAGTTGACCTGAGATGGGAGCAACAGGGCTTAGGTAGGGAGGTATATGGACGCCTTTCCACCTAACAAAACTTAGGATTGTTTCTGCTCCAGCTGGCTCTTAATGCAGGGATTTCAGCTACCCACTGCTGCAACACTCTGTAGATCACAGACACAGACTGGTAAGGTAATGTGGCAGATCCTGACCACAGAAGTCTCCAATGCTTATCAACACACATTCATGCACGTGAGGTTGCAAGGAAGTCATGTCCTGCAGGGGTGTGTAGGTTCAAGCATGGATGAGAGGTTTCTGAGCAAGGCAGGCAGCTGGAGGGATTCTGCAACTGCACCCCTCGGGTCTTAAGAACAGGTGCACTGAACTTCATGTGATATGGAAAAGATTTGGAAAGTATGGACTTGGCGAGATGGGACTAACAGGGAAAGGGAAGCATAGGGAAGCCAGTGCATGAGAAAAGAGAGATTCTGGGATGGTGAAGGGAATCCAAATAGGAGAAGTGTCAGGATGCAAGAGCCTGGCTCTGCATTTTGTTGAGCTTTTGGGGTCAGCAGGTTTGGCCACCCCAGAGCTGGAGTCCCATGTATAATCCAGTTAGTCAAAATAATAGTTCTATTAACTCCCATGTTCTACTATTTCATAATAAAAGAAGGGTCTGTCTACTGCATTGTGTTGGGTAGCATGAATGGACCAGCCTGAAGTACTCTCATGAACTGAGTAATGAGACAAAGTCAATCAGGTGACAAGGATACTAATTCTTTTCCAGACATCATTTGGTTTCTACTAATCTTCAGAAAAGACTGCTGCAAGGGGTAGCTATTTAGAGCCTTATTCACTATTTTGCTTTCTTACTGATTATTCAAACGTTCAAATACCTATAGACTGCATATTGCCACGGTGTCTGCAGCATCACTCATATATGGATAAGATCAGATTTGTCCGGGCTGAGAGGCGCAGAGACAGCTTGCTTATCACACAAATGGCGGGATCATTATCAAGTGAAGTCTTAATATGAAGGTGGATTTTACAGGACTAGGAATGAGGTTTCTGTGAAAATGATGAGCTGATAATGGAACTGAAGTTGCTTTCAGTGTCCAGCGTCTGTTGTCAAAGCAACTGAGAATGGGTCAATGGTGTTTAAATGGATTGTGATGGTATGCGTAAACTCAGGTTACCCAGTGGGACTCTTGCAGCACTTGCATCAGGATTGATCCAAAATGAGAGCCAGGACAGAACAACAATTAGCAGTGTAGGAGCATAAACACCCATCATGTAAAATCCAACTTGTCTTCTTAAAGTGAAGATTACTTCTACACAAGTGTAATAACCTTTAAAGAAATAAATGCATTAATGTTTAATGTGCTTTGCAGGTCAACCTCTTTCAATTTGTATCTTCCGGGCCTTTTTCTATTTAAATTAAGAGAAAAAGTGCAATGACTTGATTTTCTTTATAAAGGCAAAGAGTTCACTCTGAAAAAAACAAATATTCAAAACAGAGATCTATATAACTGCTAAGCATGGTCAAGCACATGGTATTCTCTGAGCTCTAGAAGGCACTTTTTGTCTTTTCACAGCGCATCAATAACAGGCACATAACATGACTCTCATCTTGATTTTGGCCTCAAGATGTAGTCCAGATAAAACCAAAGGGGTTTAGCAGTCATACTAGCTCAAGCTCATCTGAAAATACTACTGAGGATTAATTTGTGCGAGAAATTGAATTAAGAAATACTAGTGCAGAAAGTTTAGAATGGAAAGAGGTGATCTGAATGTAACACTAAGCAGAGATTCCCTCAATAGTGAAAGCTGGCACAGGTGGCTTCTCAAATTGGTACAGACTTTGAAAAAAAAGATTCTAAAACAACTGTAAATTTTGAAAACGGCTTCAAATCTTTTAAAATGAAGATCAAAAGCACACAAATATTTCAGAAGATATCTGCTGAGATGAATTCAGTAAAAAAATAAAGCTCCAGATACTAGGGGTTTTGCTGCAGATAACAGATAGGTCAGAAAGCTCAATAACCAAAAAACAAATTATGCTCAAGTTTTCATTCAGTTAGCAGAACAGGTATTCTTATGTTAATATCAACAAAATACCATTGTAGAAATAACTTGATAAAGTATTTTATCAGAAGGAAAAGACATTCCTTTGTTATATTACAACAATTTCAAAATTCAGAACAGCATACATCTTTCAGTCAAGTCTGTGCAAAGCTGATTTAGAAGATAGAATCTGTCAAAAATGTATCTATTATACCTATATATCTACTTATTGTCTATATTTTATCAATTATTGTAGAATGTTAATCATCTTAAGAGTGATGTTTGGGCATGCAACACCCAAAAATAAAACACTAAAGAAAAATTTCCTTGTGTACAAGACTATGGTATTTTACCATTCATTATATCCTCTTCAATGATCTGTTATCTGCCAAGTTTCCCTTCTATAATTTCTGAATAGTTTCCAGATACTTTTAGGTTTTCTTTTCAAATGAGGGACCTTCAAATCGTTTGTTTTCTTTATGCCAGAAATGCATTCTGTGTGCCTTTGTATCATCTTTCACCATGCAGAGAATAGTATCTGTTGACCTCACTAATTCAGCTCATGAAGACCTATTTGGATCTGTTCTACATACTGATAAACAAAGAATAGGCAATTTGCAAATTTAAGTACTTGATTTATTTATTTGCCACAAAAAGTCACCCCAAATTTGTTGACACTCTTTCTACTCAGGTAGGTATGATAAAATGTCAGTTGACATAAGTAGGCAGTAAAGATTAAGTTCTCTGCAATTGGCAAGCATCATAAGCCATAATTATCATAGAATCATAGAATGGTTAGGGTTGGAAGGGACCTCTGGAGGTCATCTAGTCCAACCCCCCTGCAGTGGGCAGGGACATCCCCAACTAGATCAGGTTGCCCAGAGCCCTGGCAAGCCTCACCTTGAATGCCTCCAGGGATGGGAACTCAACCACCTCCCTGGGCAACCTGTTCCAGTGTTCCACCACCCTTGTGGTGAGGAACTTCTTCCTAATGTCCAATTTAAATCTCCTCCTCTCCAGTTTAATACCATTGCCCCTTGTCCTTTCATTCCAGGCCTTTGCAAACAGGCCCTCTCCAGCCTTCTTGTTTCTTGTTTCTACATGCAACACTGTTTCTTCATTACCTGACAAAATCATTTACTGAATTAATTCTGTGTGCAAAATCTCCTTTTTAAATGTCTTCAATATAAGAATTTAAAGTAAATCAAACAACTACTGATTACTTTTCATGTTTTCACCCTTTAAAAATACTTCAGAATACTAAAATATTCCATTCACATTAATGAAGTTTTAATTCCAGTCTTAATTATGAGATTAACATGGATACTTTTAAATTTTAAACAGGATTTGCAAGAAAAGAATTAGGAAAACTTTTCATTTCATGTTGTCATTACACCTACTCTGATGATTCTCTCACCTTTCTTTAATGTTCAAATCAAACACAAAATGTGACCATTTTACTGAGCACCCTGCACATTATCATTTCAACTTGTGGTCATAAGGTGCTGAAACTTGAAAGAACACTACAAATTTTCTTTCCTGATTAATGGTAAAGTGTACAATTCTTAGGTTTTCCTTTAAAGTTCCTAAAACCCCCTAAGATATCTAGAGATTTTTTAGACATTTAATTTTAGATTTAGGGCAGAACGCAAAATGATCATAACAATAATAAGACAGGAATCTTGAGAAAGTATTTCCTTTTTCCCTCAAAAAGAATGTAAGTTTTCCATTTTTTGCATTTGTATGTATTTTATTTGGGAACTGCAAGGTTCATGCTTTTTTTTTTTTCACAACTTTATAGCCTAATTTTTCAGTAAATTCATTGTTTAATAAAGAGTAGAATATTTTTCTCACTGCTAAGTAAGCTTCCACCAAATCTCAATTTAGATTTGAATACAATCACTGCCAGTTTTTGGTTGTTCTTTCACAAATGAAGAATTTTCCTGAGGAGAGCTAATTTCATATTATTTACAAACAACACATCACCTGAGATGCTGAATTATGTAGTTAGCCTAAGAATTAACTCATTTGGCAGTTAAAAAACAAACTCCATTTCACTTTTCATTACCTTTGTCAAGTTAAAATCCTGAGACTGAGATATACTAAGGTTACTTGAGATCTCTTCAGACTTGGGATCAAGATCAGCAGCAACTGCAAGTAACAGACCCTCACCTTCAGCTGAATAGTCAAAAAGAAACTTGCAGAGGATCCTTAGAAGCTGCAGAACCACAGCTGTCCTCGTTGAGTTTTAGTGGGAGATGTATTCATATCATGCAAAAACACTGAATAAAATATGCTTTGCTGAATTCTGTTGTAGAAAGTCTTGCAGTTGCCCAAGTATGTAAGCAGTTTGGATATAATTATAGGCAGGAATCAGGCAAGGAATTAAAGATAAATCACTACATGCCAGAGTACAGAAACCATTGGACAAATTGGCGTGCACACTCAGAAAATAATCATAGGATTAAATAAATACAGGGCTGAGGACTGCAAGCAGCTTTCTAAAATGACAGATGTTCCAGAACTTAGAGAAAGAAAGAGCCTGCAGGGTGAAGGATTTGAAGGTATACTCTAATACTATCCGCTTCTGGAACCAAAGTTGAACCATAAACCCCAAATTATCTCACTTTGTTGCAAGCATAGTTCTATGTGAACATCCATTCAGAAAAGTTAGACACTTACAAGCATAAATGGGTATTAAGAATATAGCAATGAAACAAGTGGTAGGAAGATCACAAGACATGTAAGCAAAACCAAGACAAACATTTTATCTCATCTTCAACCTAGATGTTTCTATATTTGAATTAGTTTGGAGTAATTATATATGATAGTTACTATCATATAAACTACTTGTTAAAAGTAATATATTTTATCCCATGAAATGTAAGACATGGACTGGAATATTAACCATTAACTATAAAGAGTAATTGAAGAAAGCCTGAAGTTTTTTACCAAGGAAATCACTTATATTACCTACCTGTGCCTTTATAATACTTGGTACAGTTACCATATTCAATATCTTCCTTTTTAATATCAAACTGAGGCAGAGCAATTTTCTCTAGCTGTACAGGGTCTCCAGACTGCCAGATAAACCGTAAGTCATCAGTTGTGTAACCAACTACAAAGAGCAAAATAATAATAATCATTTAAAGAACCATCTCAATCAGAGTAAACTGCAACTCTATCATATATGTATCATTTCTTTCACTCTTTTTCTTTCTATTCCTGTTCAAAGAATTAAATACAAA
This sequence comes from Bucco capensis, assembly GCA_013396975.1. Lineage (NCBI taxonomy): Eukaryota > Metazoa > Chordata > Aves > Piciformes > Bucconidae > Bucco > Bucco capensis. The sequence goes on along the minus strand of VWZO01020266.1, from coordinate 91,712 downwards.
AATGAAATAATCCACAACTGAATTTTTATATAGGCCTAGAGTAGAACTTGGTGGGTAGAACATTACATTAGCTGCAACTTACACCGATTAAAAGGTGTTTGTTACAGCGCTTTCTGTTTAAACAAAGCAAGCAATTCTCCACAGCTTTGAGGTCTCCATATTCATTCACACTCTACTTCAGGAAAGCATGAAAAATATACTGAACTTTCAACACTCACAAGCCTAGTAACTTCAAAAGAATTTAACAACTCAATTACTGTGATAAATCCTGTTTTTTTTCTGTAAAACAACTAATGGCTATTTCTTCCTTGAAGAACCATTGCTTGTAAAGCAGCCCAGGCTGAGAAAGCTTGAAAAAACTTCCATTAATATTAATAATTTCAGTTTAACCCCAAACTGATCTGTGTTTACCATAAGAGTTCACATCAGCTAATGTATATCCAGATTAATGACAGGCAAAACTACTGTGGACATACTAGAATTTTAAAGGTAAATGCTGGCAATCAAAAAACCAAATTGTAAAGCTCTGATCCCATTATTATTATTACCCTTGTCCCTAGTGGGATGCCCTGCTCACCTCTGATGAACCTTGCTCTTTCTTTGCTTTTGTCCTCCCTTCCCTAACCTCACCTTCCTCACCAGACATGGTAAATTAACAACTGAATAAAGCTTTTGTACTATAACAGGAACAGGTTGGAACAAGCCACGTTCCTTCTCCCTGACTCACACTTGCCCTTCATCAGGAAAACAGAATTACCATGAAAGTGGGATTATCAGGGATTGAAGTGTTAAGAGAAGGCACCCTTTTATTTGGGGCACAGGACAGAAGATGGATTGTGGAAAATTTTTGGCTTCAACTTCCAGCATGCCATGAAGCCCTTCAGAGATGATACCTGACTGCTCTTTCACAGAATCACANAGTGAGAGGCCCAAAACTGGACACAGTACTCATAAGATCAAATCATCTAGAGACCAGGGAAGGACTTCTAAGAGAGAAATGCCTGACTACATCCACAACCCATGTTGAAAGTGCTTGTAAAAGTTTCATATGAAATGCTTTCAGTGCATTGGCATCTACGTTTCCTTCAGTAGCACATCAAAAGAGTTTCAAATAACAAATTGGGCTCCAATAACCTACAAAGCAGCACAGGTTGTGGAAGTTAAAACTGCCTGAAAAAAAACCATGGATTCTTTCATTCCATATGCAATGTGTTTCCATTTCACTTAGTTTATTGTAATGTTTTTATAAAACTCAGTTGTCATTATGTTTGATGGCAACAGCTAAAAACAGATTGCATGGTGCCATAACCATAAAAAAATTTTTAGACAGAGAAATGCATGTTGGTAGGAACTCTAGTGAATATTAATTTCAAGATTCATTTTAAAAATGTTGACATGAACAATACAGAATTTATCATTGTTTGCTCGATTCTCATGCATCTCTAGAAAGTAACTGTATTTGTGCACAGGCTGATTTACATACAGCTTTCCAATTGCATCTTGCAGCGCTGTGTATCCATAGGAAACAAGGTCAAGTCCAAAGGGCATGACAGAGTGATAGACAATCTGAAAAAACAGAAATAGAATTTAAAAACGGTGTGAGCTGCTATGGAAGCAGTAGATAGCAATAAGAAAAAAAAAATCACAGGATTTCATTTTCAGCTTCTAAAATAGCAGAAAAAATGAATTAAAATTACAATAAGTAGTGGTTTGAAATTGAGCTGTCTCTAGTAGCCTGAGAAAAAAATTCATAACGTTCTAAGCATACAATAGTTCAGAAGTTAATGACCTATTAATATGTAACAAATTCCATACAAGTACTAAGAACAACCAAACCAAAGGTCCATACAGAAGAGAGTCCTGTCTCCAAAGTGGTCAATGGCAGACTCCTGAAGAAGAATATGAGACTGCAGCAATCAGGAAATTATATTTTACCAGATACCCAGCAGCCTCCCAAAAGCTGCACTTTAAGGACTTCCTAAACTACAAGTACCACTTCAGTATTTAAGTGACCTCGATAGATTTTTTTCCCTTCAAAAAGCTGTTTGCTTCCATCTGCTTTCTGGAATTCATGTGAACTTTAATCATGCCCAGAAACCTGCAGTAAGGAATGTCAGAGGTAAGCTGCACATACTCTAATCATCTCCTTTTCTCTTTTCTGAGTCTGTCTCATAGCTCTTTTTCAGGAGAAGGTGCAAAATCAGTGCCCATCCATTCTCTCTGTGCCATTCACAACTTAGAGATTTCTATGCTACTACTTACATTGCTTTTTCCAGTATGAAAAGTTCTGCCTTGCTTAGTTGTTCTTTATAGAGGATGCTGTTCCATCCTTGCCTCCCTTCTTGCAGTGGGAAGACCAAAACTGCATCTTGCATTTAAGTTAAAATCTTAGTAGTATGTCACCAAATCACAGTGCCTTATAAAATTAATCTTACTTGCATAAATATCATTTATGCAAGCAAGATTATTAAAATCAACAGAATATTTTTAGAGGATGACATTCATTTCAAAGTTTATTGAATTTGATTTTGTTATTTGGAAGTTTTCAGAAAAGAATTTCTCCATCAGAAACACTTCTATTAGTATTCATGCAATACTCACTGACCTATTGACTGAAATAAGATCATTTATGAATAACTGCAGCATGTAAAAATATTTCAAAAATTTCAATGTTTCATTTAACATTTGCTATTTCAAATGGGAAGTTTCTTCTACAGTTGGAAGTGATTTTTTTGTTGTAAAATACTAACTTCTACAGACTTAATAACCTGCTATGGAAACAATTGAAATCAGAACCAGGACCTTCAGTGTGAGCCAGATGAAATACTTTGATTGCCCAACACATTTTCTTTTCTGATCACTGTTGGAAGAAGTTTTTGAAACTGAGTTTTCACATCCTGATTTGGAATGGGCAAAAAAGAATCCAGACTCTTCTATTTTCTTTCTTTTTTTTCTAGCTACTTCTACTTCATGGAGAAATAAATCATGTGAGCATAATTTCAGAAGTGATTCCCTCCTAATGGTAAAGTTGCAATATATTAGAATAATTATGTTTTCCTCTATCAGAGTAATATGTTCCAGTCCACAGCAGAAGAAGATTGACTCACTGTTAGGAAATTGAGCCTAATCACTACAAATCATTGTGTCTACAAACTCTCCAGATCAGTAATTCACTATCAGATTCTTTTTATTCAACCAAGTTGCTGTTTTCAGTGGATGATTACTTTTAAGGGATAGTGCATGTCTTGGTTAAACAAAGTCAAACCACAAAAAAGTATGCATTCATTGCAATGAAATTAAACAATATTTTGAGGTCTTCTGAAAAAAATCTATATCCAGTAAGGCACATAAATTAATCAGGATTATGTCCCAGTACTTTTACAAAACATTTACATTCTCAAATTTTGTAATTTCTGCCTTTCCCTATATCATTAGTAAAGCAATCATAATTTTCTTTAGTTGATGTAGAAATTCAAGTAGTGTGCAAATTATAGTTCTGCTAAAGGCTTTACTTCAGTTATCTTATCCCTTTCATTATGCTTCCAGAAATCTAAGCAATTGTCAAAAGGGTTTAAATTTTGCTTCCAATAATAGTTTATTTAATGTCTTACCTTAACATTACATACAAACATATACACACTTCAAATTTCTAGAATCTGCTGTGCTATCAACTAACACTCTGAAACATCTTCATCTGACATATACACACATTTAACTTATTGTAGCCATGTTTACAAACTACCTTATACATTTAAATATTAGTCATGAACTGTATTAAGTTACTAAGTCTAACACAGCATATCTATCTCATATTAAGTCATATAAAAAAATATAAATATATAAATACAATACCTCATGCTGACTAGGACATCTCCATCCCGAAATATAAAAAGAAGGATATTTTCTTGTGTGACATCATGGAAGTTAGCATTTTTTTCATTTGCAAAGAATAAGTCTGGCTTCCAAAGACATTTAAACATAGTTGGGTCCACTGTCAGTGTATCTGAACCTCTCCAGTCATTGGGCAGTTTGAGTCTGGGGTCATTCCACTTCTGTCTTAGAAAGATGTTGACTCTATAATCCTGATGGGAAGAATACATAAATATCAGACTAGTCAAAAGTCTAGCCAGAAACCCTTGGAGAAAAACACTTTCTCAGATTCTGAAGAGAAAAGCAATTTATGCCCTGATTTTTCATTCACAAAGACATTATTCAGATGGCATTATTAAGTGTTGTTTAATAGCTGCTACTACAAATAAGTAATGATGTCTCACTCATGTTTTGAATACAGTAACTTCCTTTTCAAAAAGGACCAAACTGCCCCTTCCTGAATCATTTTTGTAATTCCTAGATAGTAGCAACCTGTTACCTAGGCACAGAGAAAAGCCTGCTGCAGGGTAGAGGGAGGCCATAGCTTGGCTAGACTAAATTGCTGCAGGCAGCAGGCATAATATCACTTCCATCAGGATATCTTGTGAGCGCAAATTCCAGCTTATTCTCCATTTGGTTAAGCCGCACACTGATGGCAAAATATCTCACCATAAAAGCAGAAAACAGACTAGGTAGACAATAGATTTCAAGCTACACACCCAGAATATAGCCCCAGACCTTGTAACAGTGACTTTGGACTCTTTTGGTAACTAAGGAAAACTGATGCCAGCTTGCAACACAAGTACTGAAGTAGCATATATGAAAGCAGAAACAGAATAGGTCTCAGAGACAAAATCAAGACTTTGCACAGAGAAAATTTCCTTCTGGATTCAGCAAGGCTCCTGCTCAAGGATGCACAGTAGTAGAGCTATGCTGAATGAGAACCTAATTTGGCCTTTGGGAATTGGAGTAGCATGTGTCTCAGGGCACAGCAATACCCTCGTGCATTCTGTCCTTAGTGGAAGCTGTGTGCATCCAAAGGAATAATCTGACCCAGTATGTCACTTATGATTTTTCAGTCTTCTAAGTCTTTTTGCTTTTTACACTTAAGCCAGCATCTTGTTTTTATGTATGTGCAAACTAGGCAGACCAAATACAGAAAAAGAATAAAGGTATTGTTGAAATAAATTAAAAATAAAGTCAAATAAAGTAGAATTCTGTATGTAAGAGAATTTCTATCTCCAGTCTTTGCAGTTGGGTTTTTTTTTTTCGTAATTGTCTATTAGGTACAAAGCATCCTGAGATAAGGGCTGTGTCATTTAAAGCAGGGAAAGCACTGCTACTGCTTTACAATTATAGCAAAATACTAGAAATCTGTGAGTGGGGGTCCTCAACATATTTTTGTTTTGTCAATATATGCTGCATAACAAGCTAATCTATAAAGTTGTTTACATGTTAATGCCCTCTTACACATTTTTCTGTTGCTACAATATGACCTCTTTTCTGTTGTAATTAACTACAATGTAGACATTTACAGTCCAAAGCAAGTGCCATGTTGAGGACAGTCCTTCTAACTGCAACAGGAAGGAGTTTACTGGGCTAAGAGCTCATGCAGAAAAATTTACCCTGTTGATTTCCCCTGTTAAATGGAATAGGGTGTCCACTTGCCCAGGTCCAGCCCACCAGTCAGATCAGACCAGGCAGGCATTTCTTTATTACACTAGACCGTGTAATATTTTTCCTTACTGCCTTGTAAGGAAAAGCAAAGCATCAAAACTAAGTAGAAAGAACTGAAGCAATATTTATTAATATCCAGAGTTCTGAGAGATATGTTACTTGTTGGCAGTCCATTTATTGAAAAATATATGCAGTCTGACTCTTATACAAAGACCTATATTGTCAAAGCAAAGAAAAGGTATAAAATAATAGTTAATAATAAATGACTTTGTACTGGAAGGGTCTCATAGTGAAGCTTCAGAACAGGAGGGAATTCAGGGCATTATCTCAGAAAGTATCTTTTCAATTATACGTATATAATTGAACATTTACTTAACTTGCTTCTTGCTGAAGTTCCCATTCCATATGCACGTTTTGTCTCAGTGAAAACAATTACTTTAAACCATATGAGATAAATACTGCATACCATTCATGCTCACAAGCATTACACTATTAATTACACCAAAATTAATTTCCCCATAAATGCATTATCCTAATTTTAACAAAATATGATGCCTTCTCAAAGCCAGAGGCAAATGATAAGCAGTGTCCAACACTTGCCTTCAGCTTACCCATTCAGAAGAAGGAGATGTTTACATCACTGAAAAGCAGAATGCATTGGCAAAATAAGAATTGTAATTAACATCAGGTTGATGCTGTTTTATTTTCTTCCTTGCTCTATTACAAATGAACTTGATTCTGTTCCTATATAAGTCAGTGAAGGGAAAATCTCATTAACTCAGAATAGGTAGGTTCAGACCTACCTAAATGACTAGAAATTTGTGACAGGGGATACTTGGAGAGGAAGGCCACTGCATACTTGAGGGAACACAGAAAATGTAGAAGAAAGCAAAGTGATATCAGGATACAAAACTGTGGCTAGCCAGACAATGATGTGCAGAAGGGCTTTTTCTGAGAATAATACGAACTACTACAGTATCTGGCAGCAGTACAGATTATGACCTGGTATAAATCTCTTTTGAAAGAAGTCTGCAATCAGTCCTCTTAAATTTGGGCAATGAATTTTAAGATTTAGCACATGCACTACAATTCAGTTCAGTAAGGGCTGAAGAAGTGGTCTGCATGAAGCACATCATTTTCCGAATATTGCAGCATGATAGGCATTTTACATTAAAAGAGAGTCAAACAGCAACTAAAAAGCCTGCAACTGGGTGTGGGGGGTAAAAGAAAAATTCATCAGCATTAGAACTAGAAGGACCTGATACGTAAAAAGAATCACAGAAGTGGCAAAACAGGGCTTTGTTTTCCCATAAAACTTCAACAGAAGGCTGAAAGGGGAGGCATTCTAGGAAATACTTCAAATGCAACCTACTCAACAGTGGGCATGTGGCCGGAAAAACTCCTCAGGCCAGAAACCAGGCATAGCCTATACACCTCTCTCTGCAAGCTGGAGCACACAGGAGATCATGAAAAAGTTTTTCTACATGAAATGCACTCATACAGAGAAAGGAAGCATAATCACACTGTCTTTTAATAAAGTAGAAAGTGTAGGTTTTAAGATTAAAAAAGGAAACTAGATTTTTCTTTATATACATACATCGTGAAAAGACTTTTCTGCAAGGTTTTAAAGTAAAGTAGAAGGAGGAAACGGCACTTTGCCATTTAAGCCAGTGATGGAAGGGTACACTGCAAGTACAAACCTGGAATATAGATTCTGTAGACAGAAGGTCAGATCACCAGCACAGCTAAAATATTATAGACCTGTGGGTATTTATACCAAAAAGGATCTATCCCTAGGAATCCTTGACTGGTCATACAGTCTGTAACAGTTTCTAAATACATTCATCATCATCATGGCTAAGCTTCGCGAACGAAGATCCAGGGAGGGCTCCACCCACGCTCCTCATCAGCGCCTTTTCCAAGCACGCTGATGGCTGCAAAGGCCAATGCGGGACAGACAAGAGCAGTTGCAAAAGGCACAGCAGAAGGACTCCTCAGGAGGTAGAACCTGCAAGACACGGTTCTTTCTACACTGTCTTTTCTCCTCAAGAGTCATCCTGCGTGCCCTTTCAAAAACATCAGCTGCATTAAAAATAGTGTGTCTCCAGACCTCCCGATTGGAGGCTAGAGTAGACCAGTTAAGGTGATCAATATGACCAAGGCTGAGATATTGTTTCAGGGAGTCCTTGTATTTAAAATAATACATTAAATACATTATCACTATATTATCTCACAAATCTGCACTTTAAAAAGCACATGGAAAATCAGAAGCAGAGTTAGCATGGGGATTCTAGACAAGTAGTCTAATGAGCTAGAAGGAAACAACTTACAGGATTCAAGACAAAGGAAGTTTACTGTAAGGTAGCAGTTCTGGTATAAGCTCTTTTCCATTTTAGCAGTACAAATTCTTATTCTCTCTGTAGTTAAATAATATATTATTTTTTTTTTAGTTTTTCCAGGTAACTTGTTTGATACATGTGTGATAATGTCACAATCCTATCAAGTATTCAACAACTCAACATGAACACTACCCTTTCTACACACAGAGCAAGCATTTGCCCTTCAGTTTCTTCACAAGGGCTTGACTAAAGCAACACAGCCTCCTGGGCATAGGATCTATGCTATGGGTCCTATCTTCCTTTGAAAACCTGTCAACTTGTCTATAAAGAAATACCCTTCTCTTTTAAAACTAGGTAGACTCTGCCTTAGTTAGAGGTAATCTTTTTTTTGTTAAGGATCAGCCAGCTGCAATCAGACAGTTTCATAGCTAAGAATGCAGCCACCATGGGACCAGAAGGACAGCAAGTAAAAAGTAATTGAAAATAATTTTGTGGGATTCCTGAAATATGTAAGAACTATCAGAATCAGCCCATCAAGTCAGCCATGAGTGTGATGTGAAGGCAAGGGGCACTGTTGACTAGTAAGAAGTTCCAGACACTAAGTCCAGAGCTGGATATTTCTGAGTATAAGACTGGGATAGAGTGTATCTTTTTGAAGACATTTTCTTCTGCAACTCTTTTAACATCCTTCTCAACAGGAAATCAGCATGCTGAATGTCCTTTTCTCCATGACACTCTACACATTTGTTTGTTGGGCCTTCTACCACCACTTCACTTCCAGTCACCTGGCATCCATGGTTATTTTTCCCTACTCTTCCACCACCCAAAAGAAGGAATCATCCCTTTAGCATGGCTAAACCAGGATGCTTTACTTCCACATAGATTTTGCCAAAACCTATCAATTCAGCTACTACAACCAGAAGTGGCTGTAGAGTCAAGAAACAACATGATAGTTCATTGACTGAAACACCTAGAAATAGATTCTGGTATCAGTAATGATATCACTTCAACCAGTTTAGTAGCTTCTGGTAACTTTAGAGACTGTCAAGAAATCAATATTCCTTGTGATTCACACCAACACCTGAGCCCAGCAGAGATGCAATCACCCTCTTCTCCAAAACTGAGGAACTTTTTCAGCAAATGTCTCTCCTTTCTGAATGCAAGACTCCTATGGTCCTTCACAGACTTACTGCTTCAGCTCCAGGAAACACTTTTCTTTTGACTTTGGAGGTACAACTTTTTTCCTAGTCTAACAAAATTGACTCTCCTGTCTGGTGAATTACCCAGACCATCTGAAGATGCACCAGCCTATCCCCAAGAAAGCAGTGATTCCTGAATGATGCACCAGCCTATCCCCAAGAAACCAGTGATTCCTGAATGATGCACCAGCCTATCCCCAAGAAAGCAGTGGTTCCTGAACGATGCACCAGCCTATCCCCAAGAAAGCAGTGGTTCCTGAATGTCCACAGGACTCAATGTCCTTTGCAGCAGGAAAAGTTCCTCCAAGTGATATATGGAAGAACAGACTGATGATATTTTGTCAGTGCTTCCCATGATACATTAAGGCAACCCAGAAGTAATCTAAACTTCATATAAACATGTTTATCTATCATGGTGATCAGCTGGATGTAGAAATCTAAATAAAAGCATAAATTAAAGGATGGTTTCTGAAGTTCTGAAATATGGACAAGAATATGACTTATCTTTCAGAACATCCTAGTAAATTTGTGAGTGACCATATCAGGAACTCACAGACAGGCATACACACATGGCTGTAGAAAGGATATGTAATTTTGGCAGGGGGAAAGCACACTCATTACGTTCATATTTGGATCTGGGTGAATTGTAAAAAAAAAGCCTCTGTAAAAGTCACTTTGTAAAGTATGTAATAAATTTCAGAAACTTGAAAGGGCCATCTGGCCCAATGTACCTGACATCTTAGACACTTATCTTACTCCTACTTTCCTGCTCTTCCTCCTTGCCTCTCTTTAAACATCTGCCTTCTTTTTGTTTTCAGGAAATAAATCTTGAGGTATCTTAAGCATACTTACATTCTTTGTTTTAATATCACTTCCCACTAATGTCATTAGTTGACTTACTATCATTTTCAATTAAAACTAAATTGTTTATTCACTCCCAGTTAAAGAAACAGAAATTTCTGGCTAAGCTGTGCAAAAGCTGTTTCAGCCATCACATCTGTTTAACTCTGAGAGGCTCTTCAGTCCTGCTGAAATGTCATTAGGGCATCATGTAAGCTGGTTCTGAATTTTAAGACAGTGCTTCTACTGAAAAACAAAGGTGCTTTCTTATTTTAGTGTATTGCTTCTGTGCCATTATAAGCAGCAATGCTGCCTTAATCACAGCATTAAAAAAAACAAAAAGGCAGCCTGATTCTGGGAACTGCCTCAGTGCTTTGGACACAGCAGATCACCAAAGTTATTTCTAAATGGGATGCTTAGGTTCCACCTCAGAACTCTGACTCTGAGTGTATGCCCTGGCTGTGGCATCTCATGTACTGGCAAGGCATGGTGTACTCCTCTCTTTCTTACACAAAAGAAAAACCCCTGATGAGGTCAAAACACCTTCAACAACTAAATGTAATTATTTTGGCAATATTTTTGATGGTATTGATTGGAAATAGCAAAAAATTGGATCTTGCAAAAATGATCTTCATGTCCCAAATTATTCAAAAGGACTTTGCAGAAATTACTTCATATTTCGAAATACATTTCCTTAAGAAACAAAAAAAAAGGTCAAAATTGTAATGATTATTATTTGGTGCTTTTACTGACCTGCTGAAATTTTGTGACTTAACTGGAAACACTTTTAGACACTTCACTCCTCACTACCTCTCTGACACAGTAAATAAAAAAGTAAGTATGGCCACTGATGGTCAACTCCTTTACTCCTCATCCTTTTATTCCTCCACAATACACTCCTATCCTCAGATTTACACAAAACAGAGAACCTCTATGCTTCATTCTTATGCATGTATGTTCTTTTTACAGTCCTTGTACTTTCTTTAGTAATACAACAAGCAACAAAAATCTCAGGAAGATTACTTAATTCATACTACCAAATGTGTTCTTCCCCTGAATGTACTTATTGAAGTATATTTCTTGCATCTTAGAAATCATAGATTTCCTTCCTTGTACATGAGATTCTAAAAGCCACAACAATCTGTGGACATACATAGAGTGAAATAGATGAATAGGTTTATGGCACAAAGCAGAGTCAGTCACTAACATATCAACTCAATTCTCAGTGTCTGAAATCATAACAATCATTTCTACTTTATAGGTCATAATTCTTAGCCTGAAATTTAATTTAATAAGAAAATCTCCATGTGTGCTATATTAATTTCATTTCAGTCTTACCATGGTTGTCTCTTGAATTGACCCAAAGCTGTTAATGAAGATGTTGACTGCAACATCAACTGGAATGCCTTAAAAAAAGAAAAAAAGATTTCTAGTGAACTGCACAATCCAGTAAAGGTCTCTTATCCTTCTTTTAAAGCTCCTTTGTACTGGTATCACAATGTGATTTTTATTTTTTCTTTTTATATGGTCACACAACTTTACATTTTCAAGTTAGTATATACACATTTTTCAAGAGCTAGGGTTTAATCTATTTGCATTGAAAACCAATAGAAATCACAAAAACTCTTTTCAACCTAGTGATAAGAAAACAGAAAAAAAAATCCTTAGTCCAGAGTGCTAGGCTTAAAGCATCTCACAGATCAAAAATTGGAGTAATTTTTGAATTCAGTGATTTTCTGTTATCACAGAATGTCCAGTCCTTTTGCACACAGTGTAACAGATAGAGGCAATACACATTTCTAGAAGTGGATACTTTTAGCTCTCAAGATCATAACTATTGTCTGTCATCTCAAATTACCTGCTCGTGATTTATGATGAGACATTTACTTATATTGTAAGAGGCTAACTCTCTGTGCAAGTCAAGTGCATAACTGTAAAGTATGAATACTGACAGATAAAAATGGTTGCATGCAGCTTTTACAGCTATCTAGCCTTGATGCAAGAGAACTGGAAATCTGCTCTAATATACAACAGCTACCAATTTGCCAAGAAAAACTTCAAGAAGCCAACAGCTGTGAGGATATTAAGATGGCCTTGATTTCTTCCTCTTTTCCACAGCTAGGATTCCTGTAGTTGAAGAGGGATGGTGTGACAGCTGCTACATCTGCCCTCTGTCACCCTGCTGGAACTGATTGCCAGTGATTAATCTGGTGTTAACAGAAAGTTATCACAAAGCAAGGACAAGTAGCCTGATGGTTGTGAGAACTAATTACAGTCAACTAGCTTTATGTAGCACCTGTATGTTGAAAGTGTCACTNAGACCCCAAGGGATTTTCAGACTGTGCCTGAAAGTGTCACTATGCACACTAGATGTATGTTATCTGATCTCATTTGCACTGTTACAAACAATTCAGTAGGTTTCTCCCTGTTTGCAGTAAGAAAACAGATATAAGAATATATTAAGACTATTTTGACAGAGTAAACAAATACAGTACAAAGTAACATATGCCTCATCTAATAGTTTGCTTCTCTGCATAAAATATTTTGGTGTACCTCTAATGCATAAATTCAAACTTATTATTTTGGTTCACCAGAAAATCACTAGGATAGATTTTTTTTCAGTTACATCAGTTTGTAGGGTGTTTTTTTTTTTAAAAAAAATCAGACCAGTTAAGTGTAATACTTCTGGTTATGCAATAAGCATAATACTTTGTTTAATGCCTGATGGAAGTGACAGAGCACCCACCACATCACTAGTAGTCAAGACTGTCCTATCTCTTCCAGATTTGAAAAGGAACTGCCATCCAAGAAAATCACTCATGTGTGAGGAACATTTTAACACAGGCAAACCACTTGTCAAAAAATATAATTTTTCTTCCACCTCCCTATGAGTTAACATTGCATGTCCTCCCTTTTCCTTCCATCTTGATTCTTACCAGACTGCCTGCAGGGTTATCAAAAATATAAAGAAATCTGCAACGTGCTTTGTGATTACAGGCTGATCATGCTGAAGAACAGGTAGTGCAGAGGCTGCACAGTTACTGTTTGTGACAGGCTCAGTGCTGAAAATATATAAATATTCTACAGAGAATAAGAAAAAAGCAGCACATCTGCTGAGAACTGAGTTTAATACATTTATAAAACTTAGCTCAAAAGAACATCTGAAAATGGTTTCTTCAAAAGCACGATAAAGACTATAGATTTCAAAAATTCTCCTATTATTGACATACACATTCAAGTATCTCCTAATGTATACATAATTAAAGGTAAGTTTTAAATTAAAAAACTGGTTTATGCAAACTGCAGTGTCTGTAAAGTAATAGAATTATCTGTCTTTTTCCAGAAGGGAAATAATCTAATTCCCAGAAGATGTAATTTACAGCTGCAGGAGTTACTAGAGGTTTTGCAGAGAATACATCTTTTCTGCATGTGTCAGGAAAACACATTTGCCTACATGGAGGATTCCTACTATGCCTGACATTCAGACTACCATAAAGTCAGAGAATGTATTTAAATTCATTACCTATTTGAAATCCCTAAGTGTGTAAATTGTATTACTAACATATACATTAAAAGGACTGAATAGCTGTATGGTTTACAAATGGTGATACTGCTGATCTCAGTTTTTATAAAGTCATCTTAAAGGATGTCTATAGAGAATTTTGATGTTTTAAAATACAGTAAAGAGGAGATATTACTAAGGTCTAGTCAAAAGGTAAGCATAAAAAGACTCTAAAAAACCTCCACAGAATCTAATTCTACTTTAAAAAAATTCTATAAAATAATAGTAGTAGTAATAATAAAGCATCACAGATTATTATGATCATGAAATCCTAACATATTACCTTTCAGCTCAAAATGATAACTATCTTCTGCAGTTTCACACCATCTAGGGAAATTTCAATTAAAAAAGAAAGAAAACCAAAACCACAGAAATTTAGGTTATGAATATTACCTGTATATAAATTCTCTAAGTGTGAAAAGAGCAAAAGTTAAATTCCAAAGATTAAAAAGAAGCCTGAAATATCTGCCAAACCTTTGAAATTAGGCCTTATCCTGGGATCGTAACTAAGCAACAGCCTATTCAAGATATTGCTGGTAGAATTAACAGGTACTCTTGCAAGGTCTTCAGCTGATTGCTGGCTGTAAAAAAAGAAAAAGTGCATTAGTTATTACAAAGACAGAAACAACTGTGTGCTTAAACTTAAGTAATTTTAAAGTCATGCCATAAATGTCGTTTCACAAGCAAATATATTCAGTATTTTCAGGTTCCACACTGTATACTCTTAACTATAAACCTAGAAGTAAATAAACTGTGATTCACTAATTGCTCCCTTTCCTCCTAACATAAATATCCAGAGGGACATGATTTCTTCATCAGTAGAAAGCAGCCACCTGAACTATTTTTGGTGACTGTCAGATTAGGAACATAAGTAAAGTGACAGCCACTTTGTAGGTGCCAAATGCTGCAGAGGCTTTTGGCAGTCTCCTGCTCTCGCATGCCAGCGCCAACTATTCCAGGGAGAGCTGGAGCCATTGCATAATCTCCTTGTCAAGTGCTAATAAAAGCTTTGTCATAAAAAAGGAGGCCTTGGACTCTCCTCCGGTTTTGCAGGGGGAATTTAAACATCTCCATTTACCTTGCTGTTATTGTGCTGGGTGTTAAATTAAAACCAGTGCTAAAATTACAAAGAGCCTGTGACAGGTAAATGTAGCTACAAGAGTAACATCAAACTGAGTGTAATGAAAAGCAAGAAAGGTTGCATCAGCCCCCACCCCACGTACTTTAAGCACCTAGCAGGCTGATAATGCCATGTAAATGAATTTGTATGTTGTCTGTAGAACCTGTTCAGTGATGTTTCCAATTCTTGTAACTGCTTTTCCACCCACTTTATGATGACTACTCTGCTGACTTTCTGTCATTATAATTTAGTAACCAGGATGCCATATAAATAAGACAAACACCCTACAGAGGCATAAGGCATATACATCAACACTATTACCTTAAATGTTTTCCATAATCAATATCAGCTGCCATTGCCATTTCTACCCTACTTAATTTCTTTGTTTTGAAGGAGTTTTAAGTTTTCAAGGAGTTTAAGTTTGCAAGGAGTTATTCTTCATAATATCTTGGTTTGCTGCTAGTTTCCTTCTGCATTATCCAAATATTTATTGAGAAAAATATTAATGCTCCAAAAGGCTTTTGATCATTAAAAAAAAAAAAGTTTTATGAATACACTACCCCTCCTGGTCTTAAGATGTCTACTTACAGTAGTTCCTATTCAGCATCTTCCTTATTGACTACTGGGAAAATTAATAATTGTCATCATTGCATGCCATCACTATTTGATTGAAAACTGGAGGTGAGACCAGATCCTAGCCCTTGCAGAGCTTTTATGAATAACCCTACCAGAAACAACAGCAGCAAATGAAAAAGACCTGCTGACTCACTAGTACTTACTATGCCTTCACAATAATCTTTAATCTCCTCAGTTAACATTTAACAGCTAAAATGTTTACAAATAAAGCTACGAAAGAGTTCATTATTATTAAAAACATGTCAACCATTTATGATAACATAACTACATTTTATGCTGTCATAGTCTCCTTGATGACCTTTGAGTATTTCATCCTTCAGAAACAAAATAATCAGATTTCTGTTTTCCCTATTGTATTCAGGCTATTTCCGAAACCTAATTCTGCATCTCTCTTTAACCATTCACTTGTATTTGCTTCACATTATACATGAGGGAGAAATGCATGTTTAAACTCAGCTACAACCATTTCAGACTACTCACCAGTCATTATCAGAATTAGTATGAATTCTGAAGGTTAGCCAAAGATATAGCTATCAAAAAGTGGTTATCCATGAGTAAATGTTGAACTACAAGATGAGAAAAAAATGTGGAGCAGCGTTCATTAAGTTCCCCATCCATTTCTTGCAAATGCACTAAAATTTCTGCAACATTTAATGACCATATACGTGAACTGCTTGTTCCACCAGACCTTATCCAGAGATAAATGCTCCACTAGCTTTTTATATTTGGCTTTGATTTGAATCATTATGCAAAAGAACTAATTTATTTTCTGAGTCGGTATGGCAGTTGGACTAGATGATCATTATAGGTCCCTTCCAACTGAACTATTTCTGTAACTTTGAGATTTGTTTTCAGTTTTCAGTGATGTTCTTTACCAATGATCTAGTTGCTACAGAAATATAATAAACCAGTTTTGTATGGGTTTGTTGGTTTGGTAATTTTTTGCAAGTAACACTAATTGGGCAATAGGAACACACAAATGTTAAGCTTCTTTTCCATTTTGTAGCAGGCATAAGATAGAAAATAATGTTCCTTTAACTATTTAAAAGGTAGGCAAACACTCTGTATGCTCTATTATATCTGCTTCCTTGCAAGTTGCACATCTTAACATCTAAAACATGCACATCAGATGCCTACAGAAATTATATTTTAAAAATATAATATATAACCCTTACAAAGACAATAGGATTTATTTGAAATCACATATGCCCGGGATTAATAAAGTACCAAAACAAAACCAAACAACTAATGAACAAACTTAAATTATCATTTTCAAAAATTATTTTATTTCTGCTATGAATTGTACAAAGAAGTTCATTAAATAGTGATGATGGCAATCTGAACCACACAGGATAACATGGACATATAAATTCAACACAGATGCTTGTAAAATGCAATGAGGAAAAGAGGAAAAAAGCCTAAGAAATTAAATGAGTGAGCATCAAACACCAAAAGAAAGTCAAATACAGCTGACAGGTTTATTTGTCTCTTCAAGTAAGAGGAATAAGGTGGTAGTTCTGTGAGATCTGAGTTGCACTGCAGAAGTATATTGATACAAATATCTGTTCAGGCTATTTGTTCAAAGTCACCCCTGAATTAGGTAAAGGAGATTTTCTGTGCTGGGAAACAGTGATAGGAAGAACCAGAAGCACTACTTTCTGGTAAAGAACATCACGATCATATCTTCCACAAGTTGTTGGGTAGTGTTTTGAACTTACAAAAGCATAATGTGCACACTTATCCTCATTTATGCAAGAAGCAAATGAAACACAACGGAATTGACTGTTATGAGCTGGGAGAAGAGAGGCATAAGAGAGTCAGGGACTGCTATTTTTTAAAGGTGACTTGTTGTGAAAAGCACTACTGAGTATCAGTTATATTTTCACTGTGGTCTTTTACAGCATGCTGTTGTCACTGAACTACCATCACTGAATAGCACTCATGCAACTAAACATCATCACAAGGACTGGATTTCCTTCAGAGAGCCTTGCTGATCAAAATGCCTATCAATAAATCACATATGTAGCTTTTGGTGAGTTAAGAGGTTATGCCACTTTCAGAGTGACAGATGAGCAGAATGACTTAACAGTGAATGGGATGGGTTAGGTGCTTAGAAAAACATGTTGGGACTATTCATGCCACTAAGATAGTTACCTAAAGCCACTACCACCCTGCTTAATTGACTATTCTGGAATGAATCAACAATAGGCAAATGTGTAGACTACATAAGAGAAAAAGACTTTGAGCTGAGATCTCCCTCCCTAAAAGCAGTATTTCAATTTCCTGAAGGCTGTCTGGTTCCTGTATAACAACATTCACACTAATTAAGAAGTTACTTACTACTTCTTCTTAAGCAACCTACAATTTTTATATTTGTGAAAAGCTGATAACCAGCCTAAGATTTCTCTTTGATTTCCACCAGCTGCAGCATGTGTTTTTATTTTGTTTATTTCACCTTGAATTGAATTTATGTGGAGCTGCTGGAAAGCATTAAGAAATAGTAATGCAGTAGCATTCTTCATAGTAACTGATGAGTTCTAAGCAAGCTATGGTTGCTACAAAAGGAACTTAAAAGCAAGTGATAGGGAAGCTAGAAATTGCCTTAGCAAGTTAAAAAAAACAATAACAATTTTGAAAAAAAAAAAAAAACAAACAAAAAAAACCAACAAAAATCCACCACACAAAAAAACCCAAATCCAAAGTATAATTTCTCTTTTTCTGAAAAAACAACAAACAACAAAAAAACCAAGCAGTATTCTCAAAAGTGTTCTCAATTCTACAAACAGTGTCCTGAAAAAACAGAAAGAAAACAAAGTACAGCTGGTCTTTCAGCATAATATCTCTGTATGATATGACTGCCCTCTCTCTAGTCTTTGGGAGGTTACTTCTGGTATCACTAATGAATAAAATAATGACTCTAAATACTGTATTTCACAGGATATGCACTAAGGTGTCCATCTTGTCTTCCACTGCAGCTCTACACATTTTATCACATAATTAACATTTGCAATTGATGGCAGTGGATAATTAGTTTCATAATTCACTAATCAAAATCTTAAAGTTTAGATAAGCAGATATGCACAGCAAAAGGAAGCACACATTACACTTGGTTTGAAATTTATATAGCTTCGTTACATTTGTGTTAAGAAAATGTGTCAGAAGACATTATATCACTATGGACTGTCATGACATTTAGTCTCCCCAAGCTCACTGAAGTTACAAGGAGTCCTTATAATATGCAGTGCTACATGAGGATGATTGGAGAAAAAAATATGAGCAATATTCTATCCAAGCCGGAAGGAGAACCTTTGCTGTTGTTTTAACTCATCTACTGCCCTGTTCTTTAGTTTTAAGATCCCATTGTGCTGAAGAATATCTACTTTTAGAAGAGAACAGGAATATACTTTTTACTTATGGCATGACAATCAGGAAAAAGAAAAAAAGGCATGTCACACACATGCCATCTTATAATATGCTGCAGTTCAGTCAGTCAGGAAGTATGCTTCATCTGTTGGTGTTTGCTTACAGTGCATAGCTTGGATAATTTAGTATTAAACTTTGCCTTTGCATAGTTCTACATTATGACTTTCCAGTACTTAAAGGGAACTTATAAGAAGGCTGGAGAGGGCCTGTTTGCAAAGGCCTGCAGTGAAAGGACAAGGGGCAATGGTTTTAAACTGGAGAGGAGGAGATTTAAATTGGACATTAGGAAGAAGTTCCTCACCACAAGGGTGGTGGAACACTGGAACAGGTTGCCCAGGGAGGTGGTTGAGGCCCCATCCCTGGAGGCATTCAAGGCGAGGCTTGACAGGGCTCTGGGCAAGCTGATCTAGTTGGGGATGTCCCTGCCCACTGCAGGGGGGTTGGACTAGATGACCTCCAGAGGTCCCTTCCAACCCTAACCATTCTATGATTCTATGATTCTATTACTGTCTGACTGTTAACATATATATTCCAATTCACAGTGTTCAGTTATCTCCAGTAAAATTTCCTGTATAATGCTGAAACAACAGATTTTTGGTACAGTTAATCTAATCTATTTGATGGAACCTGACATTTCAGTCACATAATGCAGCAGTGTGGATCTGAGAATGATAAAACTATGCCTTGGAAAACACAGTATCTGTCACCTCACCATATATTTTAAGTACTGTTTCCCTGATATGAACTATCAGTGTTCTGATTTTCAGGCATTTGATTTTCTACATGCAAAAATTCAAAGCATAAAAACAGGTCAACACAAATCCATGAGATACTATGTAATTCTCCTGAATGATCTCTATGATCTCTAGCATGCTTAATAGCTACATTTTCAAACTGTACCAAGTGACATCTCTATTACTAGGAAGAACAATTGTGATGCCTCCAATGCAAAGTAATTATCACTCAAATTACATTAAAACAACTCAACTCTGAATAAGTGCTTATGTGTCCTCACAAAAGCAGCTGACAGCTAAACACCTCAAACTAGATACATAACTTCAGTATTTACATTTGGAGGTAATGCAGTATGGTGAACAATGAGAAAGGTTCATTCATAGTGGAATTTGAAAAAGAAACCCAAACTGGGTGGCTCAAATTGTGAACCTTGAATTGTGGGGGAGAAATAACTCATCTTTCATCTCCTATGACAGACAGACCTGAGTACAGTCTCCTAATGTGCACATGTAAGCAACCTTCCTGACGTTGGGTGGTGTGAAAAGCTCAGATAGTGTCACTACTTCAGTCCCTGTCTCTTACAAACCCCTACGTCCAGCTTTGGTTTCACATTCAGCATGGCCAGGGTTTCTCTCCTTAGGGAGTGTTTATAAGGCAATGTGAAGTGCCTTCTTATCATTCCCTATGCTTGAGAAAAGCAAACTGCCACAGAGACAATACCCCCAAACCAGCAGAACCATGACAGCATGATATTTCATCCAGCCTGACTAGTACTGCTCACAGTAAGCTAGCCATGCTTCCATTTCTTAAAATCAGCTTGTTTGTCCCTAGCTTAGGCATCTCTGCAACCTACCACCTAAGTAAACCTTGTGCATAATGGCCATCCTGTTTTGTCCTGATACTGCATGCACACATGAAACACGATCAGCATCCAAATGTTTAAACAGAACTACAGATATTTTAAAAATAATTAATCCACCTCAGTTCCTTGCCCGAGTCTTTCTTCCAAAGGTGGTAAGTACCGGGACAGTATCTGGATCTTAGAAAAATCTAACCACCTTGTATGATAGTACAAATGGAAACGTAAGTGGAGATAGGTCTATATAACTTCTCTTTCAAAGATCGATTTGTTGGAGCTGAGAATAGAATTTAGTCTCATGCTTAGGTTTAGGCAGTGTACTTTCATCTACAGATCCAAGTATTTTCTCTGTCTGGAGGTTGTTTATGAAACAAAAAGTTGTAACTTCACCACACAATTGTAGTGTCTCATCACTACACTGTTCAGAATGGAGGAAATGCAGCTCACTGAGAGGGAGAATTACTGAACAAGAACTACCCTACAATGTTTAATTACTGTTTTACAAGGGAACTTAGGTTTTACTTATATAGCTTTATCTTTTACTCCCCAGCACGTTTATCCACTCTGAAAACAAATTCTAACCCGCCTGGAATGTGGTCCTATCTGTCTGTTACATGCTACAATGTAATTAAACCATTGACCAACTGATGTTACTATGGGGCAAAAGAATTTTTATAGGAACCAGCCCTGGGCTCTTGCAATGTACTTATCTTCAGAATGACTGTGAGATATAACTGCCTCCACAACCAAATTCAGCCTTTTCACTCCATTCCATCATCTCACACAAACTGCAGCAAACCTCCCATCATAGTTATAAATGAAAATGTTCATAAACTATCAACACTTTCCCACCCTTTACATTTACACAGAAAACAGACAGAGAGGTCATGTATACCTAAGTGCTTGAAATAATTTGAAAAAGTCCTTGCCCATGGGAAGATGGAGAGGATCCATGATACAAGATATACTCTGAACTTAGTCTTTATGGGAAGAGTGTGCCAGAAGCTGACAATTAATCAAGAGAAATTTTAGGATAAGCTTTCATAAAGCTCTCTGTTTTAAACACATCAAAGGCTTTTCTTTTCGTTTTCTAGTTCCACTGTCTTTTGTTGTTATTTTTCAAAAGAAGCTGCTTATTGAACCTTGGCATCTGTGACCTTTCTAAGTTCTGCCCTGGCAGATGGCATAAGCCATGTTTTCTGGAGGGCTTAGAGGGCCATTTCGCAGTCTCCTGAAGTAGTTGATATGCTTTATTGAATCCAAGCCAAAATATGATTTGCACTCCTGCTTTGTGGGTAAAAAAGTATCTATAATATCATACAGTATTTAGTTAATTATCTACATGGACATAAATTTCCACATGGAAAAATGCCTTAAGGTGAGGGAGGATGCTATTAAAAAAGCATAGCCATGACAGACAAAATAATGAGATTTACTGATTGAGATTATACTCTTAGCATTGCCATAGCATTAGAGACACTATGGAATCTTCAGAAATGAACACTGTGCAAGTTAGCAGCTGAGTCATACTACAACTATAATTAACAGGGAGAGTTGTGATTATGAGCACAGTCATAACTGATTTTGTTAACTGCTATTCAACACACATCTCCATTATCTTCTATAACACTGTCATAAGCAAACTTCCCTTGCCTTAGAATATCATTTGTCTAGAGATCTTGCAATTAGTTTTTAGTAGAGACCTTTTGGGCTACTAATCATTGTGGCGATAACAGCAGCAGCTAAATCATCACAAAATAACTGAAGTATTTCCTATGACACAACAAAAGGAAAAACATTTTTCAGCAGTGCTGTTAGAAGTCACAACTAAGTGTCCAGCACATTTACCAGAAGCAGGTATTATGAAGAACTAGGAAGAAGTTAATAAGAAGTAACAGAGATAATGCAGCTGATGGGTAGTCTACAATCAAGAGATCAAGTGCCTAAATCCATCTGTAGCTGTATTAAAATAATCTGTATTCAGGATAAGTGAATTTCAAAACAAGCTTTGTAAACAGAAGACTATAATCCACAAAACTCTTTTTTTTTTTTTTCTTGAAGAGGTCAACTGGTTTCTTTCTTTTTTTTTAAAAATATTTTCCATGAAGACAAAAGGCAAGAGTTTTGTACACCACAGCTTTACATTTTATTGCATTATGCCTCTGTGGAAGCCACCTTCCCGGATTCATGTTGCAGTACTGTCTATTATAGGATTTTAGGCCTAATATATCAATTTCTTTGTTAATTAACAAACATTCAGGAATCAGACACCAGTATAATTGCTTTATGTTTCATTTGCAAAGCCCGAGGTAAGAAGGAAAATGATGTGAAATCTTACATCTGTTCTGAGTAAGCATTAAATCAAGATAAGACTCAAGTGATTAAGTATCAGCTTCATTAAATCCCTCAATATAAAAGCTAGGAAAACAGTTTCAGAAATAAATGAAAATAAGATTGCCAACCAAGCCACTATCACACAATGCACTGAGAAGTACAGCCTTATTAAGAATCACAAGGAAGAGGTTTTGCTCTAAGATATATAACAGAATTTTCCAAGTTGAAGGAAGCAGATATCTGTTTATAAGAAAATAATGAACTTTTTATGGGGTTTCTCATCAGCTTGTTTTCAGCTTATTGTAACAGTAGTTCATTTAATGACAGAGGGACACATTTGGTGAAAGTCTTGTATTCTGGAAAGCCATAAAAAAAAAGTTCAGGTATGTTCAGTTTCCATACAAACAAATTCATGCTAAAGTCCCAAACCAGTCTTATAACCATCCAGTTCTTAACTTCAAACTAAGGAACTAAGGCAGTAACATCAGATGCAGTATAAATCTTTCATGGAAAATTATTTCTATGATTTGCATACATTTGAATTTCATTATAAAGTTTGTAAAGAGAAGACTGCTCCTTATTACTAGTATGGGGTTTTTGTCCTCTTGATGAGGTAAAATTTAGCTTTTTACATGTTGTAAGGAAACAAAAGACAATAATTTCTTACAATTAAGTTTTAAATTTTATTGCAACAGTAATCAGGGCAAATTAAAGGCAGATTAAGATTTTAACTTATAAATGCTTTCATTACGATTTTGTATCAATCACTCATAAAAGATGCCAAATCCTATTTATTTTCTTTAAAAATGACAGTGCATTCTTCTAAAAGAGGTGTTTTGGTTTATTTCTGAGAAGAGATTCTTTACTTCCTTTTTTTCAGAGAAAAAAAATGATTAAGGGTAGGCAGCTGTTTTTATAATGCAGAGTGCCACCAAGCCAAGAAGTTTTGTGAAAGATTATTAAAGAAATGCTGATTATTGAAAGTCGCCTGAGTTAAGAGAGCACTAGATATTTCTCTACAAGACAGAATTGACTTTCACTGCTTACTCACATGAGAAGTCTTCTAGATGCCAGCCACAAAACCAGCAGTCCTGCAACCCCTCTATTACAAGGGATGTCTCTCAGGCTGTGAATTACAGCCAAGTGGGATACAATTTGTTCATTGTTCAGAAAAACTAGCAGGGCTTAGTGCTACAGCAATTAACTCTAGCTAGCAACACTGCACACATGATACATCAGACAACTACTAGACTCCACTAGTATTTTTACAGAAAGCTTCAACTGGCTAGAATGTAAACATATCACTTCAAAAATTAGAGCATTTATTCAATATTTTTCACGTATACTGGTGACAAATGACATCACATTTAATGGTTGTAACACCAACCAGTATCAAAAAGTACCAAGAAATCCTGTGCTTAAGAGAAAAACAAAACCAAAAAAACAAATCCACCCAGTTATCAAGATAATAATACATCAGTGTTCTCAATTCTAATTAAGATCAAGTCAAGAACAAAGGGAAAATTCTGGATACTTCAAGGAGACCATGGAAGATCTGGATTCAGTTTCCAGCTATGTAACTAATTTTCTGAGGACTTCCATGCTGACACCTGTCCTGGGAACTATGACATTTCTCTCCTTGCTACAAGTCCTCACAGTAGCTCAGACCAAAAGCTCCATTCACAGTTCAGCTTAACTACTCAAAGAGGATAGGATGGGTAGGGATCATTTCAGACACGTCATGATTACATTTGGGACTTTTATCTTAATGTATTCAAATACAAAGATACATCTCATTTTTCATGTTTGATATAAAAAATAAACATACATGGAAACTTTTGAAAAATTTTGGGTTACAAATAAGCATCACCAGCAATATCTAAAAAGAGTGAGAACTTTAAAAAGCATTATTCAAACATTGCCTCCATCTGGTTATTCTACTCATTTTTTTTCTTTTCTTTGGAAAAAGTCTATTAATGTTAAATAGCTAGTCTCATCTCCCTGCGTTCTTCTTTTATGGTCAAAGAAGAAATGTGTTTTAAATTTGTCTAAACAATTTTATCATTTCAGGCATAGTGCTTTTCCACGCTTACTGGCAACTTACTATATTCCATCAGTCTTTTCCTCAGACGTTTACACCATAACACTAAAAAGATGAGCAAGGCTGGCCAAGAAAATGACAAGAAAGCCACACACTATGTCCTATGGATCACAACCTAAAACGTGGTAGGCATTAGAAAGAGGGAGTATTTTTAACATGAAGTAATCATAGGTGTCCAGAATACATTCTCTATTCAGATAGGCAATACAATGTCTGTATTTTTACAGGGAGATTATTCCATAAGGACATGCTTTATAGCAACAATCAATTCACCTCCATAAAAGTTATAGTACTGTGAATCATTGATGGAAGATGCTGAAGACCTTAGTTCCACTCACCACGCAGTAACAATATGTATAGGACAAGCCTTCTCTTACCAAACTAAGCTAACTAGAAACTGAATTTCAGTATGGCAGTTTTGCATTCTCCTTGCTTTTCTCAGTACAGTTCCAACATGAGGCTAGATATGCTAGATGTAGCATAGCACTATGGGACTACATTACTGTGCCCCCATAAACACCAAGATACTAGGCTAGAATTCCAAGCTCTCAAAGAAATAAATGATTTTTACTGTGGCTTAGATTTGTCCTTTCATTAAAACAGAGGACCTAACACAGAAGAAACACACTCATTGACAGAACTTCCTCTATTCCTCCTATTCCCACCCCAAACCCCATTCTTTCAGCAGAGATTATCATCTTCTACTCCAATTGCCACATATATTCCACTGTTAAAAATATGGCAGGATTACCATCATACAAAAGCATAAAAGAAACAAGGAACATACGATGGACATAGATACTGCTTCTTTTTCCCTTTTCCTTTCTTTGAAGACTTCTCTTTGGAATAGGCTTCTTCAACCCACAAGGAGAATGAGATGAAAAAGAAAACCGCTAGTAAGAACTTCATCTTGAAGATTAAGCTGCAGAGAAACCTTCAGTCTATGGCAAAAGAAAACAAAGATATTTATGTTACTATGGCTAGATACAGTGAATGGGAACGCATATCCACAAAAAGTGAACAAATAATTCTGGTTTTAGGTTTTTCTTATTTTAACAAATACTTTGATCTTAGTTGCTTTGGGAGAGAGAGTCTATTGAGGTGTACCTCTGATATGGAACCAATATAGGCAATTTTCTGAGAGTAAAGTAGCTTCCCTAAGTTAAGAGACAGAGAGGAACAGATTTAACTGCAAGTTTACTCCAGTCTGTTTAAGAAACAAACGTGATAACTTCAAAGACTGCCTAATGCAAAAACCTCAGAAACTTGGAAACAAAAGTCCTCACCAAAACTGTCACATATCAACTGGATTAAATATGGTTGAATGTGACCAACAAGTCACCCAGCAAGGCAAAGAACTGCAAGCCGTCTATGACCTTGCATAGATGAAACAGCAATCATCACAACGCTACTTATCAGAAAGGGGTGCAAATTTAATTTTATGGACAGAATTAAACCAAAAATGACTGTTTTGCAGTATTCTTGCAGTGAAGCCAGCCCTGAAAAGGCCTTGCAAAGATGAATAAACACAACCTGCAATATTGGGCTTTGTTACATCCTGTTTGATTAAACATTTAAGTCTGCCAGGGACAAAAGGGTGTGCCCCAAAGGCCAGGGGCTGGGTTTGTGTTTGGCCAGAGACAGCCTCACCTGCCCCGGCTGCAGCCACACCACACTCTGGGCATCTTCCATTTGTTTCCCATCCCAAACACATTTCCAAGCATTTCCTTGGGCCGGTGGAAATGTTGTAGGTGCCTCAGCACCAACTGCATTTCCCACTTTTATTTAATTTTTTAAAAAATACTTTATAAGTAGCAGTGGCTGCCTCCCTCTTCCTCCCCCACCTCTGGCCGGCGTTGGGATGCTTCAGTCGTCGTCTCCCCCCCGCCCGGGAACCACAGCACTCCGCATCCCCTTGCTGGTAACACCGGCAGAGCTGCCCCTGTCGCTCCCTTACCCCTCTCCCGGCCTCCTCGCCTCACCGGCCCGGCCTGAGACCTCCCACCGGCCCAGGCATCGGGGAAGGACCGACCTCTGTGCCGCCGAGCGCTGCCGACGCACCGCGGGCAGAGTAGAAGAAGAGAGTGGGGCTCCCCACACGGCCCGCTTCCTCGGCAGCGGCGGGACGGGCCTGGCGCGGTCCTCGCGACAGCACCCAGAAGCCCCGCCACCACCCCGGGCCGGCCCGACCTGGCCCCACTGCCTCGCCCCAGCCTGGCCCCACCGCCCACCGCGGCCCGCCCCCTCCGGCGCTGGCCGAGGTGCTGATGCGGCCTCGAAGGCTGCCGCCCGATGCGAACATGTTTTTCGGACCGGGGCCTTGCTCCTCCGCAGCCCCTTCTCCGGCCCGCTCCACCAAAGGGCACGGGCCCTGTATGCACACACGCAGCCCCTGCCGCGGGCCCTCACCGCCGGTGCCTAGCGCTCAACGCCAGACGCTCCGCTGCGGCCCGCCCCTCCTCCCCACTCCCTCCACACACACACCGCGATTAGAGCCCGTGCTGACCAGAGAACCGGAGCTGGGCCATGTCGAGGCCCGGTCGAAGCAAAAGAGCCGCTCCTCCAGTGACGGAACCAGTCCCTACCTCCGACGGTGCTCTCCGCGGCCAGTGAGCATGTGCGGTAGCCGCGGCGCGGCGCCCTCCCAGTGAGCATGTCCCGGCCGCCAGCCCGCACATGGGCACTGGACGAGAGGCGGGAGGGCCCGGCGGGGGGGGGGGCGGCCCGAGCAGCTCTACCACCGCCCGCCGCGACACCCTGGGTCCTCCCGCCACCGGAGACAGGACACCGACAGGGCAGCGGGAGTACGGAGGATATTAGTTTTCCAATTTGTAAAGACTTTAGCTATGTTTAATAAATAGAGACCTAATGGAAAGGAAATTTCATAGATAAAATTATTTCTGGAGTTCCTTGTATCTCTCACACAGAAATGTGTGCTGAACTTCTTGCTAATATCAGCTGTCTGGCCTAAGTTTTGGAAATGGACTGACATTACACAGCCTAGTAGTTGTAACATAGCGAATGCCCAGTATGCTATTATAGTTCAAAGGGATAATCTCCTCTATGTCTCACTGCTCATTTTTAGCAAGCAATTCACCGAAAATCATGACTATTTCCAAGTCTTCTCTATCATCCAGACCTGTTTGTTATCACTCACAATACACACTGCCAGAGCTTCCCTTTGCAGTATGACAGAAGAGCAACATCACTTGGAGAATACTTTTATTCTTCAGAATGGATTTTAACATTAACAGACAATTTCTACAACATCTTGTAATCTTCATTGTGCTTCTTTGTGAAGCTCTGTTGGGCTTTAGACCATAATATAATGGCAGATAAAAAGTGAAGAAAGTCACCTTTTTAGGCACATAGTCTGGTGTATAGGCTGCAGCAGGCAGCAAGTGGTGTGTAGTTTTCTCTAATACCCAAATATTTGGTACCCTTAGCTCCACTTTCTGAGCAATATTCTTGTCCTAACTGACTTACAGACACACTCTGAAAATAATTCTGTGCCCTTCAGGATTTGCTACCATATGATACGTGTATATTGCCATATTCAGACATACATGTATGTGTCTGTACACATACACACATACAGATGCAAAAATCTACTGCCATGTGTCAGGCCACAGGTCTCTCAAGACATTGTTTTCCAGCTTGAACACAGGAATTTGCAAATTAAACAAAGTGAAGTTGTTTCCTGAAACAGAAGAAAAGGCACAGATGCTTTCCATAACACGATGTCCATTAAGAAAAAAATGTGAGCTTATTTTTTAAAAACTCTTCTTAACTTTTTCTCAGGAGCAGAAAACAGGATGCTCTAGTTGTTTTAGAAGGATCAGCATAAATGTGTTTGAGATCACTAACTGCCATTTCCATTGTTCTGCATTTTTGTTGTGATACTGGGGATAGGGGGATGAAAAATAAGACAGCAGTATGCTTAAGATACAGGGAGAGACATGCCCCCTGTTTGTGTTAAGGAAGCCTTAGTAAGAGCAGAAAAATCATGTACAATGGCCACAGTAGCAGCAGCAGAGGAACAAATTCCTATCAGCACCAGCAGCCTGAGCCACTTCAGCCACATCATACTCTGCTTTCTGCATGCTGCTTCCTGCAGCCACCAATCTGGCTGCTTGTTGCCTCCTCCTGTACACAAAGCACCTAACTGCCTGCTTTGGGTTGTCTGCAAATCCACTGGCATTTGCTAGTGCTACCTGAGGCAGCTATGGTTGTAAACACTTAAGGATAGAAAAATATTTGTGGTAACTCAGCAAAATAAGGCATAAAATAGAAATGAATGCCATCCACCCCTCAGGTTCACATTAAATAAGAGCATACAGCTAACATCTTTCTATAGCTAATAAAAGTGACAAAGCCAAGAAAAGGGAGCTTCTTCAGTAAAATATCTATGTAGTATCTATCTGAGGCCTCACAAATAGTATCAACTATTACAAGAAATACTTTAAGAACCCTTGAATTTTTGTTTTTTTATGTACTTAAATGAAATAGGTGCCAGCTCTCAAGCAAGTGCTGACAGGGAAGGGTCTGTGGAAAAAGGCCTCATCTCCTGCCTCTCGCCATGTAAAAGCTGGCCAAGGTCACAGACAGCTACTTTCTCACTAGGCATCACCTTCTTGGCAGGCTGGCAGGGACCCAATAATCACACTGCTCATGTCACCTCCTCACTCAGTACTTGCCAGAAGAAGCCAGAGCTGTCATGTGTGCAAGATGTTGAAAGACAGCCCACACACCATTCAGATGCCCTATTGCAGTGCCAGCTAACTTGGCAATGCCCAGATGGGAAGGACTAGGGGAAAAAAGCATATAACAGTCTCGTACCAGGAATCTGGTTGATTATGAGTAATGGGCGAGGTTCTGCTGGTTGGTTTTGGTGGTGTTCACTGATTGATGCCACATTTAAAAAAGAAAATAAATAAATAAATCCAAAACACAGAGCTCAGTCCTGTGTTTTGTAAAGACAGCTGGCTGGGAAGACATATTGAGCTAATGTTCCTGCAAAAGGAAAAAAAGTTGGAAAGAAAGCAGACTGGCATAAATGATTGTTAGACATCAGAAAATCCACCTGGGAGGAAGTTTTTACAGATTCTTTAAACATAAATCTTTGTTCGCAAAGCCTAGCCATGAAAATGAAAATTTAATTCATAAAATATCTGTTTTACTAGTGGAGAAATTAAGACTGAAAACCAGGACTTCTAATGTCAAATAGCTCACAAAATTTTATTAGAGCCTTTATCAAGATTTTTTTTTTAGGAAAGCAGTTATGTGTTTTTAAATTTCTATTAATAGAAGAACCCATGCCTTAGCTTTCAGACTAATTAGGTTGAAAAGCAAGGCAGTCACAAGACCCATATCAATTGGAAATCAGATTTCATTAGTTTCAATGCTCACTAAAGTAGTTTTTCTTGTGAATTGAGTTGATTTAATCCACACAATTAGAAAATACATTTTTAAAAAGAATTTCATGTCCTGCGACCTTTGTAATTACAGACGTTTTTTATTTCAATCTTGATGGCTTTGGTGATCATCCAGAAGGTATAGAGGGCTCCTAAGAAAGACTGATTTCTAAAGGATGCTCAAAGCTCTTTGTTTTTCTTTCCTTTTCTAAAATTGTAGAGAGGTATATATCCTCAGGTCATTGTAGGAAAAAGGGGGCAAAATAAGTGATTGGTATAAAAGATTTCTCCCATCTGGTACCAATGACCAGAACTGTGGAAGGTTCCTGATTTCCTTCCTTCTGAAAAGACTAGTGATTTTCATTCCATTTTGAAATAGAGAAACATAAAGAAACAAACCCAGCAGCAAACAAAGTGTGTATGTATGTATGGCTAGACTTCACGAACAAAGATCCAGGGGGGGCTCCACCCACACTCCTCATCAGCGCCTTTTCCAAGCGCGCTGATAAAAAGAGGATAGCAGATAGCACCCTCGAGCCTGTGCTAGAGATTTTTTTTAGGTGAGACACAGCATGCGCAGAGCTGGACCCACCCTTTAGTCCTAAGGTTCATCTGCCAGGGCCTAGCAAGCTTGGACGCTGGCAGCCAAGTCCTTAGGACGGAGGTTTTATTAGAGTGTCCTTCTCTTAGATGGAAGGTCTTACAGGGCTAAACGAGCTCCATCTGCCGGAGTTTGGAATTAGAGTTTTCCTTCTCCTAGGATGACTGCCAGAAGGCTAATGAGCACATCCTACCCATCCAGGGATTATAGGAACATGGGTATCACTCCCCACACTTTCCCGTGGGCAATGAGTTTAATGCTCCCACTGCTATTGGCACAGTTATCGCACCAGGGGCCACAGGAGACCCCAACTGATTTTCAGACTGTGCCTGAGCAAACAAATTAACAATGGATGAACCATCAGATGAAGAAAGTTACAGTCTGTCTTCCTTAATGTTCCAGTTCCCTCATCTCTCTCTTCTTTACAGATACTGAGAGTGACAGATGATCCTTACAGGGTTGTTCTGAATGCTGGCAAATTCAGACTATTATGTCTTGGTGGAGGCTCTAAAATGAAGACTTCTGAGAGAGCTGCATGCACAATGAAGTGTTTAATCTATTAAAATTAAATGAGAAAACAGTTAGAAACATGCACCCCTTCAATCATGATGTTGCTGGTAAGTATAATAAGCCTGAGCTGTATTAGGCTTTATATATCTGATAATAGATGAATAGCTTGTTAGAAGAGCAACAGCATATATTGACCATAATAAACATAATCATATTAATAATGCCTGCACTTCACAGGAAGGAACCACATGTCTTATTGCTGTCATGGATATACTGAAAATTTGGCTTCTATAAGATTGCCAAAACATATGTTCCTTGCAGGTTTATGGATTTTATTACTTATATTTCCTATGTAACTATGCTTTTGCTGACAGATCTCCATGTGCAAAGCACTATCAAGCTGTGTGTATGACTTCAAGTTTTTATTCCGCTGCTCTTTTATTGCTAAAATTAAAGGACTGTAGCAATGACCCCAAAGCTGAGGGGAAAAAACCAAACAAAAACAGAACAGAGTACATGTCCTGTAATCCTTGAAAGGACTCATCAATATGGAAAGCAGAGGTATCCATGTTAGAATACAGTTATACATTTGTTGTATGGAAAGACCAAAAAGGAAGGTGTATGTGAATACTAGTTGATTCTACAGTTCTCTAACATCATTATCAAAGAGACTGAAGATTAATACCAGGTTACTGAAACTGCTAAGATTTGCATTGCTGATATTAGTGGGTGAAAAACTCTTTGAGAGAAAAAACAGTCTCCAAAGTGGTTATTTTCATAGTTCTTGTTATGCAAATAAGTTTAGGACCTAGTATTAATCATATGTGAAATTCTGCATATTCCTAAAAGACAGCTTAATTAGCCAGAGAACCACATTAACTGTCAAAAAAAAAGTGTTTTCTCATCTGAAACACTTCTCCTTGTGCTGTAGTATTCTGCTAGTGACATTGAAGTAACTTAAAGTTCCTCATGCACCTTATAACACCCACAGTCAGTGTAGTACCTTAAAAAAAGTTTTGCACACAATCATATAATAATGTTAGAAGACCAACTAAATCTCTCTTTAAAATTATTCAGACATGTTTTCTACATGTAGGATAGTCTGTTGGAAAGTTCAGAAAGACTTTCACATCAGTTTGGGGAGCAATAAATCAAAAAATACCTATTTGCATACACATGTAACCCATACGCTCACATTTAACCTCTATGTTTCAATAAAGCTATGTGACTTTGTAATTAACTGGCTGAACACATTCAGTGCCAGAATAATTTCTTCTGTGGATTATACTGTCACTTAAGAATTGAGATACAAGTCAGTGGTGAAGAGGATTAGCCTGTCAGCTTCAAAGTTCTTAGAGGCAATGTTTGTTCATGCATAAATGGCAGATGTAAATGACTTGTGAAGAGTTAATGCATGATTAGTAATTGTTATCAACATGCTACAGGCATGAATCGCATGCCTTGTAAATAACTATACCACAGCTATATCTGTACAGATCAGTAAAGAATATTGCTGTACCTTAAAAAGAAACAGGAAGAGAGATATTACGGAAATGTCTTTCAACATCATGTTCTATACTTTCTGCAACGTAAACACTTTCTAAAGGCACTTACTGCATGCAAAGTGCTACACAAGATTAAGTGCCTATCTTTATTTCCTCTACTTACATAATAAAAAAGAAAAAAAGACACAGATGCCTTGCTATGCAAGTCAAAGCAACTCCAGCTAATAAGAGTTTTAAGTATGATTTAAGATTCCTCCTGGCTGACTGTGTTAGAAAGACACCTAGATGTTCCTGAGGACAGAAATGAGGACAGTCTGCAATGTCACATTCAGATTTCATTTTGCCCACCGTAATGCATACATTCTGCCTAGGTCACACTGCTGCTGTGCTTTATTGTAGTGGCTGTTTTTAACTTTAATTCTTCTTGATTTACACTCAGTCTGAACAGCTGTCAGCTACCTGCTAGACATATGGTGCCAAAGGCCTGCAGGGTAAATTTTTACAACCCACAAGATGCTCATTTGCAGTCTTTGGAACATTTCTAGCATATTGTCATGGTGTTACAAGGAATTGTGCCTATCCTAGGTTCCAACTCCAAAAGGGACATGAACCCCAAAATTCATCATATGCCTGCTACCTGGAGAAAAAAAGATCCTTTTTGTCTTTCATACAGCTATTTCAGAAGATTCTCAATATAAGGGCTTACTTTGGTTCTTAGTTTAAAGAATTGATATTCTCTACACTTGTGCTCTAGTACGCTATAAATTTAAGATCTATTTCCTCATCCAGATTTAGCAATTCAAAAAAGGAAAACCATCATAATAGTTGCAGGTTCCAGGAGAATGTCTGTGTTTTCACACTTAACACCAATGTAAAGGATCCATGCAGGTTAAAGGGTCTGCTGTAGATCTTAAAAATCACTATTAAATTTAGCCTGAAATTAATGTCCTACTATTTTTCCTTCAGAAAATGTGAAGAACTGGTGATGCTTGACTGCTGATTCTTTGTGTAAGCAGTGAAATGAAGACTGTAAAAAGCAGAAGAGCCATTATCTATAAAGTAATAGAAGTCCTGGGGAATGAATACACTTAGCAAGAACAGGTGCCAAGGCACAAATGCAGGCATGTGACACACTATTTAAGGAGATATTTTTCAATAGGGAGTATTAGAGGAAATCAGGGCTTGAAACAGTCAATGTTATATGAACCCTTTTGACTGAACATACTTCTGAGAAGTTTGAATACAATTAACCATGCATGCAAGAAAGGCCATGTCCTCCTAGTTTGAAACAACACACTTCAGGGTAATCATAATTACATATTACACTGCATGATTTCTCAGAAATTATAAGAGCAACTAATAATTTCCAAAATAGAAACTTACAAAAAGATATTACCCACAAATCCCTGTAGAAATCCCATTCATCCTACAATGACACCTTGTTATGGAAACAAGTATTTTTACACATTATGCCTGAAATGTACAGTGTAAATTACATGCCTTACAGCAACATTAAAAATAAATCTAGCACTGAAAGTTCAAGAAGCTGTGGTGAAAGCTCTTTTGCTGATAATATTTTTTTTATGTCTAATTCTAACCAGATCCCATTGGTTTTAGCATTTGTAGTCATTAGTTATTAAAGTATGTGCTGACCATTTACTGCATCATTACCATAACTTTCTCTCCTCTAAGATACAGGATCAGTAGTTTGAGTTGGAAGGGATCTTAAAGATCATCTAGTTCCAACTTACTAAGACAGATCGCAGGAAACAATTTGCTGTCATTTAACCTATTCTCAAATGTTCTGCTGTGGTTCTTCACTGCAGTAGCCTACTGCAGCATGGTGTGACACAAACACAGCAACCTGCTGCCCAGAGTTGTTTCCATCCTGTATATCTCCACTTCTCAGGCACACATCCCTAGCTAGACTCTGGTCTGTCTGACCCCAGATTGCCTGGACTTTGCTATACAAACTGTCCTTACTTTAGTCTCTGCTTCAGTTGCTATGGTCTCACTATATTCCTCACTCAATTCCTATTATGGAGTTTCACAGTCCAGCCTCTCAGCACCCACTTTAGTCTAATCTTAACTACTACTGGCAGCCTGTCCAAACCCACTCTCCAATTCTTGCTTGAAGGCCTGGACACTAACACAGAGCATGTGGGAGATATCAGGGCTCTCTTACCCATTGCCAACACGGGGCACTAGGTTCCAGACTGCCTGGGTGGGCTCATCAGTGAAGCTTTGGTTGTAATTAAGGACCTCTTGATAAAACAGTTTTAGTGAACTGGCATAAAGGAGATGAGTAACACTGGTTAGGTTAGATGTTTAGTTTGGCAGTCACAAGCTAAAGACCTTCTCAGCTGAAAGGTGACTGAAGTGCACTGGGTATCAGGAATGGTGCCTAAGGAAGAGGAAAAAAATTGTAGTGTTAAGCTAAGAGCTGGAGATAAGGAAGTTAAACTAGCACAAATAAGGTTCAAACTAAAACACATTTCCATGTTTGCTTATGCTGAGATAGATAATGTCCTACTACTTTTCCTTCAGAAAATGTGAAGAACTGGTGATGCTTGACTGCTGATTCTTTGTGTAAGCAGTGAAATGAAGACTGTAAAAAGCAGAAGAGCCATTATCTATAAAGTAATAGAAGTCCTGGAGAATGAATACACTCAGCAAGAACAGGTGCTGAGGCACAAATGCAGGCATGTGACACACTGTTTAAGGAGATATTTTTCAATAGGGAGTATTGTAGGTAAGTATAGTAGGAGTCAGGCACAGTCTGAAAATCCCTTGGGGTCTGCTGTGGCCCCTGGTGCGATAACTGTGCCAACAGCAGAGGGAGCATTAAACTCATTGCCCACGGGAAAGTGTGAGGAGTGATACCCATGTTCCTATAATCCTTGTATGGGTAGCATGTGCTTTTTCATTTCCTTTTTCTTTCTTTTTTTTCCCCATTCTTTTAATTTTGGAGTGACTTGCTTTTTGTGGCCTTCTGAAATCTACTTCAGGTACTGGACCTTCCACATAAAATGGATTAGGACTGCTGTAACAATGCTTAACTCTGCAGCTTATGAAAGACATTAAAATTAACTGAACATTTCCCTTTAATAAGTACCTTGGCTTGGAACTTTGCAGAGACACAGATCACAGCAATATACAGAAACCTTCAGATGCTCATTGTGATTTACTAAAAGAGAAAAAAGCCGCATATAACTGTTATTTTTCTATGAAGTTACCATCATCCCTAAAATGTTCCAGTGAACTTTCCTGACAAACCAAACAAATAAAGAGACCTACTGACTAGTTCAAAGTCATGAACAGTCTTTGCTTAGTCACATTTAATGAAAAAATTCCCTTTTAGTTCATATGAACCAGGATTTTGAGTCTAGTTATGGAATATCACTGGCAGTGTAGATGAAATGATTTTTTTATTGTTATTTTTCTTGTCTTTCAAAACAACTTTGTTGACAGGCAACTATTTACAACAGAAGTTCAGAGCAGTAGTTTTGTTATTAAAGTCGAGAAAAATAAACAAACACAAAGAAGTGTAAAGAAGTGTAGCTAAAATCTTTTATTAGATTAACCAGAAAATAGGCTACTTAAAAGATCTTCAATTTAAAAATGTATTTTTCCTGTAAAACTAGCACTGATGTTTCAATCCAAATGCATCTGCATTTTAAATTTGATTGACAAAACACCCAAACCTAGCCCACACCTTGGCCTGCTCTGACTACATGGCAATCATGTAGAAGGTGGCCCAGCTATCCAAAGAAGCTCCAGTTCATTCCACCGAGGTATCTTCCATCAAGGTCTGCTGGGAGACAGTGCTGCTGGCCACTGATTTTTTTAGCAAGAGATCATTCCTAGTTCTGAAAGTGCTGCTTCTTTCCTTTGTCCCAGGGGAAAGCCACACAAAGCTAAGCTGTTTGACTTTGCCTTGGGACAGAGTTGCAATACTCGTACATCTCAGCAGTGAATTCTGCTCAGAAGTGAGGTCAGCTTTTGACACCTTCTGACTGAACTTGAACTCTGGCTGGCATCTGATTTAGACTGTTAAAAAACCCAAACAACAAAAACAAAACAAAAAAAACAACCAACCGAAAAAACCCCAAACCAAACCAAAAGAATCCACCACCACCACCACTACAAAAAAAACCCCAAAAACAACCCAAACCAAAACAAATTAAAAGAATGGGGAAAAAAAGAAAGAAAAAGGAAATGAAAAAACCCAGTCTTCCCAGAAAGGACTCTCAAATATAAATGGAGCCCCTATACTCTCCATTTTTCCTCTTAACTTGACAGCTATGGCTATCAACATCACTGGGAGATGAGGAAAGGAGCTCAGGCCCCTACCAAGCCTGATTGTGGGATTTTTTTTTTCCTCATATGAGCTAGCAGTGATATCGCTATTAGTATTTTCTCTACTAAAATTTCCTCAGCACCTTCATGAGATTCAGCTTGCTTTCTCTGCCTCAGTAAAAACAAATTCTTTAAATGCTATTAAACACAGCGTGTCATAAGAACATTGTGTTGCTGGAGAAAACCTTTGCTGTAATATATCTTTTGCTTAATCTTACATATATATATATATATATATATATTCATGAGCATGAAATTTGAGCTTCACTGTTAGGCTCATGCAAATTGGAGACATTTTTTAGACATGTTATTCCTCTCTGGTGGCTGAAGAGTCAATTCTATTTTAAGGGACACTAGGGTTGCATTTGCATTACTAAGTGGTGCAAAGCAAAACAGAAAGAATAAACATTTGATGTGTTGTAATTCTGTATGGTGGTAAGGCTGTATATGCACATAGTGTCTACCAAAACTTAAGCAAATATCTGTGTGTAGGCATGTACTGCACATTGCAAGTGAGGTGAGTCACAGGCACTCCAATGGATGTCTTCAACCTTGGTTCCACCAGGAGGGAAACCATTTCCCAGCACAGCAGTCACACACAGGCACATCCTTCAAGACTCCAACTGTAAGTGCAAGGCAAATTCAGCCCCTCTGGTACTCTAAATCACAAATGTGCAGCTATTCTTCCCCCAGAGAAAAACAGTCATTTTGCATTAACTTCACATCAGCCATTTAGTGTCAGTAAACGAAAACACCAGTTCTTTATCTGTTTCTGCCTAGACTGTGGGATAGGAATAATCTATTAGAAGTCTGCCACAGCTAATGGTTTTGTCTTTAAAGTTAGCACAGCTGCAGTGACTGATAGGTTGGGAATATAATTCCAGTCTTTGCAAATACTTTTCCTCTTGACGGATAACCAAGAGACACATTATACTCCTCCAGCAATGCAGCTCAGTAAGAAAAGCATGACTGCACAGGCACTAGCTTCATTTTGAATTAATTCTCAACAAATTTGTTTATTTGGGATTTGTATTCAGGTTGTGAGAATATGTTCTTTTGGTCTACTAAGGATTACACCCTTTCCAGTCTACACAGAAACTCTCACTACCCTAACACCAAACTAATTTTTCTTAATGGGCTCAATCCACTGTCAATGAAATCAATGAAGTGCATTTTTCATCAGTCTTAATGATATCTGGCCAAGGGCCTGTGTTTCTAAATAAAGCCAAATGTTGAGCTGATTCTGTATTCAATTGTACCCGTGTAAACTGGAAATCAACCAGTTGGCAACTTTTTTTCCTGGCTTTATCTTTTGTGTTTTACAGAAAAAAAACAACCCACTTTATTAGGATAGAAAGGGTAGAAGAGCAAGACTACAAGGGTGAAACTGGAATTCTCTTTTCAATTGATGCTCACTAATTCAGTATGTCTCAACTCAAAAGAAGATTTGTAAATTATCCTGAGTCCAGCATCTTAAATGATTTGCAGCAGCCTTAGGGTTGATACAACTTAAATTCAGCTGCTCACATACTAGAAGGGACTTTTCTATGCTTGACTATTGGCTAAGTGTAGCAACACTCAAGCTATACCTCTTACGTGGCACCTATGTATGAGGCAGAGCGAATGTGAAGTAAAGCTATCACATCTGTTCCATTCACCTCTTACCCTTGGGACTTTTCCTTCATTTATTTGCTTTGGCAATGTAAAGAGATTTTTGCACAGTCCCTGGCATCTCCATCTATCTAAAGGAATTACAATGCGATCCATGAGTTTAACGTACAGGTGGATTATGACAATGGCTTACACAGCAGACAGCTTTAAAAGCGAGAATGACAATCTGTTTAGTTCTCAAATAATGACAGTTTTCTAGACAATTCCTCACACGTAAAAATGACAGGAAAAACCCTGTGCTTGAGAACATAGGGAGCTTTGCCAATGACCTCACTCCCGCTACCTCAAAAAGAGGGAAAAGACAGTCCTGGTAGAATTTCCATTCTCCTCTATTCTCTGCCAAAACTGTTCCTCATCTTTACGAAATATTTAGTTTTCATGTTTTGCAACTAGAAAGCTTGGTAATAAATTTCCCCACTTTATAAAATGTATGACATTAAATCATTAGCAGCAGACTGATAAAGTGCAATTTCATTCCTTCTCCTTCATGCTCTGAATTCCTTTTTTGACAAATGATGATCACCATATAAAAATCTGATGTCTCACAGGAAAATAATAGCACTTATGTATTCTATATTGTAAAGTCTATCCCATATATGAAGATACAGTGTTAAGTTTAGACTCTCTCTTGTATAACATCCAGCTGGTAGAATGAGGAATGGTAAAGAGGTTAAAGAAATGACCACTTACAGGAAAGAGGATATGATAGATATCACATGTAAAATGGAAACTGGCATGGTGGATGTGCAGACAGAGAAGAGCAAGCCTTAGTATTGGGCAGGCACTGATTAATCCTGTAATTCTTTCACTTGGCAGAGGCACAAGCAAATACTTTCTTCCATCCTTAAGAATATATCTGCACTGACAGATTCTCCCTGTATTTTTCCACGTTTATCTATTAAAGAGTTCTCAACACACAATGCAATAAGGGCCTGTTTTCAAGCAGAAGCCAATGAAATAAGATAAAAATAAGCCCCTAACCCTAGCCTCACTGCTCCTGAGATAACAGGCAACTCCTGTAGGTTCCCATGGGAGTTGTAAGCATTGGTCCGTTCGTGAAGCCTAGCCACGACAACAACAGCCACATTTTAATAATTTTGAAAATGAGACTGTGCAAGAGGCTCTGCTGGAATACTTACTGGTGACTTATTGAAGTCAGAGTATGTTTGACAAGGCTCCTGGAAAATTTTTTTAAAGTTATGTTTCAAACAGTTTTAATAAATAAGTGATATGAATATGAAATATAAGTTATGGAATTATTCCCCACCACGCTTTTGGGTGTTAATCACTAGTTAGATTAACTCTAAGAAATAAAGAATACATACATTTTCAGGAAGAGAATGAGAAAACAATTTGACTAAAGTACAGTTTAGAAGTGCTTTTCAGAATATCTACTTACAGGACTTAAGGCTGAGAAAGACATTTTTAGGCAGTTGTCATCATTGTGATAAGATATGTCATTGACCTCCAAAATGGGAGTTGAGCAGTTCAAGTTACCAAATTTTCTGACTTCTGTCTTGAATTGAATTCAAAGGAAACTAGACTCCAATTAGATGTAAGTCCTACTCAGTCAGAAAGCATTATTGTCTGGGCTGTCACCATGGCTGATGGATTTTCTCACTTGAAAGAACTGTGTTTCATCAGCTAGTTTAATTCTTCTAGTGATGATTCACTTTTTAATGGTGTTATATTTTCTTTGGAGTCACTAATATTTTCTCCTTGATTTCTAACCTATTTCTTTTGCTTAGAATTAAAAACATTTTGCTTGCTCCTAGTACTGAGTTTGGCTGCACATGTTTAATAGACAGCACATACTAACTACAAAGTACATATTATATCAGCGTATGTCCCATCTCCTTCTTATTTTGGGCACTACAGAATCACATAATTGCAGAATGGTAGGAGTTGGAAGGGACCTCTGGAGATCAGCTAGTCCAACCCCCCCTGTTACAGCAGGTTCACCTAGACCAGGCTGCACAGGAACGCATCCAGGTGGGTTTTGAACATCTCCAGAGAAGGAGACTCCACAGCCTGTCTGGAGTGCCTATTCCAGTGCTCTGGCACCCTCAAAGTAAAGAAGTTTTTCTTACGTTCAGATGGAACTTCCTGGGTTACAGTTTGTGTCTGCTGTCCCTTGTCCTGTTGCTGGGTGCCACTGAAAAGATTACACTTATCCTTTCCTTCTGTTCAGACCAATCAACCCTTCTTACCTCTTCTTGTTTCCCACAGAAAAAAAGTGATGAATGATGCAAGACCCCACCAGTGACAGAGTTTTTCCGTACGGAAATACTATCTCATTCCAGTGCTTTCTAAGCTATGAGGTAGCATTTTCAAAGCCACACAGAGAATTACCCACACGTTCTTCATGTTCTACAAACTAAGAGAGTTTTTGGAAGATCATAGTGACAGACTTATTCCTTATGAAGTCTAAGTTTTCATTTTTAACATGAATTGATATTCTTTATTCGAAAGAATACAGATTCTGAAGGACAGTTTTTACTGATGTGGGAATTTAAAGCACATTTTTGTCTATATCTTCCTGATTAACTTCAGGTAAGATCACATCTACAAATAATAAAGTAATTCTGTTACTTAAATTCTATTAGAATTAGTTCTCTTTAAACAAAAAAAACCCCTAAGATCACTTTTATCATGTATGCATTTTAGAACTCCTCATTGGCATAAATGTTAGAATTTAAATTATTTGAAATAGGTAGATAGAAGTATAATCTCAGATTTCTGTTATATTGGAGGCTGGCTTACTTTGTAACCTTTGACAAATAGTGGTGTGTACTGAGCAGTCCATCCTAGTATTTATTATTTGTCTCAGACTAGGTGCTAAGCATAATCTTTAATCAGAACTGAAATCTTCTGAGGGATTTCAGGGAAATTTTGCCTGGAGTTTTTTATGAGCAAGTCCCAAAGGAACATCATGAAAGGAAAAGGATGTGAGAAAAATGAAAACTGTGTACCAAATTCCCAACACTACTGACTAAAACTATATTCTATAAAACTGTAAAACTATATTCCTGATATCTGTGCAGACCAGTACTATGTTTTTCCCTAATTTTAGTATTCAACTCCTGCATCATTGTGCTTGCACAATTAATTATTATTATTGACTTTCCAGTCTCAAAAGAAGAAGAGATTTTAAAAAATGAAAATAAATCTCTCAGGTTGTTCCCTTACACAATAAACACTAGCCTCATGAAGCCTCATGAAAGGTTACCATAAAAGCTTAGAACAAACAAGGATTACTCAAAAATGCAATTTCTCAATATACCCAGAACTGCCAGTAGCTTTTCCTCTTTAGGCTATTGACTTCATAACCTTACCCAACCCTTCAGAAATTTCCTGGTCAACGAGACTTTTCAGAAGCATTGGTTTTAATCAGTTTCCTTAAGACTGCATAACTTCACAAGAACTCAGACTAAACAACTGTAAAAGTTGCTAAAAGTAAACCAGTTTATCCCTGTAGAGCAATAAAAGCAAATAGACAGGAAAGCTTGTTGGAAACAACCTCTTTAGACTAAAAACTTGAAGGAATATTCGGATATGTACTAAATTTCTGGTTTTCAGTACTGGAAGAAAAAATATTGCAATGCTTTTTAAAAATTTTAAGTAAAGGTTTCAGAGACACGAATCAGTATAAAGTAGGTGAAATATTTCAGGCTGAAAGAGTTAATTCTTTATGAAAGTTTGGGTCATGATTATTCTTTTGCTAATAAAATACTAGAGTTACAATTTTGAATATTTAAATTTATAGAAGGGATTCTCAGTGTAAAAGCATGAAGAGTGTTTTTAAAAGGTGTATTAAAATCAGAGAAAGAAGATACTTTGTGAGAATACATTGACTCTGCATTTACTGCTATTAGCATATTCC
The DNA here is from genome assembly GCA_013396975.1 of Bucco capensis. Classification (NCBI taxonomy): domain Eukaryota; kingdom Metazoa; phylum Chordata; class Aves; order Piciformes; family Bucconidae; genus Bucco; species Bucco capensis. The sequence continues at coordinate 49,074 of VWZO01020266.1, read as the reverse complement.
TGTCCTCAGTGGTGACCTTGGTGGCATTACTTCCATGAACAATATGTCAGACACACATATCAATATTAGCACCACTGGACTATATGTCTGTAACAAACAGAGCCCCATCTCACCTCTCATTATAGTAGGTGATTAATATGACCTGAAGAGACAGACATTACCAAAGAAGTATCCAGAGGATTCCTAAGGAATAAATGAGAATGTTGGGCTCCTGTCTAAGTAAGGATGGTGTTATGTTTTTGTTTACATAGAAACTTGTGCAGCTGGCCTGGCTGCAATCTATTATAGAGCTTTAAGGCACATAGCAAATCATATCTATAATTTCAGACCTAAGTCTTGTGAGATCAGCCTTATGAGGTACAATGAACAAGTCTATATGGCACACAACACAGGAGTTACCTTCTCTTTAAAATACTTCAGTTACTTCTGGAGGTTTTGTCCTTTCTATATTGAAAACTGGCAGCTCACATTCATATAACTCACAGTATCACACAGAATCACAGAATCATTTGGGTTGGAAGAGACCTCTGGAGGTCATCTAGTCCAACCCCCCTGCAGTGGGCAGGGACATCCCCAACTAGATCAGCTTGCCCAGAGCCCTGTCAAGCCTCACCTTGAATGCCTCCAGGGATGGGACCTCAACCACCTCCCTGGGCAACCTGTTCCTCTGTTTCACCACCCTTGTGGTGAGGAACTTTTTCCTAGTATCAAGTCTAAATTGGCTCATCTCCAATTTAAAACCATTGCCCCTTGTCCTTTCACTACAGGCCTTTGTAAACAGGTCGTCTCCAGCCTTGTTGTTATTAGTTCTCCATTCTTACTCATCAGAGGGAGTATGTTTTTTTTTT
>VWZO01020266.1:0-47029 GCA_013396975.1 Bucco capensis | reverse complement strand
TATCGAAAGCTTTGCTAAAGTCAAGGAGACCCACATCCACTGCCTTCCCCTCATCTATCCACCTAGTTATGCCATCATAAAAGGCTATCAGCTTAGTCAAGCAGGACTTCTCCTTATGGAATCCATGTTGACTACTGGTGATAAGCCTCCTTTCCTCCAAATGAATAACTTACAGGTTCTTCTTTCCAGTTTTCAAAACTGTAAACTCAAACAACTGAAATCTGACTTAAAAAAAAAGTTTATCACATAAAATTTGCCATTAGAAATGCTTGCAACCGAGAATGTCTACAAGAGCATTATTTTCTTTCAGCAGATTCTTACAGGCCTTCAGTCATGGAAGAGGTCTTCACCGTGCTGCAATAGAAAATCCATCATCTTATGGTACTTAAAATCTAGTAAAGACCAAGTTTCTTTTTTGGTCTTTTCCTATTTTAGTAGGGTTTTGGAGGATAGCAGAAGGACTAGTAACTCACTCATGTGCTTCATGAAGAGCTGAGAGAAAAGATGATGCAGAACTTCCTTCTCTTCTAGAGGGTTATTCTGTGTAAAACATCATCAAGGGCTTGGCTCTTTGTTCAGTGTCACATATGATCACATGCAGAAACACTCACTTGCATCCAAGTGCTCCCAATTACTGTGGTTTCTCTCTTGTTTTGGGTTTGTTTGGTTGGGTTTTTTGTTAAGGGTTTTGTTTGGGGTTTTTTGTTTGGTTGATTTTTTTTGTTGGTTTTTTTTTTTTGGTGGTGGTGTTTGTTTTTGTTTTTTTTTTAAAACATTTCAGTCCTGGAGTTTATTACCTCTTATTTTGCTTGAAAGAAAAGTTAGGATGTTTCTAAGGAGGCAAAATAGTAAGACGCTACCAGCAACTCTGAAACAGAACCAAAGTTAAATTTTTGCATTTCTATTGAAAGTGCTTGTTCTATTCTGATTCATATTGGGTTTAACAGTTACAAATTACTAGGTAAGCTTAGAAGACTTTAAAGTAGGTAACTTAAGAGAGTCAAGTTCTGTACTCACTTTTTCCAAGACTTTCATTTTAACAAATAGTTGACATTGTGATTTGAAAACACGAAGTGATTTCTTCCTGGTATTTCAGGCCAAGAGGCCATGGCTTGAAGCTGCAGCAGGGGAGGGTTAGACTGGACATTAGGAAGCACTTCCTCACGCAGAGGGTGATTGGGCTCTGGAATAGGCTGCCCAGGGAGGTGGTGGAGTCACCGTCCCTGGAGGTGTTTAAGAAAAGATTGGATGTGGCACTGAGTGGCATGGTTTAGATGTTGGGTGTATAGGGTCATAGGCTGGACTTGATGATCCTGGGGGTCTTTTCCAGTCTTCGTGATTCTGTGATTCTGTGATTCACATGAAAGACACAGCTAATCTGTCTTTGTGACTTCTCATTCCTCCCCTGACAGCTGGGGTGTCTGCAGAACCATCAACCCTGGGAGTGTTGATTGAGCTACAATAGGTGCTGCTCCTTAAAACACACTTCGCAGAAGTTTTGTTTTTCTTGAAACTTCAAGGTCTTTTTTCTTGCTGCTTCTGCTTTGATAGCCTATTGCAAACTTCCTTTCTACCTGCCACAGGCATTTGGTTATAGCTTTTCCACCCAGCCAAAGTATAATGAAATTCCTTCCCAGAAAGCCCGGGGTTGTGAGTTGAAGGAAGAAAACAAGCTATTGTTTTCCTGCCTGGAAGTGGCTGCAGCCAAGAAAAACACTGCTCCTCTGCTGCTACATCTGTCACCAGCAGTCATGCTCCTTTCTATGCCACACGAACCACCTTGCAGTTTTCTTTGGAATAGGAAGAATCTTCAACAACTAAATGAACAGATGAAGTCAGAGGGACAGCACTGGCTGGAGGAGGTCAGGGAGGACTTTCCTCATAGAACAGACTGGACATGAACTAATAGGAGCAAAGAGAGGTTACACAACCTCAATTTTTTAAAAATCATTCTAGCAAGACAAGGGAACCTTGGCAAGTCCTAAGACATTTAATCACTCAACTTTTCTATAAACAGATATGTAATTTAATTTTAAATGTCATTTCATTCCAGGGTTCAATTTCAGGTTGCTGTCACACAGGCCTCTTCCTCAAGGAGGTTTGTTCAAGGATGATTTCTGAATACACAAGAAGCAAAAAGGGACAAAAAGTTCATTTGATCCCAAAAAAGAGCAGTCCTTGTTTGAATAGAAAACCATGAATGAGGAGAGGACCAGGACTTTCTTTTAACAGTGGTGGGTTGAATGGCAAGTCTTGTTATGTAACTAGATAAAATATTCCTGCAAAACTTTTAATTAGCCAGGAAATTTTTTCTCAGTAGTCTTACAATTTTACATTGCAGGCCTAAGAACCTTTGTGGATTTGAGTTACAAAATCTGGCAGAGTATAACAAAACACTGCAACTAAAATAAAATATCTTCAAGTATGGAAGAGCAAATGCTAGTATGGAAGCTAAGGGGTTATAATCCTTCTCTCACTTACATAAAACAAACCTGTTCCTGCTGGGAGAATTTCAGCTTCTAAGCTCAGAGTTAGGAATGCAAGACTTTGTACTGATACATGTCCTCTTTTTCCTTCCAGTTCAAGGGCAACACAAAGATGGGATGGGTTTAGTTTCTGAGCCAGGAATACCTAAAACATACGCTAATATCTGCTGAGTCAAGGTCATTTTTTTTAACTTGCCTTTTGGAATGGAATCTCCTCTTGGGCAACTAGAAACAAGGCACTAAAGCTGAGATCTGATCCCAAGCCCCTTAGGGGCAGAAGGCAGTTTGCCTCTCTCAGTATGTGGCACCTGGCTGCAACTGTCCCCAGAAGCATTTTGTTCTGTGTAGGTTAAATTATCCTATAATGCAAACAAACTTTTCACCATGCAAAACTGCAAAATAAGAAACAGATTACAAATAGAACTAGGTTACAACAGCATGAAAGGCATTGTGGAGATTGCATATAAATTTATGCTCAAATTATGTAAATCTATCTGAAAATTGACACATCTCAGCAAAGTTTCTTATTCCCAGTACAACCAGTTTTCAGGCACAATTCAAGTAAATGCATTTTCTAATCATTTGAATATCTTGATCCAAGAAGGGAAAAAAACCCCAATCTTACTGCCACCTCTGTTTGTTAGTGTATTGTTTTAACGTTTTGGTAGCATTTGCATGTTACATATGACTCATTCTTTCACCAAAGGGTCAACACATAATTGCAATTATATTTTACAGCTTCCCTTAATATACAGCATGACTCAATGTTACTTTGTAGTCATTCCTTTTGGCAAAATTAGCAGAGATTCAGATAAGATTTAAGGATGCTATAATAAGGTCCATAGGTGTGGTTGGAAAGGAAGGAAGTCTGAAGATATTTTTAACATACCATGCTAACATCAAGTTGCTGTGAGTGCAATACTCTTGCTGTAGTTACGTTTGACTTGGAGCAGAGCAGATTAAAAATAATTTCCCTGGATATTGGTCAGCAGAATCAATACCATCAAATAGATGATCATGTGCTATTCATTTACAGGATTTTTTTTCCTAGGTAATTCTAAGAAGGTTCAAAGTTTACATTTAATTTGAAAAACTGGATATACTTGAAGTTTACTTGAACTAGTCAAAGGTTGTGCAAATTGTTTCTCTGGCATGTATGCCAAAATTACAATATATCTTAAGGTTAAAAAAAGAGATTTGAATCCCAAATTATGCACATCCATAATCTCAAAGGGTATTTAGAGTCATATAAAATTGACACCATAAAGAAGAATCCCAGGTGTAATCAGAATTAAAACATACATTTACTTTTCTGTGTGCATGTTAATCTGGTTAGTGTAACAGACCAATTTAAGTGAGCAAATTAGATTTTCCTCTGATATCTATTCCATCCACAGAGTTAGCTGAATAGTAAAATCACTCTTATCCACACTTTAAACTTGGAGATATTTCTATTTTATGCTTTAATGATGATGTTTGAGCTAAAAATACTGCTCAACTTCAGTCTTTGTAGGATTTGGTGAGAGATTGAATGAGGAAATTCCTGTATTAGTGAACAGTTTGAATGTGAAGCCATACAGCACTTCAGTGCCATATTTTGGAATCCATTCGAGTGTCTAGTTCTACAGAATGCCCCAAATTTAAAAGCAATTCCCCTTGAGGGTACTGCCCTATAGTGGATGTAGTAGAAACTCCCTGAGCTAGCAATATGAGCTCAGTCTGAAACAATGTTTGGAGCTCAATATGGAAAGGAACTTATCAACAGTGCATTATAAAGGATCACTTAGATATCCTATAAGTACCAGTCCAGTCTGTACTAGACCTAAGGAAGTAATTTATTTTGTATAAATAGGAAAGAATGTTTATGCATGCATTTAAATATCCTAGATGTTTTCAATTTCAGAATATCAAAAATGCATTTAAGACAAGATTATTTTTTTCAGTGGAGTTGGTGGTGTATCTTCTGCCCAGAATGAATTTCTAGTTCTTAGGTAATTCTTAGGGAACTTTTGATGGAAAAAGGAGACAGATTTCTGCTACTTTGAGAGAGCAGTGGGGTTTACTAAAAAAAATAAAGTACCAGAATGTCAGACTGAGTATGCTTTTGGAAAGGACATTCCTAGTTTAGAAAGAGGTCATATTAAAAACAACAAAAATTACACCTCTTTAAAAGCCATTACGACTCATTTTACTCTCAGTCTTGCCTGTCTTTTAAAATTCTGAATAGGTATGTTCTTGCAGGTCAGGATGCAATCAATGCTAATACTTTTCTTGTTACATCTCTAAAGCCTATCAGACTCCTTTTAAATACATAAACATGAGAGGGCCCTTTTAACTAGGGGAATAAAAAGCAGAGTCAGTTCATATTAGTTATGAATCTGTTTTGGCAAGAAGTTAGACCATTTCACTCTGGATATCTCTTTCTAGCTCAAGTTATAAAGACAGATCTGGAAATCCAATTACCATCTCCTGTCTGAAATCTTTTAAAGAACTTAGAAAAGGTCTCAATGAGAGAGAGTGACTCAGAAAACATATTTTTAAAGTTTTATATTAAAAGTTTATGCTCTTGTCCTTGCTGTTTCGAGATTAAGGGATGCAATTACCAACATAAATGCACTATATGTTGCAATTGTTAATTACTGATTTATTTCTTTTTTCTGGCTACAACACCAGATAAGCAACATAAAGGTTTTCTGTATTCTGTTTGCAGCTCTGGTACAGACTTGCATCTCAGTTGAAAGCACAATGGAAACAAACAAACAAATGTAAAAAAAAAAAGCTGATAAGAACAGGGAGAGACAAGAATTATTTCACAAAATTAGTTTTGGCCATACATACATCTATTTTGCTTTTAATCTTTCTAAAATGAGAGTGAAGATGTGTGTCAAGAGCAGGGTTAGAAATGGAGGGTTTTAAAATAGATATGAGAGGCCAGTTTCAAATCACAGCAGGGAAAAACATCAAGGTTGAGGTGCTTTTTCAGTCAAAATAAATAGGCGCATTTTAAACACAGAATTTGCAGGACCTGTTTTATACACCACCTGGAGAAAAGGTCACTAGACAAATAAATTCAAAGAAATATGCTATGCACAGAAAATGTAGGAAGAACAAATGAATATCCACTACGTAAGAAAATGTCTCTCCTTGGTATTTCTTAAACATCTGAAAATGCCTTGGCAAAATGCTCTGTGCTGGGGAAAATAATTTATGATCAAAGGACTTAGATTTTGTAATGATGCAATATAAATTAAATACAAGTAAGAAAGTTAGTTCACGTAAGCTACCCACAGTCATGGCTTTAGTGATCAGATAATTTATGTGTATATATAACTAGTTGGCCACATACCATCCACTGTTCAGTGCTGCCATCACCTGTGCTTTGTCGATTAAGAAGACTCTATCCCTGCAGTATTTTCTTATTAGTTTTCTTTTCAGGGGCATTGAATTTCAAAACAGAGCCTTCCCAAATGACCCACGTTAACTTTTCAAAATTAAATGGGAACAATATCAGTGCTCCTTCTCCCAAACAGTAGAAGTCATCACACATTAATGTAAAATCAGTGACCACAGGTAGAGCGAGTTTAGGATATTCTGTCATCAAACTCTAACAGGAGAGCATCAGCCTTAGCAAGACTTACAACAAAGGAAATCTTGGACAAGAATGTGCATTTTTGCCATGGGAAACTCCCAAGTCCTGGTCACTCTGCTGGGAAGGAAAGCATATAAGTTCAGGTATAAGGTCTGTTGAGCTACAGCAGAAGACCTGCACCTATGTCTCTGAGGTCACGAGGAAGTGTCCAGATCATCACATTATGGATTCCTGCAAAATCTGGTGTTTCAAAAAACAATCTCCAACAGACTTGCAGATTTCTGAAACAAAACCAAAGACAAAACAGACCCATCAAGAAGTACAAGTCCAACAGGTCATCTTCTGCTCATTTGTATACATAGGGCAACTCACATGGATGTTTAAGTAATTATCAGTGTACTGGTTTTGCTGGCACAGAATCACAGTCCAGCCAAGGTCTGCAGACCATTAGGAGTCTGGAGCCAGCCAGGGCAACTGACCTGAACTGAGCTGTCTCACAGGTGTATCCCGTGTCACAAATGCCATGCTCACTATAAAGGGGGAAGTTTGTCAAGGAAGGAGGCTTTTTCTGATTGGGCTCCTCCTGTGTCTGGAGGAGATGGCTTACCATTCTGCTCCTGAGGACTGCTTTCCTGTTTATTGTGTCTGCTGTACATTTGCTGGGCTGAGTATAACTTTGTATTTTTTACATTGGTGTTAGTTTTGCTGTATCATTAAATCTGTTTTCACTTCAACCTGAGTCTCTTCTCCTCTACAACTATATTCAAGAGTTGTTTACTACTATGGCCCCAAGAGAATTAGTGAGGTATCCTGCTATGTGGCTACTCAACCCATTCTCCCTTTTCTGAATAATGGTTAGGCTGGCATGCACGTAACATGGTAACATCCTCAAACAGGTTGCCTCACAACATTGTCAAACTACTTTTGTGTTATTTTTAAATATTAACATTAAATTACATATTCTATCATGTTATGAGATGCTTTTCGTATTATCCTAGCAATGAGAAAAAATATTTTTGGTTTGCCAAAATAAGAAATGTTGAAAACATCAAGAAGGGTGTCTAGGAAAGAAAGAAAGGAGATTAATCTTAAGAGTGACTGAATCTGAAGGTTGATGTTATTAAACTGAACATCTTAAAAAAAGATCTGAGAAAATGGCAGCAGGACTGATATTATGTGACTACAGAACTAGGGAATAGAGAGCCTGGACTTCTGAAGAGGAGAGTCTACCAGTAATCTAGTATCTGGCCATGCTGCAGTGCTGTTTCCAGGCTGAGCTTAGTCAAAAGACATCATGTAGATGTTAATGTGAGACTCTAACTTTCATTAATCTTTCAGCTGCAGGTCTCTGTTTAGTATAGTTATTGGCGTTCTAGGAGGAGGAAAAAAGAAAAGTAATCTCTTACTAACAAATACTGCAAAAGAGGTCTATTTCTAACTGCAAATTACTTTTCAGATTTGCTTTTGACTCCTGCTGTGAGTAAACCTGGGAAATACCAATATTTTGTAAGTTTAATTTCATCCCAGTGATCTGCAACAAGAAATTCCAGGAAAGGTCCCTACCAGAAACCATTTGTGGTGTTTGAGAACACTGTGCATAGCAAGACAGCTGCACTTCCTCAATTTGGCGTTCCCTGACTGAGCCCACATGTGGGTTTGGGCTTTCAGTACTGTTATACACAGGCAAAAGGGACAGTCTTTCTCCTCGTGTGTCCACCTACTCCTGATTTTTACAAGGAGAGAGGCTGAACCTTAATGCAGAGCTACTTCTGAACTGCTGCAGACTACAGCTGAAGATGAAGCCAAGCTGGAATTAGCTGGCGATGTAACCTGCCCGTACTGGTGAGACACAGCTTTGTGATTCCCTCTTATTAACAGTAGTGGTTAGGTTTTATGGCTTTACAGCACTCAAATACAGCTTGGCCAGATCTGCTTCAGACCTCTGGGCTGCAGAAAACCAAACTCCTTATGAAAACATTAGGGATATGTAGTGCTGTTGCCAATCTGCTGCCCGGCAAGCCCTGTAGGAACTCATATTTGCACCACTCTTAAAAGAGTGCATAACACGAAATTTGGTGTCTTGGAACTGAAATATCTTTTCAGTAGCACAAGCAGAGAGTTAATAGTTAGGCAGATGAATTCATTATTGGCTTTGATTTTTTTAAGAATGACTGTATCATATGCTAGTTATGATCTACTTTTCCAGACTTTCATCTAACATGGTTTTGCTTCCTATTAAACTGTGAGCATTTTAAGATCAACATTTTTTTCTTCTGTATTTGTAGTTATACATGGGTTTTAACATAATATAAAATGTTGTGTTTTGTTGTTTTATTGTTGTTTTTTTCCCCAAACACAAAGCATCCAAATATACCCTCCTGAATGACAGTATAGAGCTACTGGAATAATAAGAGTGTAGCTCATTTCAAGATTCAAAGATATGGTTGTAACTATCTTGATTAAATCCATCCCACAAGTGGAACAATCTGGTGAGTTGCAAGAGGTTAAAAAGGGAATTATTTATCCTATGCTATTTTAAACTAACTTTGGAGATATGCTTCAATTAGAATTTTTATTAAGTGATCTCTATTTTCTTAAGGATTTTGGCTATATATTAGCAAACTTTTTTGATGGTAAGGCTGAAGGGAATTATGAAGAAAGGAAAAAGAATGATTGTGAGGCTTAGAAAAATAATACTAAAATGGAAAATAATACAAAACTTAATCAGAAAAAGATATAAGAATTTTTGCTATGAGCCTATTAGGATTTTCAACACAGAAGAGATCTGAATATATTAATGGCATTGAGGACTAGACATTTATAAGCCTTCCTTCTAGATTTAGTCTTTCAAGCAGTGATGGAGAAATCTTAAAGCAAGTGAAAATCTCATCTGGTATACTACAGGCAATTTTCCAGAAAAATAATTCTAAAATACAGCCTTCAGGTAAGAGAGGCCTTGATGCAGGAAGTCTCTTCTAGGTATGCATTTCTTTGCTTCTTGGCAAACTTCACTGTATAATTTCATTTAATCTTCACTAAAAGGCTGTTCAGAAAAGCAGGGAAAAAAATATTTGTCCTTCTGACTTGAGTTATGGAGCAGGGAACACTGACATTAAAATAATTCCTTTCCCCCCCTCCCTTATGCATGTGTTCCCAACTAAGAAAAAAACAATTATTTTCCTGGTGTTTTAAACATAATTAAGCAAAAAAAAACAAACCCTCATCATACTGAATTATGAATTAAGCAGACTTTGCTCCACCTCTGCCTGATATCATGGCTCATAACCAAAATAATACTAAAATGGAATCAACAAAAACATCTAGCTTCAATCTAGGCACTGGTCGCACCTCAACTTATTGTTGTCTCCTTTCATGAGTCCTTGAAGTGCTTCAGATGCCCAGGGCACTGATTGTGGACAGAACCACTCTGGACTGGGCAGACTGCTGGGCTCCCAGGAGAACAGTCAGATGGCTAAGTGATTCTCCAGCAAAACTGGAAGTGGCCCGGTACGTAGGGTATTTTCAGGGAATTTCTAGCCTACACCTACAAAATGAGTCCTTTCCAATAAGAAATTACAGAAATTATAAAAATATCCAAAGCATTTCCTGTTGAAGTTGTGTCACTGTGGAAAGGATTACATGAAAGGGGGGGGGGAAAGAACATGATTCTATGATCTACTTGCATGGGCACTGAAGAGAGAAAACAGAGTTGGGAAATCCTAGTTTGATGTTTGTAGTTTCCATTGAAACTCTAGCAAGAAATATGCATGTAGGTGCTTAGCATTCTCTTGTCCACACTAAGTGATGCTAACCAGACTGAGGGAGCCAGTGCTTTCTTCCTCTTATCCAGTGAAACTAGGCTTTGCTACTAAACACTAATATCACTTTAATAGGTCATGTAGAGAACATCTCTTCCTCAAAGCCTCTCAGAGGAGAAGATATGATTAGACCACTATCAGCCTGAGAAGATAATTAACCTGGATATTCTGTTTACTAAGTACTCAAACCACTAAGCCAGCAGTGGAGGGGGCTCCATATGGGGCAGGCAGGGTAGTCACATCTTTATGGTAATTAACATGGTAGGAGGACATCTCCTGATGTACCAGGGAGGAATATAATATATGGAGACAAAGAGGCTGAAAACTGAATGACGCAGTGCCTGTTTCCTTCAGCTCTTGGGTAGAAAGTATGATAGGATAATCTCCTGAATGAATGGCCAATTCATAAATCGTATATATAACCTTTTTTGTAATTTTCCAGACATCCTTTTGGAAATTTTCCAGTCATCAGAGAGCCTTTTTATCCCCAAATACCACAAGAGATTAAGGTGATTTAGAAATCCTCTCTGCAAAGGGAGGGCTTGTTTTTAGAAAAGCCTTCAGATGTCAGTTTTAAGTACACGATGCCTGATCTCCATGGTCACACTGTGATGTAGCTTAAAATGACCTGCAGGGCAGAGAAAGCATTATTTTTAGAGGAAGATTAATAATAGAATTGAGTATTGCAGCACCTTATTTAAATGTTCTGTCATCTGGTGGTCTTTACAGCCATGAGTTAGGTGCAAAGACTCGCCTGCATCACACGTAAAAGCTGCTACATAAAATTTGGATTCTCAACAGTACATGTTCTGAGAAATGAATTGCTACAGATAGCTAGGAGGTGAATCCACAGTCACATAAGACTTCCTCTCTGCCTGTCTACAGCATGTCAGATAGGTGTGTTTACAGCTGAAAATGAAGGAAAGTCTTCCTAGGCCCCAGAACCTCTTTGTTTAACTGCACATACATTTAAATGATAGATGAAAGAGCAGTTGCCTCCACTTTCTACCCAGTAACTCAGTAATTACTGTCACCATACACTGTTTCTCAGCCTTACTGAGTTTTATCTATGCCCTCCTACTACAGAGCTTTGCAGGCTTTTTTGGCAAAAAAGTGTTTTTTCTCCTGAAAGTGTTCTTGAGAGGTGGGCTCAAGTCTGTATCTGGGACTATAGGGCTTCTAGGTATTGAGAAAGGGGGTACCAGGACACCAGCTTTTTTAATTGTGTACTCACTCTGTGTCCAAACCAGCAAGATTCACAGTACCACAGCTGGACATAGAGTCAAAGTCAGGTCAGAACTTCACTGAGGATATAGGATAACAGAGGTGGTTCATCATGATAAGCCTTCTATTTGCTGATGAAGCAGCTATCCCTTTGGGTGCTCCTTTGAAGAGCAGCCCTTTAGTAGGAAGCCTTGCTCTTCTGATTTGTAAAGAACCAAAGCATGTTAATATTATCTTAATTTGGAGAGGTAATGTAATTCCAATTAATTAAAATTTCCTAGCTGGTTGGACATGAGCCATCCTTACTGCTTGTTCATATTATAATCTTTTGTAAATGTGCCCTGGGACATTCTGTCATCATTTCACATCTGTAAATAAATTGATTCTAGCTTTTTAGTAGTGTCAGTGAAAGCAAGATTCATTACCTAGTCTTTCAAGGATCAGATTTTAAAGGCACCATGTAGTATTGCTCTTCTGAGTTCTTACACATCTGCTGAATCATGAAGCTAAAGCTCTTATTCTAAGATGTTGTTCTTGCCATCAGCAATTAAGACTCGAAACAGTTATACCTTCCTTCTGTTCCTTGATTTTACGTTCCAATCTTTTCATCTACATGCTACATTGTACCACGTCATACAGTCAAATTTCTGAGGCATTTTACGTCAACACTTGTTAAATGTAATCTCATTTTAAAAAAAAAAATTAAAGTTAAATTCTATCTGTCATAAACAATACAGAATGATTTCAACTAATGGCAGAAATATAACCACCTTTTATTAATTTATCAAAGTCAAGCTAACACGTCTCTTCTGTCTTAGATTCTTCTAATCCCCCTTTTTAAGTAACTGGGGATTTACTGATTAGAACTTCAAATTTAGTTTAATTTGTCATAGGACATGATGTGGCAATGACTTTAAATGATGGCAAACTAAACTTACATCAAATGGTCAAAATGTGTGATTCTAAAAATCCTGTTAAGAGTGTAGGAAACCCTAAACTGAGCCAAACAAGTCAGCTACACAGACTAGCAGGGACAGCCTTAAGAGCACAGCACTGTTCCCTGGTGAACTATCTGGTTTCAATCTCAAGCAAAGTTCTGGGTTTTAGATATCTTAGCATAATGCTTCAAAATTTCATCTTGAAGAAGTTTTTATCCAAATAAGTTGCTACCTACCTGCACAGTGCTGCCATGTACCATGTGGGACTGTGGACTGCCCCACAATGGCACTATCACTGTAATTTTTAAATTGAGGATCCAGAAGAATGTGTTGTGGTGAGGCACATGATCAGGCTGGATTTGAGTTGAGCTGGACTTGATGAAAAGCACTAGCTATCTGAAAGGACTGATATTCCCTAAGGCAGAATGCAGCACTGCAAAGGTGTACAAGCTGACATCCTAAAAATCTAGTATGGCCCTTCTAGCACAACTTTGCATGCAAATCAGTTATGCCTTGACTAAACCCCATGGTCATTTCTACAGAGTGAAATTTTCCATCCTGTTTTCTTTTTTGCAGCTGTTTTAGCAGTTCTTACTGACTATACATCAGATGTCACTTGGTAGTTCTTTTACTTCACTCACTTCACTTTCTTTCCCTGATAAACCAGGGATGAGTGATGAGTGACAACAGAAAAGGGAATGTGTTGCTGGAAGGTTTTTTGCTGTTGGGTTCTTTTTGTTTGGGTTTTGTTTTTTTCCTTCTGGATGTTGCAACCAACCTTCTATATATTAAAATGAACAAGTTCACACCTGCAAAGTGAGGTGTGCATGTTTATTTTCTATACTGAATACCTGACAGATTCTTAAGCTTCTTATTTTCCAAACTATTATATAGTTTATTATATTTCCTATTTTCTTTGTACAGTGTGACTACAAGTTAGAACCTGATTTAATAATATTGAAAACCAAAATGGTATTAGGTAGCAGCTGTAAACATTGTTCTGTGAGCAGATTTACCTAAAATAACTCATAATACTGCCTTAAGCTATTAATGCACTTTGTCCTGCAAAAAAAAAATCACTCAGTATTAGATAAAAAAAATACAAATCCAAGCTAGCAACCTTGGAAAAAGAAATTGAGCAGGTTTGCAAAAAGCATTTAGATTTTTCCACTGTGTCAACATGAAGCAGCTATTCTTAATACAATAATATTCACATAAGAATTAACTGACACAACAAATCTGACTTCAGTCTGGTAACTGCATTAACAATTTTGGATTAGTCTGTATAATGAATAACATTCTTCTCATCTATTCAATTAGCAATGTTGTCCCTAAGTTACTTAAATTAGTCTCAACTAAAATTGCAGATGTTAAAAAGTACATTTAGCATAACAGGGTTCTTGTACTACAAGGAGGTTTGACTGCCCATGTTTGCAGGAAGAAAGACACTGTGACTGAATGATCTTCTTCCACTGGCTAGAGTCGTCTTAATTTGATTGAATTGCCCTCAGAAACAGCTCTCCCATGAATATGAGGATCTAATAGTGCTGGAAGAATAAATAAGGTCAATGCTTATAAAACTGGCAGAAGAGATTGAAAATGAGTTTCAAATAATAATTCGTCTCCACTACAAAACCAGAACTGATTTCTCTTTTCATCAACAGATTTCTGCTGCACTACAGCATTTACACTGGGATCAAAAGCATAGTCTACTGGCTGTCTTCTGCTGTCTTTACCAAAGTAAAACTCCTACTGCTTTCATAAGATAGAAGACACTCATGGAAAAGCTTTTGCTATAATGACTTGTTAAAACTTACTGCACACAAAACTTTGCTTCTTGGAATATATGAAACATACAAATAGGTTTATATGACAAAATATTTCTATACGTAGTAATAACTACACTAGCACGCAGTTAATAAGATGATGAGTGAGAAAGAAATGTTGTGAGTCCCGAACACTGAGGAGGAAGATACAAACTGGACCACAAAAAAGACAATAAATTCAGCTCCTGTAGCTGTACCCAGCTCTTAGAGTGATCATTCTGCTTTAGTATGACTTAGTTGCTCTTGCTTATGACCAGGTGTGGCACTGAAAATAGAGCTTTCATTATTTCCTTCATCAAAAAAGATCAAAATCCATTCATCAGGCTGTAAACAGGACAGCTGAACTGAATGCAGAGAACCCTCTGTTGAACTTTCTTTCTCATTAATTTCTAATTACATGAAGGACTGAGCACGCTTTCTTAGCTTTGTTTTTGATTTTTTTTTTTAATGAATATAATGGAATTAACATTACTCAGTTCAGTGGTTCACAGGATTGAGCAGAAATGTGCTGAGCTACAGAGGTTCAAGTCATATTTGCTTTATTTAGGCATGAACAGGCTTACTCATTCTATATGTGTGAGAGGTACAATTTGTACAGAAGGTCTTTTAGGTTCTCATCCAGTAGTATAGTGGGCAAGATTAGGAATCTGATCCTACAAATCCATTTTGATTGGCACCCTGTGTAGATTAAGAACTGCCATCTCAAAACTGATTTACACTTTCAAAATATGTCCTTGTAATAACATCCATGTTGCACATTGATTAAGGGCTTCTTCAGGCCCACTCCTATTCACCCAATTCATTCTGGGCACTGTTGATGTGCTTTCTCAATAGGATCCTAATCCTGTGAGGTGCTGATTGCCAACCAAAAAGATGCTGACAACTGCAGCACCTTCAACACCTTCAGCTCCTGGATAAATTACAGATTATTGACAGTAACCAGTATGGTGAGGGAGGAAATGTTTATGTCTACAAATCCACTCCAAATACCTAAATAGGCATAGATTATTGTCTAAGGAGAAAATGTATTTTTTATAAATCTGAACATCAATGGAGTGGTATTTTTTCCAAAATGTATTATGATTGGGCACAACATATAACAATATAAGAAACATAATATAAAATAAGTACTTCAAAGACTTACTGTCAACCTGAACACATTTTATGGGATGATCTGTGATCCAGATGGTAGCAGAGCTGGAGTTCTTATTTTTTTCACAGTGCTGTGGGAATGAGATGCTATGATTCGATGCCAGTGTTTGATCAATAAAGAAAAATGTTGGCAATACTTTTGAATATTGTGCATTCTTAACTGGATGACGTGAACTCCAGTGATTAATAGTGGGATAGCTTTGAAAAATTACTGGAAAAAGCTTTAAAATTATTTTACTTTGTAGTATATTTCCATTCAGTGGATTGGCAAGGAAAGAACAATGAGAATTTACTGGTATGAATAATGTATCATTCGTACATTCTTTATAGTCTTGTCCAGCTGGCAGTCCTTGATTCCCTTAAGTTTGCTGCAGCATTACCTGGATTTCCAGATAGAAAAACTTCTGTATGATTTGAAATATTAATACTAAAGTAGATTTTTATCTGCATTCTGCAGTGTATCTGTGTAAAAATTTAACTGCTATTCAGTATTCAGACTATTCTAAAATATTTAGAATTTGCAGAAATTCTACCTATATTTATGTAGGAAAGGGTAGAAGAAATTTGGTAGAATTTATCTCCTAAGCCATTGACAATAACATTTTTTCTCATGACAAAAGTTCCTGTAGAATCTATACCTGCTTTTAAAACATATTAATGAATGAAGGGATTAAATTACATCTGTTTAAGAATTCTAAAATTATTAGAAGTGTTATCATCTACTAAGGTGACTAGATATTTTAAAAGACTTCTCCTATTTCTGAGTTCGGAAAACTGCGTAGGATGAAAGCCTCCATGTTCCATTTTGGACCTTATTTCTGCCAAAATAATTCAGATAGTTCTGTGAATGAGGCAACTGATGAGAAACTGTTTATGATTTTCTATGCCTCCATGTTAAAGCAATTTTTTTAGAATGTCTACTGAGTCCAGATTTTAGAAAGTGATATTAACCATTTTGTTGAACATGTGCCTGCTGCTTTTTTTTATTTATTTAACATAAATTACTGAAATTTAAGAAACCTGGAAAATTACAATTTGCACATGATCAGTAAAGTCTTAAATTTTACAGATCAGTTCTTTGGAAGCTCTTCATCTCTTCTCTGGGAAAGCTCCAGATGGCCTGAATAAAAACTTTGGTGTGATTCTGTAGATGATGCCAAGCCTAGATTTGGCCAAATTGTTAGCATACGTTCTCTCCAGTTGACTCCCTGCAATGCAGAACAGAGAAGATGCCTCATTCAGTGGCAGAGAGATGCTGTCAGTAAGGAGATAGATACATGTACCATAGATTAAAATGAGATCTAGGAAAAAATTCATAACAAATGGGGCAGACATGGTAGTGGGTACGTTTACTTTAGGGTTTTGGTTTGGGTAAGAAAGACATCTTTTGAAGCACATCTCTTACTATTGTCATCTCACAGCTTCTTGCAGAATTTGAACTTTCTTATGGAAGTACACTGAACAATCTCCTCCAACATATCCATAGTGTGGATGCAGAGTCTGTATGTATGGCTAGGCTTCGCGAACAAANAGACCCCAAGTGATTTTCAGACTGTGCCTGGCAGGGTCTGTAGCAACAATTGATTCACTCTTCTAGCCTGTGTCAAACAAAACACTGCAATGAAAGCCTAAGGAAAGGTGTGGGAAAGCCTCATTCTATGAGATAGTAATGGGAAGAAAGGTTTGCCATGTTAAGAAAATCTGGATTTCAGACTGACAGGAAATAGGACAAAGCATAAAGATGAGACAAATCTGAGTGCTAGGGAGTATCAGAGAAGATTTTATGAATGTGAGGAGAATTAGGAAAGCTAGTACTTAAATCAAGTGTGGAGAAATAAGATTAGGGGAGGACAAGACTTCATTAAATAATTAGTGCAGTAGAAGTAAATAATTAAGAGAGAAGGGTGAAAGGGAAGAGGTGAAAAGAGGAATGCAAGGAAGAGGCAGGGCAAGGACAAATGGGAGGAAGGTAGTGACTTAAGCTTAGGGAGGACAGATAATCCATACACAGCAGATGCACATTTGTTCTAGTTCCGTCTCATTCCTAGGTGTTTGTATTTGCTCTTCTATTCTTGATTACTGCTCTACAGTTAGATCTCTGCCATTTCTCTAACCTACAGATGTGTTTGCACTATCTTCTTGGATGGATTTTATTAACCAATTAAACTGTAATCTATTTAGCCTTAAGACAATGTTCTTTGAAGGCCAATGCTGTCACTATGATTCCTTTTCTCTTCTGCTGAATTTGAACTTAAATGGAGGCTTATAGCTTTGTAATTGATTCAGCATTACTCATGCTCTATGTGGACTAGAACACCAGACAACTAAAGCTAAAGTGCCACAGGTATGTAAAATAACCTAGTTCAATTAAACATCCCCGTGAGCCAAAGTTCTTATTATCAGTAATGTTCTTCAGTAAACATAAAATACCTATGACATCAAAGCACATCAAGAAATTGTATTTTTCTACTCCAAACTCAATAGATTTAAATATTCCACATAAAGAGCTAATGTGGCTGATCTTGGTATCTCTATTTGATAGACAGCTTGTATTCAGATTATTAATTGCTAGGCACATTGCAAATATTGGTAGAAAAATTATGCTGCCATCCCATAAATACCTTCAGCTGAGTTTCACTTCTCTGAAGAGAAGTTTCAAAGCTATAGAATATTCATACAAAAATAGCCTAGAAATATTTCAGTATGAAAACAAACAAACAAAAAAACCCCAACATACTTGTAATGCTGTAAGTGGTTTTTAAGTGTATAAAATAATCTGTTTGTGGTTTATATAATGCAGTTTACCCTTAATTTTACTGAAACTGGATATAACAATCAAACTTTATGTGATACATTATTTTTTTGGAATAGCAGTGGTTGGTAATGCTTGGAAATACTAACCAAAATTTGTATTCTGATTGCAAACCTGTATCTTGCAATGTTCAGTGAAAGGGAGAGAAGCAGTAAGACCAAACTCAATAGTTATTCAGAATTCAGTAGTTATTTAGACCTGCCATAGAGACATGCCATCTCCAGGTATGATCATGAGAGGATTTCATCCATGCTGAAAAAACCCAAGACACAACTGATCAATAACTGATCTTATCTGCTTCAAACACAGCCAGAAAACTTATCTGGCCTCTGACATAAACAATGTCATTGAGCACATAGTCATAAATAAGCAAACACTCCTGTGTACCTGAGCAAGTTTGCTATCTGGGCACAGTTCTTCATGCACCTACTGAATTATGTTCTTGAGCATATGGTATTTGAATACTGAAGGGCATCAGAACTGGGGTGTAAGTTCTAGCGATCATAGCAATGTTCTACTCTTAAAGCATACAGTGAATGTCTTATGAGAGTACCCTCATACCCAGAACACTCCTATGTACCCCACAGGAAAATGCTGACATCGAGACTGGCTACTGCTGCCCTTTCACAACTCCATGGAGTCCACACTTAAGTTCAGCAAACATGTTGGAAAGCCTAAATGACCTAGCTACATTCCACTTCTTACATGTTGACTTTGGAGGGCCATCAAGACCCAAATGAGCTAGCAGGTGCCAGAAGCAGGTAGCATTCTTTCAAATAGTTTGGGAGACCTCTAGTGGGCCTCCTTCCTTGTCTCCTGCTGTAGCTCCCACAGCCTAAGCAAAGTTGCATTGGCATGTTGCTTGGACAGTGCAGATGTATGTAGTTGATAAAATAATTTGAATTATTATATGGGACTGCTCTAAAGCAATGTCTGTAAGTGGAAATCACACAAAAGTACAATAAGGATTTTGATTCTCAAATATTTGAGTCAATTTGAAAAATAAATATTTAAGCTATGCAATGTTAAGCAGGACAGGACTGACATGCTTAGGAGTGTTCAAATGCTTACCTTTAGGTGCATTTAGAAGTCCCAAGTCTTGTTTTTGGATTTGTAAAACGGAAATGGCACTTTATCTAGAGTTGTGATTGAAGTGACTGAAGTACCTTTGGGACTCCTTCTTGTCTGGTTGTGTCTCAGCCATCCACACAGTATTATAAGCATTAAATCAGCTTAAGCCTCTTTGGCTTTCACTCTTTTTCACTATGTTTTTTGAATGTAACACAGAAATGGAACCACAAATCTTTAACCTCTTTACAAATTCAGTAGGTTTGAACAGTAAGGGTGAAATCCTAAAATTTAGCACTACCTCATTGACAGGAGTACATTCTAAGGCAGGAATGATTTTCTGTTCAGTTTCATATTCAGTCTCATCACCTCACAGCAGGAAGATTAAAAGTCATGTTTATTTGCACAAATGCCTCCTTTTGCGTTGCTCAGTGATCATGAGAGCAGAATATTGTATTGTTGCTTTTCTAAAAGATAGTTGGTGTCTCTACTGCATTTTCTTCTTTCACATCACTCATCAATAAAAGATTTTGTACAAACATAATATTTAATAACTGTTTAAGACTTCTTTGCATTTAAAAATAACTCCATAATATGAGTATAGCATTTAAATCTCAACCTTCTTATATCAGCAATGAATTCATACATAGCTACACTAAAACCAAGATCACCTTGCACAAAAGCAGACATTTGACTGTTTTGCCTGGATGAGCAGGTATTTATTAGTTCTAAATTACATGCTAAGCTTTGCAAAACGCTTTTTTACTTTAGTATTATCTCACAAGGATTATACAGGTACATTCAGAATACACAGGAATATAAAAGTACATATGTATTAATTCCTTTTTTCCCTATTTGTAACAGGAAGAGAAAGCAGTCATAGGGAAAGAAGTGAATCAATATTTTTTCCTAACAGTGGGTCCTAATCTTACAAAGGTACATACATGCCTATCTCTAACTCCTGCAAGACATTAATTTGATAGAAGTAATTTTGTTTGTGGAGCAACACATCTCCAGGACCATTTACCTTTGGTTGTACATCATGCTTGAAAATGGGTTTGTATCTCGGCCTTTTCCTATATTCCCCCCAAATACTGTATTACTTACCCTATTCCTCCTCATGAGAGAAATGCTTATCTCATTGCATCCCTTATGAGGTGGGGGGAGAGTCTTTCAGAAGACAACATAGAGGAAAAGAAAATAGTATGCTTCTTTGCACAACTTGCTTGGGATAACTAGAGCCCCCTGAAGTCAGTTGAGATCTCTTGTTGTCAGTTCAAATCATAAAGGGCAGTCTGTGAACACCTATGCAGACTCTTAATTCCAGCCCACTTCCACAAAAAAAGTGGGGAATCTTTGTTGTTACAAAGTGGTGAAGGGACAAGGGGTGGAGCATATGTAAACTGTCCACCTCTGTCAGTGATGTGATGATGTTATTTTGACTTTAGGGAATTCTTTCTGTTAATGTAAGTGAAGTCTGTGAAGATTGCGTGATGAATGTATATTGTAAAGGTAACTCTTTAATAACAATCACAGAGAAGTCTTTTAATGTCAAGGATATTTATAGTTCAGGAGTGCAAAGTTTATTCATTACCACAGTAAGTCTCTGGTGTCCTAACAGGCCAAATTTCCATTGCTTTCTCTGGTGGCTAAGTCTCAATAACAACAAACTCCTGTTGGATAATCCAGATAATTCAAATTTCATTCAAGTACAAGAAAAACTGCTTCAAAAATTTCTAAATGAAAAAAAAAGTAAAAAAAAAAAAATCTGAAAATGGGTCAAAGCAGTGTGGCTATTCTACAGAGCAAAGTCTGCATCTCAAACTATTAGAAGATTGCGATTGATGGAGAAATATGTATTGCAGTATTTAAATTTAAAAAAATACTTAGTACACAATTTTGTAAACTATATTACAAAACCTCTGGGGAGGAAAAAGTCCAAGGCACCATCAAAGAGACTACATAGGGTAAACTAAGTATTTGTGAGATGAGATATGGCATGCTGACTGATACAAAAGACAAATTATAGAATCATAGAATGGCCCAGGTTGGAAGGGACCTTAAAGAAAATCAAGTTCTAACCCCCCTGCCATGGGCAGGGATGCCATACACTAGACCACGTTGCCTGGGGCCAAAAGACTAAAGTGCCATTCTCAGCATGGAGAAAAGTTAGAAATGCAAAGCCTTGTGTACTTTAAAATATTTATTATGGAAGTAGAAAAGAATGTGAACACTGTGGTAGCAAAACACAGATGAGTCTTAACAATATTTTGAGAAATCTGTACTGGGCACTGGAGTCACCAGAACTCTTAGATGCATTGGTATTGTGGTCCCAGGTGAAATTCAGTATTGTCCTGGCAGGAATGATCTGAACTACACATACATCAGGTTGTCGTACTTTATGAACCATTCAGAATATGTTTTTAATGTCAACACTTCTGTGGATCTTTGCCTGAGTAGATCCAATAAAAAGATAAAGGCATGCATAACAATTATTATACACAATAAAATGTTTTATCTTCACTATATATGTTAAGATTAGGCCTTCACTTGGAATGTCATGTTCTGGTTGTCCTACCCCAAATAAAACATAGCAAAAATAGATGGGACACTGAACATCTTAGAGGTATAGCGATATTCAGTTAAAAAAATATAGTAAAAATGTCTAGGTGGGAAGAGATATGATAACGCTTATAAAAACAGAAAATTAACAGAGTTGAGGTTAAATCATTTATACTTACCTATTTCCATAATTCAAACACATACATATACATGATGAAACTGGAGAGTGGTAACATTTAAAATAAACATAGATAGCTAGTGATAAATGCTTAGCATGAATTTCAGAGACAAATGGATGTTTATAAAGATAGGGATTACCACACGATACTTTGTATGGGATCAAGAACAAAAGCATTTTTTAAAAGTAGAGCCTTAATGATCAAAAATATACCCTGATCTTTAATTACAGGAGGTTTAGAACGAAAGCCTCCTCCCCTGGCAGTGTTATTCCATAGTTATCCACTATGCGGGTTCTTGCATTTTCCTTTGAAAAGTCAGGGCCAGGATGCCAGATGAGACACTGGTGTGATGCAACCTAGATTTTTAAAGCTATGGGAGATGCCAGAAACTTTACTTTTCATGTACACACTATTAGACATTAGCTTCACTTTTTCAGAGGGAATTTGTATTTCGGGGAATTGATGACAAAGAATCCCACAAAATCCTCAGGCAATGAAGGTTAAGTTACAGTGCAATAATTAATTTATTAGATTAAAACCCCCACTCTTGGTAATCACCAAGGTAGAAGACCTGGAAAACAGTACATATTATTTTTATTTCAATTTAAAAATAACAGTGAAACATGAAAAAAATAATTAAAAATGGTAACAATAATAAATGTAACTACATAGCCTGCTTTGTGCAGTAGATTTCATTTTTCATGCTCTGTAAGGGAAGGTTTGCTATTTATGGTATGCTCCAAGTCTGCCTTTCAGAAGACAGCCCAGCTTGGCTGGAGTGCTTTCAGTTGCTACTAGAAATATGTCACTTATTAGGAACAGAGGGGATGTTTATCACTGTCTCAAGGGTTACTTTGGCTGAGGCAAAGAAACAGCTCAGTTATATAGTGGAAGGAGCTGGGTCAAAGAATAAGAAATTTATATAGTATGTGCTTGAGACTCCAGCAGTGCAGACGCAGTTTCTCTTATGTCTTGCACAGACAGTGAGTGAGACCATGTCTCCCCAGGTCTTCCCATCCATCCCCAAAGCACCTCAGAGTTATGGGGGTTGATGTCACCATTAAAAAACTCTCCCCAAACCTCTCCATCCAGAGAAAAAGCTATGTCCTTCCAACTACTTCTTTTGCCCTCCCAGTACCTAGATATCATTCAGTCTTGTTACCCAGACCCATGATATAGCCAAGGTTAAAACCCTCTTCCAAGCAAACTACAAATGCCAGCTCTAGCAAAGAAGCTTGAACAGTGTCTTTTTAATGTGCGCAGAATATCGTCAGTCCTTTCAGTCCTCACCAGCATTAGTGTGTGTGTGTGTGTGTGTGGATACTCAGTGCCATAAACTCAGTTCTGATTTCTGATTAAAAGCAAAAAGAAACCCAACCCTGTCTGCTTTACAGATGCCACCTCACTGAGTATTGCACAGCGTTTCAGCAAGAAAGGGGCAATTATTAAAAGCTGAACCTGTTCCCATCTGTTCATGCAAATGCTAGAGGTCTCATTTCAGGATAGCCAAAACAGCAAGTTGTGTCACAAGAAAAAAAAATCTGCATCCAGAACCTTTTTAAAATCTTCCTTTTCGTGTTTTATTTGCCAGTATCAAGGGTATGCTTCAGATGAAATGTTTGACTAAGCATCACATTTTCAAGCAAGAGTCCAATTACCATGATAACAACCCAGTAAACAAATACCGGTAAGTCAGCACAACGTCTCACCCTAATTACCAGACCCAGAAACTGGCCCAGGACCACGGTGACCTAGGTTCCTCACAGGGCTTCGTGAAGCAGCCGGGGCCTGGGGCGGCTGGGGGTGGGCTGCCTCTGACCCCCAGAGGAGCAGAGGAACCGGAGGGAACGCTCCCCAAGAGGCAGAGGCAGCTCACGCACCGCCGCCCCAGCACCTGTTGCGCCGCCATTTGGCCGTCAGAGAGGGGGCAGCGGCAGTGGGGGAGGCCTCCCTCTCGCCTCCTTCTTCCACACCGACAACTTCCCGGGGCGTAAACAGCCACGCCAGGTGCCGCCCTCGCCCTGGAGGGACAGTGGCGGGCGGGTGGGAGCCGAGAGAGGCAGCCTGAGTTGGCAGCGTGACGGCCGAGCCGCGAGTGAAGAAGGTATTTCTTCAGAGCGCGGCCTGCCCGCCCGCCTGCTTTCTGCCCTCCCTGCCGGCCCGCCCCCCGCCCGGCCGCTGGTTGCCGGCTGACAGGTGCGCGCTCCTCCGCGGCAGCAGCAGCCCCGCTCGCCTTCGACTGTCCCGGCTCCTTGGTGTGCCCCGCGCCCTCAGCAGCCCTGTCTCCTCCGGTCCCGGATTGTTTAGTCCTTGGGAAGCTGGTCTGGTTCCAGATTTTGCTTTGATCCTTTTTTATTTTTTTTTTTCTAAAGAGAGGAGGAAAAAAAAAAAGCCAAAGAAAAACAGAACCTGGAGACACAGCAAAAGGGCTATAGAGAAAAGTTTTGGATGGGATTATGTGGAAACTACCCTGCAATTCTCTGCTGCCAGAGCAGGCTCAGTGCTGCCTTCTCCCCAGCGGCGCAGCCCGCGCCGGGCGCTGCTGAAAGACGCCCGGGCCTCGGTGCCGCGCCGCCAGTGCCTGCTGTGCCGGAGCCCCTCGCCCCGCCGGCCCAATGCACCTCTTCGGGCTACTCCTGTTGACATCTGCCCTGGCCGGCCGGAGGCAGGGGGCCGCCGCCGAGTCCGACCTCAGCAGCAAGTTCGCCTTCTCCGGCGCCAAGGAGCAAAACGGTAAGGAGCAGCAGCTCCCGCCGCCGCCGCGCAGCCCGGGGCAGGGGCAGGGTGGGGGCGGACGCCTGACCGGTGCGGAGAGGAGCGGAGCTCTCTCGCTCAGCGGAGGCTGCCCGACGGCGCGGCCCCGCGGGGGGGTGGGGAGGGAGCTCTGTGGCCGGGTCGGGGTGAGGAGGGCTCGGCTGCCCGGTGGGTGTTTGCCTGCTGTGTTCAGGGGAGTGCTGTAGGTGAAAGGGCAGCTGTTAGGCAGACGGGAGGGAGCCCAACGCCGGCTTGGAGGCTCCTTCCTCTGCGGCCGGAGGTGCAGAATGTACCCCCCCCCCCCCCCCCCCCCCCCCCAAAAAAAAACCCCCCCCCCCCCCCCCCTCACCCCCCGAAAAAAAAAGGCAGCTACCCGCGCACCTTTGTACCCTCGATGTTTAGCTCTCGGAAGGGGGGTGGGTGGGTTTTTGTGTCTGTGCGTGAATGAGTGGTATTTTGTACGGGCTGGAAACGAACTAATCCTGCATAGGAAATGAGAATTACTTTCAACTTTCAAGTGTACCTGAAATGTTTAGAAAACTCTCAAATGTAAGTTCCCTTGGGCTGGGGCTGCGCAGAGCTGGAGAAAGACTCCTTTCATACAGCAAGGGCAGCTTTGGGGTGTGTAATTTGCTTAGCCTCTGAACTCCATATGATTTACATTATTCAGATTTTTAAGCGCCTTTCCTCTTGATCTGCTATTATGAAGTAATTTTAAAGAATATTTTCCAAACTGAAACGTTACATACTGCATGAAACCAGGCTTAGTGTAGAATATCCAAAATTAAGGCTGTTAGCATACATTCATGGAAACCCTGGTGCTTAATCTGGGGGGTGGGGGTGTATGTTTGAAAAATTTAGTACTTCGCATGTTAGCTAGAACGAGCTTTCTCCCTGGGCATGAACCAACACAAAATGCCAAGCTGGGAGCTTTCAAAACTCTCTGGACTGTAATGAAATAAAGCAGAACCACAGATTCGAGGCTAATTCAGTTCTCTCAATTTTCAACTTGAGACTCCTCAGATAAAAGTATTCTCTGCCATATCTCCAAATAGAAAGCAAAGTTTCAGAGACCTCTGCAAGTGCTCTATGAATGGGTAGGATATGCAGTGCAGTAGCAGATTTAGCAGGGGGAGATGAATACTGCTGTGGCCTGCTAATATGATATATAGCACCTGCAGACTACTGGAGCTGCTGATCAAAGAGCAGCATGGGGATCAATCTCTAATCAGAGCAACTGTGAAGGGCCAGAGGAAAGTGATCAAAAGACTCAGAGACCTGGCTGGCCTGACAGGAAACCAATCAGACTTTGTGCACAGTACAGGAAATTATTTGCTTTGTGTGAGAAAAGAAATCACTTCCAACCCCTTCCCAGCTTACCTGATGTTTAAAGGTTTTAGGGCACCAGTTTGTGACAAAATGAGCCTGGCATTAATACACTAAAGTTGTGTTGCCTTCTGTTAAATTTGGGTGGTGTGCATATGAAGGATATTGACACATAGAGAAATTGCCATTGCTTTACTTTAACTTTGTCAGGACTGGAAAAAAGACCTGCTCTGCTGTCAGTCTGCCCTAAGAGGTTTGTTAAAGGATAACACAGCTGGGCTCTGAAGTGCCACCAGGGTCCAACAATGGGAGCACAGCAGTCAGTGTGAAAGGTAGATCATATGGCATAGAAGCAAAATTGATGTAAATAGGTGTATGTATATATGACAATACCTATACTTATTCTATTCACATAGAAATGCATTCATCAGAAATGCAGCTGCCTTAGGTCAGGCTTCAACTGGTTTGCAATGCAATTTGGCATGCTCTATGATACAGTCACAACAAATGCAGAGCCAGGAGTTTGTTGTTTTTTGTTTTGTTTTTTTTTTTAAAGTGCCCTGCAACTGTATTCTGTGGTAGTTTATACTTCAAACAGTCCAGGTTCTTCTTGTAGCTTACTTGAAGTTCGTTTACCAGTTGTTCAATTGCAAAATGTAGCACAAATTTTAATTTTTGCAAAAATTAGTACAAGTTTAAAGCCTAAGTACTAATCCCTAACTTTTCTTAACTAATTTTAATTATTTGGGGGATCAGTAACACTGGTTAAACCAGTTCTTACTTGATTTAATTAGAGTGATTTTTACACTCTGCTGCAATCTAAAGATTGTATAGCTTTTAGCTAGAGGCAGGTTAAAACTCCCTGGAGTATGAGAATGAGATATTGCTGTTTGCATGCCAAATAGTCTTTGGTCAGAGAGAGGGAGATTTTTCACTCGCTCAGTCTACAAATAAAAATTCTGTCCTCTACTTGTAAAACTGCTAAATAGCCAAGAAGTTTTACAGTAGAATGGATTACAGTGTTACTCAGCTGCACACGTGGGTGCTGTAGCTATTGCTTCAAGGTGATACTGAAGATGTCTATGACTGGTTACTAAATCAGTGGGGACTACTTGTATTACAAAGGGTAAGCATATGCTTAACAATTTATTTTTTCGTAATTGGTATTTATTAGCTAAATGATTATTAACTTCAAAATTACAATTTGACTTATTTACTAAGTATGGGCATAGGAAGTACTCTTGCTTCTGCTGCATACTATCATTTTAGGTGGCAACTTCCAAATGTAAATATTTCTTTGTAATCTGAAATTAGATAGTCTTAGAACACAGTATTGTGCTATTACCTCCAAGGAATTGAGTGTGGTAGTTGTTGTGGGGTCAGTGGAGCTCCATTTGAAACCACTTAAAACTACCTCATTTTTATTGACCCTCTGTTATAGTCATACTTTAAGAACAGGTTTTATTTGTAACTCTTGATAGTAAGGAGTTCTATGTGACTTTCTTGAAAAATTCATATTTATCTTCAATGTTTTTATTTTATTCAAGAGTAAATATTCGTCTGGAGGATCAAAGAAGTTTATCCAACAATTTTCTGGAAACTGAAGTAGCAGTAAATGGTGTGTGTAGTGATGGCTCCCATTTATCTGGATGGATTTCATTTCCAGAATCCTTTGTCGTTTTGAAAAACTGATTATACTTTGGAGAGTTTCACATACTTAGGTGGCTTTATCAGGACTCTTGTGTATATCTGATGTATTTATTACCACTTTTCTATACTGAAGTAAAGAGTCAAGAAAAATTGATCACTCAGTTTCTCTTGAGGAACAAAACTGAATTTCTTACCTATTGAATTTGATTACTTGGATGGTTCGCTTATTTTTTTCTATTATAGTTCTTGTTACTTTACCATCTACTTTTGACTGCTGATTTATGTAGTATCTTCATCCTGTTTCTGTAGTTTCAGCAGTGTCTGAAGGAGCTATTGGTGGATTGAGTAATGTGAATGACAATGACAGACTTAAGTCTGGTGGTCTGAGTGCACCTGCTTGTGATTTTATTTGTTTAATCAAGATTTAATTACAGCATGAGATGGAAGGGGAATCTAAGTCCTGTTTTCTTGGCTGTCTTAGGACAACTTATGATGAATATTTAAAGTAATTTTGCTTAGCTATCAGCTTTTATGATTTCTATGAGAAATACGAGGATGTCTTTGTAGACAGTCTTACGTGACATGTACATGTAAAATGTAGTAATGGATGACTTCAGAAAGGCTGAGAAACTGAGGTCAGTTAGCAACTCTCCAGGACCAACTAGTTAGAAATATTAATTTTCCTGCAGTCATTTCAATAAAAAAGCTGTGAATAAACAGCTTTAAATAGAGTTGCAGAAGTAAATCTTAGAAAACTAAACCGCTTATCTGACGTGTGTCAATACTGAAGCACAGGTAATGTACTGGTGATGATCTTGATAGATCTTAATTTCTTTTAATTTTTTTTCCCTTTCCTTGCATGAACAGAAATTCTAAATAATAAATTTCACTCATTGA
The DNA here is from genome assembly GCA_013396975.1 of Bucco capensis. Taxonomy (NCBI): domain Eukaryota; kingdom Metazoa; phylum Chordata; class Aves; order Piciformes; family Bucconidae; genus Bucco; species Bucco capensis. The sequence continues at coordinate 18,748 of VWZO01020266.1, read as the reverse complement.
TCACTTTATATTGTATTTCTTAAATCTTCTGAAATGGGAAAAATTTATCTTGCTTAAAAAAAGGAGCCCTTGAGCTGGAGTTTGAGACTCATGTATCTTAGGCCACCCTTGGGAAAGGTAGGTGGATGCAGCTGGAACTGAGCGAGTAGCTGGAGAGAGCTTCTGTCATCCCAGATCTCCTCACAAACACCTAGAGGATTCCCTGGTTCTTGTATCTCCAAAGAGAGTTTCCACCTTATTCAGGGACAGGGAGAGCAATACAAAGTAGAGTTTCTGATTTAAGTTCCTTTAACTTGGACTGAAAAAAACTGAAAGAAGGTGTGGATGTCCAAGTGATGCAGCACATCAAGTCCTTGGAGATGGGAATGTCAGTGCTTTTGCTTGACTGCAAATAAATAGTTTTGACTGCAGATTTATCTCTTAAAAACCATCGTACTTTAAAGCAGTGGGAATTGGTGCCACCTCTGGCTCTTGAGTTGATGAGTGCCAGTATAGTAGTCTGTTGATTACTGCTGAGCAGGAGACATTTTCTTTGTTTTGAAAAGGTAGGGAAGTATACAGTATAAGCATGTGTCATCTAAAGGGAAACTTGATAGCAGTGCAGTTTTTCTTAAGCTTAATCTATTTCTGCTTAGTCCAAGAATTGTTTTGAAATGTTTTAAAGCACTTTTCCTGGAAAGTGGAGAATTACACCACATCCCCTTTCGACTTTAAGCAAAAGATTGGGGCAAATTGGAGAAGTTCTTCAACATGGCAATAAACTGCTGCAGAAGAAAGTTTTAAAAACTGGTTTTTGCCTTTGTAGTTGACTTCTGGTGCATTATCTGCCATTCAACAGTGTTGCTTGGGGCTTTTCCATAGTCTTGCTGCTTCTCACTCTTTCTTCTCTTAGGTAGAAGTAAGGATTTTAAAAGCACAGACCATTTGTTTCTTGTCCCAGATATCTAGGCATTATGTCATGTTGTTTGGGGTTTTTTAATTTGTCTTTCAGTCAGATACAGGGTCTTATGATGGAGAAGAAGCATATTTTCAAGGTGTGGACATACCTTGAGACACTGACAGCTCTACTACCAAGGAGCTTATGTTGAACTTTGTCTTCACATAAACAATGTATTTTATATCCAAATCCTTTGAATCTAATTATTACATAGACAACATGTAATAGCAAAGTGGTTGTGCATTATAGCAGGGTGGTTTGGGGTTTTTTTGTTGCTGTTGGGTAGTTGTTGCTTTTAGTTTTTGCTGTGCCTGACAGTTCCTGATTACTAGAAAGAGGACATACTGTCAAGCCCACTTCCCTTAGCTGGAAATGAGCCTCTTCAATTGCTTTATAGATAACTCTTGGCTTTACCAGAGAGCTATGCCTTTGCTTTTTAGTCATAAAGTGTGTACCATGGGAAATACATTTCTTGGTGTGTAAGCATCTTAGGAAGTAATCTGTACATAAGTAATCTTTTAGTGGAAACCTATGGGACATAGAAAAAGTTACACAATAGAAAATGAGTAGAGCTAATGTGTAGAAATGCAGTTATTTTAGTAGCACTTGGGTATCTGTATGAGTGTTTAGTTGTTCTGGAGTTTCTGAGAAATTAACTGTACACTAAATCTTACTCAGCCCCGTCATTCCCATTTGGGGAGAACTTCTGTAGCTTGTGTTTTAATGTAAAATGCTTTTATTCAGGTAGGTGAGTGAAAATTTCTAATGTGCTATTGTGAAGCTAAATTACAAGTTTGTGTTTTCTAGAGGATTTGTTAAGTTGCAGGCTGTTATTTTAACGTGACAATGGCAGGAGAATTTATTCATGACTCCATCTGTAGACATCCTAGTCTTAGGGTTCATCTACTTCTCCTCTTCTCCTCTGAGATTTTTATAAACATATCACAAGTATTACATTGGGTTATTTGTGCTTAATTTCATGATCCTACTCTGTACTAAGCAGTTTTCTTCCATGTGAAAACTACCAATCTTACAAAGCATGTGTACAAATAGTACCTTTAAATGTTTTCATAAGCTAATCTATTTCCTCAGAAGTTGGGTGAGATAAGGCAGGACTCTACACCCTCATGGAGAAAGTCTTATGCACAGAGAGTATAAGAACTACTAAAAAGTTAATGTACATGAAAAGAGAGAGTCCAGCTAATTCCTTGGTTTCCTGGAGGCCTTCTGCATTACTGTTAGGAAGCACTTTCTTCTGAGTTTGATCAGTTTGTTTCCAAGTACTCCATCTTTGTTAGGCATGCCCACAGTTTTGGACTTTGACATTTACATTGCATAGGTATGACCATCTATTTTCACAGGACTCATGGGCTGCTTGGCTTCTTGTCTCTGGATTCCTCTGAAGTCCTATGAGTGTGTGTCACCCCTCTACCTGTGACAGTGTGCTTTTACCTTCGCTGACTAGACTGTCAGATGAGCTGGAAGCAACTCAAAAGAACTCAACAACTGTTTAGTTAAGTGTCTTTGAGCTGCTGGATTATTATTTCCCTGTATGGCTGTTCTCATTCAAGGTGGGCTAATTTGAGACTATGCAGGTTAACTCTGCATTTCATGTGTTCATGGTGCTAGTCACTGCTGTTTTTCTTACTGCCATTTTCATATGCAGGTGTTTATGGCTGGGCAGAAAGAATATGCATTAAGCTCCCAGGTACTGCATGGGAGTCCAACATCATACAGGTAAAAACAGCATTTGCACATGAAATAAGAGAATGTTGAAAGGTTATTTACCATGCAGAGGTATCCTTTTATAGTAGTGAGAATGGGAGAGATGCAAGGGAATAACTAGTAGCCTTTTTCAGTGGCAGCATGACTTTTTGTGAAATTGTGAATTAATCCTCATAAATTATTCTTTAATCTTGTACTTTATGCTAAATTCATTTAAGGTATCATCATAAACACAGCTGTTTTTAAGGAGATTCTTCAAAGGTAAAGAGCACCTCTGTTTCTCTTCTCCCAGAAATCCAAAACATTGAAATTTTTCTTTCGTTTTGTTGAAACTGATTATTAACTATACTAAAATATGCATGGCTCAGTTTGGTCACTGTTGTACTCATTTCTTTACATGAATTCCAAAGTATGCACTGGTTCTGAATAAAGCCAGGTAAAGGACCAGGTGGTGGCAGGGAGGCTGAGGATTTCCTCTGGTCATGCACCTTGCCAGCATTGTAACTGGTAGTAGAAGTCTGTTTTGACTTTTTTAGTATTATGTTTTCTAAATGAACAATGATGTACTACAGTTCTACTAAAGGAGAGTGAGGGAGGTCTTCTGGCATAGCCAGTGATAACTTTGAGTGCTGGGTTTAAACTCCCTTATCGCCCTTATGTGGCTTTTCTTGAAATGTTAAGTCTGTCTCAGAAAGAGTAAAGAATGCCTTGGGAAAAGGAAACAGTGCTGCTTGTGTTTCCTGTATGTTTAATTCAGTTTTGCATTGCTTCTGCTGTAATAAGAATATTATGAATTGGCAATAAATTTTGTAAGAACGTGGAGGAGCAGGAGGTTAGGGAAGTTAATTACGGAATTGGTCCTGTAATTTGATAAATGGGCTTCAAACTGGGTTCAGGCAGGAAAAGGTAAAGGAGTGGTGCCCTTTTTGTAGCTTTGATATTCTACATCTTTAAGCTGTTACTCAGTTTGGCACATATCAGTGAAATTGTAATCTCCTGTGAAGGAAAAGTCCAAGTGTAAAATATCTGGGAGTGTCATATTTGAAGAGTAGCTTATACTGGAAGAAAGTTTTTGGAGACACCCTTAGCACACCTTCCATATCTGTTAATCTCTCTGGACCACTTCTTAAGCATCATTTGTTCAAAAGCACATGAAGTGGGAAATGACTTTACTGGAAGAGGTACTGATTTGTGGAATAATGCATACTATTTCTTGTTTAAATTGCTATATTTAGCTATAGTCTTTTACAAAATTCAGTTGTCCAGTCTTTTATTAAACTTTTATTTAGGAAGCTTTGTTGGATGAGCCATTGCATGGATAGCAATTAGAATATCTAAGAAGTTTGATTTTTGTGCTTTGTGTATTATTTTCCCCCAGTGTACTTTGCTGTGTAACCATGTGACTGCCTTCACCTTTGTTCAAAACAACCAGAGGCCTAGGGGTTCTACATTCCTCCTTGGACTGACAGGAAACCAGCACTCATTTTATACAATAGTTTAACATTAAAAAAGACATACGGCACAGGAAATTCTTTTGCTGTTTGTGAAGGTATGGCATTTTCAAACTGAAAGTGTTGTTCTGACTACTTCACTGGTGAGCTATATGAGGCCAATTCCATCTGCAGAGAGTCTGTCTCACTTGCTTGTGGTTCTGGGGCTCATTCAAATGCTCTAAAACAAAATAAATGGCATGGATGTAATAACTTCTTTATGAAAAAGCCATGAGAAGCTACAGGGCCATGTAAACAAATTGGGTCATTTACAAGATGTTTAAGTATTGGATATTCAGTCCAAATTCAGAGGTGTGGATTAGGTTTTACAGTCATCTTGACTGAGTTTTGCCCTCAACAAGACTTTCTGCCAGAAATACCTTTGATGCTACAGATGACAGATTCTTACAAATAGTGTGCATGCAGAGTAGAGCTGAGAAACAGGAGAAGGATTCAGTAGTATAATTTGATCTTTTTCTAGGTGAATGAGGGGGCCTTTCTTGATCCTCATGGTTATGCTGTAAAGCTGTAGTGGAACTTTGTAGCATTCCCTGGGAAAATAAACTAAAAGAGTTTTCCTTCTGAATTCAACCATACCTGAACTAATTAAAAAGTAACTGTTTTGGCTCTCTGCTCTGTTGTTATAAATAAATTTGCACAGAACAACAGAGACTGTAACCCAAGTTAAACTGCATCAGTTACAAAAATGTATGTCAGATCCAGTTGAAGCATTGAACATTGTATCTCTGGTGCCTGGACTCACAAGAATCCTTGTGACTCATTTCATCATTTGTCAGAAAGTACTGAAAAAGTGGAATGGAAAAGAGAATAACTAATACTTTGCACATTAAAATACATCCAGCAAGGTTATTTATATGCTCCATCATAAATGTAAGCTTATGTATGGACAATTTGCTCAAGTTTGGAGAAGGGGTGTTGGTGTTTGCTACTGTGGGGTATTTTCCTTCTAATGAGTGGTGGTTGCTCAGCTCTGCTATTACCAATGCAATTTCAACTACCTTTCATAACTCCTTGCACACTAAAATCTGCAGATTATTTCAGAATGAAAATAACTTTACTTAGTGCAAGTTTGGACTTAGTTGTAATTGACTGTACATCAGTGAAGCTACATATTGGTATGTACAGCACTAAATAATGAGGTGTTGACTCATCTTTTAGATACTTGATACTTTGCTGTGAAAATAGTTGTTACTTGGGAAGCATATATGCATGATTATACAATATTTGAAGAAGTACTTCAGCAAGTGATTCATATGAATGCTGCATTGCACAGTATTAATTTTCAATAGTTTGTATTTATATTACTGGCAGTTTGTGTTTCAAAAATACACAGTTTTGGGAAGTGATCTATCTTAATAGCTCAAGGCTGCAGTGTCTTGCATTATTTTTACGGACATACTGGGTAAGGAATGGGCTGGAAGGCTGAGCCCAAAGAGTAGTGGTGCATGGAGTTCAATCCAATTGGCAGCCGGTCACGAGTGGTGTTCCCCAGGGCCCAGTGGTGGGGCCAGCTCTGTTCAATGTCTTTATCAATGATCTGGATGAGAGGATTGAGTGCACCCTCAGTAAGTTCACAGATGACACCAAGATAGGAGAGAGTGTCGATCTGCTTGAGGGTAGGGAGGCACTGCAGAGGGACCTGGATAGGCTGAATTGGTGGGCTGAGGCCAATGGGATGTGCTTCAACAAGGCCAAGTGCTGGGTCCTACACTTTGGTCACAACAACCCCATGCAATGCTATAGGCTTGGGGAAGAGTGGTTGGTTTGCTGCCTGGTAAAGGAGGACCTGGGGGTGCTGGTTGATAGTCAACATGAGCCAGCAGTGTGCCCAGGTGGCCAAGAAGGCTAACAGTGTCTTGGCTTGTAGCAAAAATAGTGTGACCGGTAGGACCAGAGAAGTGATCGTCCCCCTATGCTCAGCACTGGTGAGAGCACACCTCAAGTACTGTGTTCAGTTTTTGGCCCCTCATTGCAAGGACATAGAGGCAGTAGAGCATGTCCAGAGAAGGGCAATGAGGCTAGTGAGGGGTCTACCGAATAAGTCTTGAGTAGCAGCTGAGGGAACTGAGGTTGTTTAGTCTGGAGAAGAGGAGGCTCAGGGGAGACCTTTTCTCTCTTTACAGCTACCTAAAAGGAGGTTGGAACAAGATGGGGTAGGTCTTTTCTCCTGGGTTACCAGTGAGAGGACAAGAGGAAATGGCCTCAAGTTGCACCAGGGGAGGTTTAGATTGGACGTCAGGAACAACTTCTTCACTGAAAGGGTTAAGCATTGGAACAGATTACACAGGGAGGTGGTGGAGTCACCAGAAATGTATAGATGTGGTGTTCAGGGACATGGTTGAGTGGCATGGTGGTGATAGGTAGATGGTTGCACTTGATGATCTTGCAGGTCTCTTCCAACCCTAGTGATTCTGTGATTCCAAGTCTCTCTGTAGAACCTCTGTATCCTCATGCAGACCAACACTCATACCTAACTTAGTGTCATCTGGAAACTTATTGATGGTACACTCTGTGTCCTTATCAAGATCATCAGTAAAGACACTAAACAGAAATGGTCCCAACACTGAGCCTTGAGGAACACCACTTTCGACTGGCTGTCAGCTGGATTTAACTCCATTGACCACCACTCTTAGGGCCCGATCATCCAGCCAATGCTTGATCCAGCAGATTGTATACTCATCCAGGCCACGAGTAACCAGTTTTTCCATGAGAATTGTATGGGGAACAGTGTCAAATGCTTTTTGAAAGTTTAGGTAGACAATATCCACAGCCTTTCCTTCTTCCAACAGTCAGGTCATCTTGTCATAGAAGGAGATCAGGTTTGTCAGGCAGGACCTGCCTTTCATAAACCCATGCTGACTGGGTTTGATCCACTGGTTGTCCTCTATATGGCATGTAATGGCACGCGAGATGATCTACTTCGTGACCTTCCCTGGAACCGAGGTCAGACTGACAGGTCTGTAGTTTCTTGGGTCTTCTTTTCTGCCTTTCTTGTAGATGGCTTATCTCTCAGCCTGTACTGATACTGAGGATTGTGCCAACCCAAATGCAGGGCCTTGCATTTGGCCTTGTTAAACCTCATGAGGTTCACATGGGCTCATTTCTCATTTCCCATCCCTCAGGCATGTCAACCGTACAACCTTGGTGTCGTATGCGAACTTGCTGAGGATGCACTCAATCCCACTTGAGTACTTAATATTTGTGGTAGTAGGTGGCATTTAGTTAACACTTGCTCCTGTTTTATTCAAAACTTTAAAATCTTTCTAAACTTACTATTTACTGTAATACATGCTATTCTGTGTACTTCCTTGTAAATAGTGTGTTGCTAGCTGACTAGCTCTAATCTCTAAACTTCCCTAATGACATTAGTTTGTATAGGTGTAAAAGGTACAAAGATATATTGAGGAGTTGTTCACTAAGGTACCCAAAGTTTTCACTGTGTATGAGCAATTCCAGTGAGGTTAAGAAATTATTAGATCTAGTTACTAGGAAAAAATTACATGATGATGCACATTTGCAATGTTGAGTTGTCATCTTTAATTCAAAGCTTGGGAAAAGGAAACATCTTGCAAGATGCCTACTTTTTTTTTTTTTAATTGTATCCATAAAATGAAAATAAGTTCAGCAATTGTGTTCATGTTTGCTATGGTGGTTGTGCCTATCTAGCTGTAAAAAGCATTTACTGCATGTCAATTACTTTCTTATCTGAAAAAATTAATAAAGATTGAAGTGTAATAAAGTGCATTTATGGAAAGTAGTAATTGAAAGATAAAAGCTGACCATACTTTTCATATTTCTGGGATGCCCAGTTCAAGAGAGACAAGGAACTACTGGAGAGATTCCAGCAGATGGCTATAAAGATAAGGTGACAGGAGCATCTCCCTTACAAGGAAAGGCGAGAGTCCTGGGGCTCTATAGCCTGGAGAAGACTGAGAGGGGATCTTATAGATGCTTATAAATATTTAAAGGGCAGGTATCAAGAGGGTGGAGCCAGTCTCTTTTCAGTAGTGCCCAGTGGTAGGACAAGGGGCAATGGGCACAAACTAGAAGACAGAAAGTTCCATCTAAACATGAGGAAAAACTTCCTTTGAGGTTGACAGAGCACAGAAACAGGCTTCCCAGAGATGCTGTGTAGTCTTCTTCTCTGGAGACTTTCGAAACCCACCTGGACACAATACTATGCAACCTATCTAGGCAAACCTGCTTTAGCAGAGGGATTGGACTATATGAGGGCCTGTTCCAACCCCTACCACTCTGTGATTTCGAGCACTATTTTCTTTCACAGTTCTCTTTCATTCGATGCCTTCTCTAAGCTAAGGAATTCAAGTTGTGTATATAGACAACAGGACATCTGCCCCATTAACGGTAAAATACTGATGGACTGTATGGAAATCTGTCCTGTTGAGAAGAATTTTAAAAGAATTTTATAAGAACAGTAACAAAAGAAAATGCTTCTGTCTTTAAGTGAGAAATAGTCTTTTCCATAGTTCACATAGTAGTTGAACAACCTTATATGTATAGTAACAGAGATGTGGTATGCGTTGGGAGGTAAAGACAGAAATGTAAAAAGGAAATTAGTGTAAGGAGAAAAAGAAAAAAGGTGATGTTAGCAGTGGACCAGTGCACTGGTGACCAAGGATACAGAGAAGGTGGAATTACTCAATGCCACATTTACCTCGGTCTTTACTACTAATAACAACTACCAGCGGTCCCAGTACTTTAAAAATATGGAGGAAGATGGGGGGAAGGTAATTTTTACCTCAGTTGATGAGGTTTGGGTCAGAGATCAGTTGAGCAAACTGGATATCTGCAAGTCCATGGGTCCAGATGGGATGCATCCAAGAGTGCTGAGGGAAATGGCAGAGGTCATTGCTAGGTCGCTCTCCATAATCTTTGAGAGGTCCTGGAGAATGGGAGAGGTGCCTGAGGACTGGAGGAAGGCCAGTATTATCCCACTCTTCAAAAAGGGCAAGAGAGATGGCCTGGTTAACTATAGGCTGATCAGCCTCACCTCCATCCCTGGAAAGGTGATGGAACAGTTTGTTCTTGCCACCATCTCCANAATACTGTGTCCAGTTCTGGGCCCCTCAGCTCCAGAAGGATAGGGAGCTACTGGAGAGAGTCCGGCACAGGGCCACCAAGGTTATTAAAGGAGTGGAACATCTGCCCTATGAGGACAGGCTGAGAGAGCTGGATGTCTTCAGCCTGGAGGAGACTGAGAGGGGACCTCATTAATGTCTACAAATATGTTAAGGGTGAATGTCAGGAGGAGAGCGCCAGGCTCTTCTCAATGTCATCCAATGTTAGGACAAGAGGGAATGGGAGTAAGTTGGGCCACAGGAGGTTTAGTATTAACATGAGGTAAGGGTGACGGAGCACTGGAACAGGCTGTCCAGGAGGGCTGTGGAGTCTCCTTCTCTGGAGACATTCAAGAGCTGCCTGGACACATTCCTGTGTGAGCTCGTCTAGGTGATCCTTCTCTGGCAGGGGGTTGGACTAGGTGATCTTTCTAGGTCCCTTCCAACCCCTGACATACTGTGAAACTTTGTCTTTTTTTTTTTTCTGTAAGGTGAATAAATGGGCTCCAACACAGTAACTGATTACCAAATGTGGTTAATTGTTTTCATGTTGTTATGCATGAATATCTTATTTTGTAAGTCTGCTAAATAGATATCACCTCATTTTTTTTATAGCATATTAAAGGTATTGAAAAGTGAGATTTGGAAGATTTTTTTCATTGTAAGAATCAGGACATGAAGCTAAAAAGCAACAAAGAATCTAGTTTTTGTAAACACTGCAATATACTTTTTTTTTCTACAGCATGACAGAGAGTGTCTTTGAGGTATGGCTCGGCTTCGCGAACGAAGATCCAGGGAGGGCTCCATCCATGCTCTTCATCAGTGCCTTTTGCAAACGCGCTGATAAAAAGAGGATAGCAGATAGCACCCTCGAGCCTGTGCAATGGATTTTTTTTAGGTGAGACACAGCATGCACAGAGCTGGATCCGCCCTTTAGTCCTAAGGTTCATGTGCCAGGGCCTAGCAAGCTTGGATGCTGGTAGCGAAGTCCTTAGGACAAAGATTTTATTAGAGTGACCTTCTCTTAGATGGAAGGCCTTACAGGGCTAAACGAACTTCATGTGCCTGGGTTTGGGATTAGAGATGTCCTTCTCCTAGGATGACTGCCAGAAGGCTAATGAGCTCATCCTAGCCATCCAAGGATTATAGGAACATGGGTATCACTCCCCACACTTTCCCATGGGCAATGAGTTTAATGCTCCCTCTGCTGTCGGCACAGTTATCGCACCAGGGGCCACAGAAGACGCCAAGTGATTTTCAGACTGAGCCTGGTCTTTGAGGTGCTCCTTGAAATATAGAATATGTGTTGCTTTGATGGTGGTTGTTCAAGCAGGTAGGTCTGTACTGTCATTCAGCTTGGTAGACAAGCTTCTAATGCCTCATTTACTATGTCCTGAGGTCAGCTTGTTGCAAAGCATTATTAGTAAGTCATTTGCTTTTTACATTTACATTTTGTTATTAGCCCATGATGATCCATGTGAGTGGAGGTTTATTTTTTTCAGTGAAATACATGAATTCTGTGCCATTTTCTCTCTCAGTTTACATCAATCAGAGTTCATATCCAGGGAGTGATGAGAGAAACCACTTCTTTCAGCTGTGATAGTTTATCATGCTAAAACATTCTTCAATGTCATGTAAGCATTTATATGTCTGATGATGTACAGATAAAAAGTAATTTATCAATATTGGATTCCTAGTGTAAGCAATCTCTATTTTCCTGTTTTCTCCTTGTGCACAAAAATCAAAATGTCAAACATGGCCTTTTTAATTGTTGTTTTTTGTGTGGCTAGGAAATATGTTTCTAAGAGACAACTTTGTACCAGTAATTTTCATCGCTTTAAATGACAGCAAATGAGAATACATTTAAAAATCAAGATCAGAGTATTTAAAACAAGTGAAACAATGGCAATGGAAAAATTATGTCTCTTTGAAAATTCTCCATATACTTTACTGGCACATGCTAGTGTTGCTGCTAGGAACTTGATCCTTAAAGCAAGAGGAGAGAATAAAACAGACTGTGCAATGGCATCTTGGTGCCAAGATAGATTCAGTGCAACCATGATTTTTGGCACTTATGGAAGGAATGATTTCAGAACACCAGAAGTGTTCTTGAGGAGAAACAAGATTGACAGCAAGACCACCTCCCTCCCCTCCCCCCTGCCTCCTGCCTTTTAATTATTTGTATGGGCTCTGTTTAGAGCTCGTGTTATACATCATACTGGTAAGCTGTAAATTTCTTTACTGTGTGTACTTTATGATCCTCCTATTTTACTTTTTTTTTTTAATGTTATGCCCTCTTTTAAGAGTTGTGTTTACAATTAAGAGTGCCTATGTTTATAAACCACAGGGAGGCAGCCTTTGTGGAAATAACTGTTATTCGTAGAGTGTAGGGAAGGTCCTGAGCAAGTAAACCCAACTAATTGCTTACTGAAAATTTTTGTAGTAGTTTTGTCAGAGTGAGCATTGAGTGTCTGTTGCATTGTATCCTGATAAGCACAGTACCCTAGAGCTTCTAGATGCATAGGGAGCTTGCTGGTCTAACTGTCTGTATATATCTTTAAAGTGGCTTTTTTTTTTTTTCCCCCAAAAGTAACAAGAGCATTTAACAGAAAGTTTTAAATTATGATCTTTCAAAAGAATGGTCAATTTGAGCCTTTATGATTGAAAACTGTCTCCTGGTTGTGATGTACTATAAAAGTCAGTGAGTGGTTTGGTTAAAGAGGTAGTAGTGGAAAACAAGTGCATTCCTGTGGTAAGATGATGGGAGAAGGAAAACAAAGTAAAAGAAACACAAGGGGAACCATTTTGCAGCTGTTGGAAAAACAGTGGCTTTAGCCTTAAATGAATTCTGCATTTTTGAGCTTTTTTTTTTTTTGGTGTGTGGTAGGTTTGGTTTGTGGGTGTGTGGTGGGTTTTTCCTTTTTGTTCCTTTTTTTTAATAAGGGAAAAATGGTATGATCCAGACAGTGGCTATAGTGTTGGTTTTTCAATGCAAGGGTCAGCAGCTTGCACCTGACAAAGATTTCAGTCAGAATAAATAAGGAAAGCAGGAGGAAAAGGAGCTTTGCTAGTATCTCTGTCTGTGAACAGCCCTGGAGCCTCTGGAATCACTTTTTGCAGAAATAAAAGTTATGATGGCCAACATGAGGCTTTGAGAATTTCTCTTGGTCACCTTGAGTTCCTTCCTAAACAATTTTCTTGCTCTACAATAATGCCTTTGGTTTAGAGAAGCCACTAATTAACTATTTTTTGAGTTGGTTATCTCCCACTTGGATCTGTAAGAATATAATTGCCATTCTGTTGCCCAGTCTTGCCCAACTTTGGATATATTTTAGTATCGTTTGGGATCTCTACATGAAAGATGTGACTAAATGTCTGTTTATTATGTTTCATTTTTAACTTCTGGAAACCATAGGAAGAGAAGCTATAGCAGTTATGGCACTGGGGTTTGAAAGCACATCTAAAATCTTTCAGAGAAAAGAAACAGAGCAGAATAACTACAAAGCTCACTCAGACATGACTTCTGTTTATCAAGAAAATCAGTTAAGAATTACCAAATTACCTTCTAAATCTGGACATTTTTAAAGATGTAAAAAAAAAAACCCCAGAGTTAATTAGCTCAATATTAGGTGGAGAAGAATTCAAAAAATTATTCTTGATTGTACTCAAGAAGTGCTTTGTATTTGAGATGAAACAATTTTATTAAAGGTAGTCAAGGAGAGGTAATTAAAGATACGGAATAATATGTGCATTTTGAATATAATCAATGGTAATGAGGCCAAAAGGAAGAGATAAAGTTAAGTATAATGCTGTGATCTACAACACTGTAGATTAAAAGAAAGCACAGTAATGTAGTCTGTGTGCCAAGGCAACTCCCTGAGAAATATCTAGAAGGTAATAGCAGCCATTCCAGGCCAAATGAAAGGTCTGGTTAGCTCAGTGTGTTGTGTCTGACAGTATCCAGTAAAGAACAATGATGATTCTCTGGTGTATTCTCCAGCCTTCTAGCATTTTAGTAGTCAAATTTTAAGGTACAGGCAGTATTTTGAGGTTTGGTAGCCCAATAGCTTTATGAAACCAAGTAAACTTTTGCTATCTAGTTTCTAGTGATGAGAAAGTTTAACCACATAACAAGTAAATACCTTCTTTCGGTTGCTTCACATGCACTATTGGATCATTATATTCAATATTATCTATTTCTTGGGTTTTACCTATGATTTTAAATTTGACCTGCTACTGCTACCGTGGAGCCTCACCTGAGAGCTGTTCCGGGCTTTGTGTCTGCTGTGTTCTCCTGTACTGTGTTTGCCTGTAGTAAATATACACATATGTATGTGTGTGGGAATAGGAGATACGAATAAAAATGCATATAAATTTATTTTCTGGTATTCCAAGTATCCAAAGTAGTGACAAGGACTATTTGAGATACGAGTGCACCATAGATTTATACACTGATAGTGTTTTCTCTGGTTCTGTATGCTTTTGCCACAGGTTCTTAATACTCAGGTTTTCCTCTTGGCAGTATAATACTGTCCCGGTAGCAGCTTTGCATATGGTAAAGATGCTGAGAAATTGCTTTATGTTGTACTCAGATCTGGGAGTGATGGGAACTGCAGTGAGAAGAAGCCATAAATTTCACAGTAGCCAGTCGTTTACATGTTCCACTTCAAGTATATAATAGTTAATATGGGTAAAAGATGTTATCGTTCAGGTGGTGACTGTAAAAAGGAGAAGTAAACTTTCTTAAGTGTTCTTTCCTGAGCATTAGTTGTGGTGTCAAGTGGTGTTCTGTTTGTTTTGGCCTTGGTTTTCTTCCCATAGCTTTTTTTTTTTTTTTGGTTTGTAAACCTTCAGGACCAGAATCTACTCCTCCACGAGGCCTCTGCCTAAGAGTGGCAGAGATTTCTTCTACCTTACTAGCTGCAAAAGGTGCAGTTACTGTGTTTGTATGAAGAACCATTTTCAGTACTGTCATCAGCAAACTGCAGCTTTCTGAAGGCTGAATGGAGGCTCTGAAGATTCTGATCCATTTGCAATTTGTGTAAGAGGAATGTACATGCAGGAAAGTTTGTTTTGCATTAGATCTAGAGATGTTTGTCTGAGCATCATAATGACAGTAAATTGTCCTTCCTGATTAGCTCCCCAGTTGAAAGGGAACCTGCTGTAGAAGTAAGCAGGTTCTTCAGTGTAGCCAATGATACTTAAATCTTGCAAAGCTGCTACTAGTCTCCCATCGTTTTCCTTGCCCTCTTTCTGACTTGAATTTTATTTGTAAGGAAGTTTACCAGTGAATTCCAGAGGTAATCCCCTGGTTTTTGTCTGCGTTATGTATGACAGTGGTTGATTTTCCCTCTCCTTTGTAAATAATATTTTCTAGGGTTCCTTGGTTATTTTTAAATAGGGAAAAAAACCCTACCTTTTAGAGTACCAGATGCTTCACCTGACTGTATCTTTCTAGTTTCTCTTGAGTCAGCATTTGGATGCCATTTTGCATGTAGGAAAGTGTTTTTTGTCTGCAGCTGAAAGAAAAAATATTTTTTCTTAGATATATTGAAGAGAGAACTTGTGTACCTTTGATGGCTTCTGTGCTCTGCTGTTTTGCTTATTACGTACACAACAAATACCACCTACCTTAGTCAATAATCCTCATGAACTTCATCAGATATAGGTGACAAGATAAGCACTAGGTAATAGCAGAAAACAGCTGTTCTAGAGTTAGTGTTGACACAGAACTTTTATGTTTAAATTGTAGAACTGAAAGCTTCAGATTTACCCTGGGAGGTTATTTGGTAAACATTTTCGTGTTTGAGGTGACTTACAAGAAATAATTCTCAAGATTGCCCTTTATGTTTAAAGGTAGCCTAGCAATGAAACTACTAGTTGTTTTGAGTTAGTTTTGTTTGTGTTTGGTTTTGTGTGTTTGTTTTTTTTTTAATGAATTCCAGGAGGAGGAATGAATTCTACAGTCCTGAACATCCTAAAGCACGCTCTGTTGAAATGTTTCCTTTTTGTCTTCAGTAATGCTGGATGATGCTGTTAAGCCAAGCCTGTAGTGATCCAAGCCTGGTTCTTCATGGGCAGCATTAACAGCAGAGATGGATATCCCTGGGGATGGTGTCAGCAGCACTCTACTTGCCAGTGATTCTTTTCTGAGGGAAACCCTTCTGGAGGGAAAAGATGCTTGCTGTGAAGCAGTTCTTGGTTGCTGCTGCATTCAGTACTGATCACCTGGGCCTTTTTCTCTCCTTTCTCTGCCTTAGGAGGGACTAAAGGTATTGCGGGAGGGAAAAAAAGAAATGGATGTTTGGTGCACAAACTAAAAAATGCTTATAAATGCAACTCATTATTTGGAGAATATTATGTGGCTTTATTCACCAAAATAATTAGACTTCATGAAAATAGAGGCTGAAGTGATACCATGCTAGGTGAAACATAATAGAAATCTCAGATCAAGTTGCTAGTACTTCTTTTTCTGGCTTACTTTCAACAGTGCCTGTGAGCGCAAAGGAATGGCATGTATTTATACATTGGTAAATAAGATCCCACACATTTTCCACTTGAGAACATGCACTCAGGCCTTTTATGGTCAGGAAGGGGTGTTTCCCTCTGTCTGTGAGCTACACAGAGAATGACACATTTCCAAGTATCCAGTCCAGAAATTTACAGATAATACTCTGTAAAATAGAGTTTAAATATAGATGTTTGGGAGATTAAAGGCAAAAAAATATTTTTTTTTTTCTTTTTATAGTAGAAATGTACTTTAAGATAAACAAACAGGTTTGGAAGTCGATGTTCTCGCTAAGCTGAATTGCATCATTCAGCTTTACTTCTAAAAATAACACTTAGGTCAAGCTCTTGTGACTGTTTCTTCTTTCCAAACTGTCTGTTTATCAGGAGAGATTCAGTTGATAATGGCTTATTAGTATATGCAGAACTTATCCAGAACTCTGAGTATTAAGTGTCAATTGATCATAATGGATCAACATACTCTAGCAATAATATTGTTAGAATAATTGATTTTGTGTTTTTAAAACAAGCAAAGCCCCACCTAGGTGATGTTAAAATATTTCAAAAATAGCACCTACTCTCAGATCTATTGTTTCACTTACAAAATAAATTTGTTTCAGTTTAACTGAAACAAGCCCATAAGATACATGCAAAACACTTAAATGTTATGCTATTAAAAAGTACTGTTATATTGAGTAATATAGAAGACACAAATGTAGTAGTTTACTTATGAAGCAATTTGGCTTCACCATAATAAATCGGTTACCTTTCTCTTATGTGAAATGGTGAACTCTTTTGTAAAAACTGTAGTGAGGAGTACAAAATATATGTCCAACGTGGGGTTTAATTTTCTACTAGCTATATCACTTCTGATCATCAGAGCCTTGAAGACTGCAAATAATCTGAAGTTGGACAACTAGAAACACTTGAAATATAATACAAGAGCTATAGCTTTTTTAGATATTGAAAATGTTTTTATTACTTCTGCCATGGAGCATACAGTATTCCACTCTAGCTTTTATACTGAAAGATTTTAAATAGCTTTTCTTTAAACCAGTTGCTTAGTGTCTTCAGATTAAGCAGAAAAAACTTTAATACTTGATGAAAAAGAAGAATGCCAACAGGAAGAAGAATAATCACTTGGTAATTACTAAGAAGGATAAGTTTCAAAATTTTCACATAGTTTCCCTAATAAGCATTGCACTGAAAGATGTGAGGCCAGTGAAGTGTGGTTTGGTTTGGTGTTTTTTTTTCCCCAATTTTTATACTGTTTAATTGGGTAAAAATAAAATCACGGCAAGCTGATTGTTATAATAGCAGTATGTCATTATAAGTGACAAGAATATATTTTGAATTACAGTGTTTTTATGCATTTTTGCATCTTCAATTACAATTTGAGATGAGCTTGAAGTGTTTTCTGAGCTCTTTTTTTTTTTTTTGTACTCGGAAAGGATGAATCGTGTTGGCTAGTTCACTTTCACTTGGACTGCCTTTGGTTATATCATTCTGCAAAGGCAGAATTGGTGCATTCTTCAGTTTACATCATAAGTCTTAATTTGCTATCAGTAGAGATATCCATAAAGGATTTGGCTTAACATTTTTTTGTGTGTGCAAGTTCTCTGAATCAGTCCATACTAGTAGGAATTCAGACAACAATTAGTATTACCTTGCAGATGCTTCCTTAATATAAGGAGCTTTTTCTCCAAGGTCATGTTCTTGCATTAACCAGTGTTTATGTAATCTTTGAAAATATGTAGTAAAATAATTTTCAAGACCTAGGTAGTACTTGTATTTATTTGTTCTTGCACACACCAAACTCTTTAAATTTTGTGGTACTTGAGGGTTTTTTTTCTTGCCAAATCTATACTACTAATGCTTTACTTTCAGATAAACTTTCACCTGCTGCATGCTGTATCTTGTTTATGAAGGATTTGGTAACTTACATTCTTGTTTAACTTATATGTGTGGATCTAAAGGAAGTTTTACAAGTGAGGAAACAGTTATGTGATGATCCCTTGCCTTAAGATGAGCCAAGAAAGTAATTCCTCTTCCAAAGAAGTAAAAATCAGTGGCATAATAGACTTTCAGCACTTCCTCAACTTATCTTTTCATTACTTTGTGTAGGCCTAGAAATCCCAGTGCCACTAGTTAATTAGTGGCATAATCCTGAACTTTGTTCAGCCAGAGGCAAGCAAAGCTATTATTTAAGTGAAATAAATGAACAGGATTAAAGCAGAGAAAATTTGGCCTTAGGGATCAAATGTATTCTTAGAACTCAATTGTTGTCACTTAATGTGTTTAATTATTTCTTGATTCACAGGGCATGCTCTGTGCAATTATCTGGAGCTACAAATAACTAATCAGCAAATTTTTGAGTTAAAGCTGCCTTTTATTGATGTTAGACTAAAAGATGTCTTCTGTGAAGTCTCGCTCTAAAAACCAGGACACCATTTGCTATTTTCCTTTTTTCTTTAGTTTTTTTCTCCTGCTCTCTCATGCCAGATTAATTAACTTTTGTACTGTTTTTCCATTTCTGACCTTTTACAATTGTTATTTATAGCCCATTATATGAGTTATTTTCTCTTCTGTGTGATTTTGTAGTTGATGTTGGTTAATGATGTCATTGCTGAGGGCAGGGAGATAACCTGGGTGACGTTTCAAAGGTCTTACTGATCTCTCTTTCCTGTGATTGCATGTTAAACTTTCTCCCTTCTTAGCCACACACCGTATCATGGAGCTAATTAATGTTTTAGGTAGGAATCATATCCGTGACTTACTAGATAGAAGGTGATTCTCTTGTGTTAGGTATAGTGAGCACTTTGATCCTGACCAGGAAGCTCATCAGTAGGACTCTGTGCTAGAAGTTCAGCCGCTGCTCAGGTGCTTTGCTAGATCAGGATCAAAGTATCAAGTATCTTGTAGGTTCAGATCTATTTTTCTGACCCAGTGAGTAGTGATTTGTTATCTCAGGGGATGTGCCGGTCAGGCGG
>VWZO01020265.1:128625-153415 GCA_013396975.1 Bucco capensis | reverse complement strand
GGTTAATGTACTTATAGAACCTTTTTTTATTCTTTTTCACCTCCTTTGCCAAGTTCATCTCCATCTGCTCCTTGGCCTGTCATGTTTTCCCACTTTGGAATATCATAGGCTGCTGAGATTGTTGTCCATGGGCTTGATATGTAGGTATTGTGTGACACACTGAGGTCTGAGATGCTGTAATTCAAGTGTGAGGTGGAGATTTTGGGTGGTGTAGCTTAATTGGCATGGTATGAAGAACCAAATATTGAGTTTGTGGCTTATCCCAGAATCCCAGCATGGTGAGGGTTGGAAGGGACTTCTGGGGATCATCCAGTCCAACTCCCCCCTGCTCCAGCAGGGTCACCCACAGCCGGTTGCCCAGGATCATGTCCATATGTGTTTGGAATCTCTTCAATCTTTGGAATCTCTACAACCTTTCTGGGCAGCCTGGGCCAGGGCTCTGCCACCCTCACAGCTAACAAGTTTCTCCTCCTGTTCAGATGGAACCTCCTGGGTTCCAGTGTGTGCCCATTGCCCCTTGGCCTGGCCCTGGGCACCACTGAGCAGAGTGTGGCCCCAGCCTCTTGCCCCCAGCCTTTAGCTGTTGCTCAGCTTTGAGCAGATCCTCTCTGGCTCTGCTCTTCTCCAAGCTAAGCAGCCCCAGGGCTCTCAGCCTTTTCTCCTCCCAGAGATGCTCCTGTGTTCTCAGTATCTGCATAGCCTCTGCTGGACTCTCTCCTTCAATGGGAGCCTAAAAGCCAAATCTGGCCCCAAGGCTGCTGTGTTGGGTTTCAGTACAAGTTCCAAAGTCAGTGAACACACAGCAATGTTCTCCAGATAATGCTTTTGCTAGCACTGCTGGAACTGCAGCTCCTTCCCCCATAGTCCTAAATAATTCTTTCCTGTGGAGGCATCCTGATGCTGGATATCTCTCGCTGTGTGTTCCTGTGTGGGCTGTGACAATAGAGCAAAACAAGGCAGATTGCAAAAATAGGAGAGAGGCTTAAAAATCACAGTATGGAGATGACTACAAATAAAGATTGTTTCCTAGTATTTGTCTTCAGGTTTCTAAACTTTAAGTTTACTCTCACTTCACATTTTCAAATCTTCTTCCATAGCCGAGCAGAATAGAAACCTGTTTTGTTTTGGTGACCTTTTTTGAGTCAAAATAAGATGTTTTAGGCAGTNGAGGAGCGTGGGTGGAGCCCTCCCTGGAGCTTCGTTCGTGAAGCCTAGCCATACCATACCATACCAGGCAGTCTCTTCATCCAGCTGATGGGCTTTAAGGAGAGCACCAGCTATGGCAGTACTTGAGATACTGGCCCAGGAGCTGTCCCCACAGTGGGTTAACAAACTATCAAGAGAGACTTCTATTGCTTAGCAGAGAAATTGTCTCTTGTTGGCTCTAGCCTTGTGATGGCCCTGCTAGAACTGAAATGGCTGAAAAGGAAGCCAGTGGCCTCCAGTTCCCTATCTGGTGGTGGCTGTGGCCTCAGCTGTTACTGAGGAAGCAGGACCATGAACTCTGTTTACACTGTCAGATGAAGGAGCCTCTCAGTCCACCTGAACATTCCTTCACCTCTGAGCTGCATGCGTGGGAGGTGTCAGATATTTGTTAGATTTTCATCCTTTTCACTTCAGACCACGTGTATTGTTCAGGATGGCTGGGGGCAACCATGAGTTCATTTTGCTTAGACATAAGGCAAAACACTTCTACATGGCACTAGTTCCCTAATCAGGAGCTCACCAGTGCCCACCAGTGCTCTGTAGAAGAAACAGAAGTTATTGGAGAAGCAGTTTGGCAGTGATGTGCAGAAATTGCCACAAAAATGACCTCAGGGCTGGAACCTCTCTGCTGTGAGGACAGGCTGAGAGAGTTGGAATTGTTCAGCCTGGAGAAGAGAAGGCTCCAGGGGGGCCTTGCAGCCTTTCAGTACTTGAAAGAGGCTATAAGAAAGATAGAGAAGGACCTTTTAACAGGGCCTGTTGTGACAGGATGAGGCGTGATGGTTTTAAACTAAAAGAGAGAGCTCTAGACTAGATAGAAGGAAGAAATGTTTCGCACTGGGGTGGTGAGACACTGGCCCAGGTTTCCCAGAGAGATGGCAGATGCCCCATCCCTGGAAAGTAATAGTAGAGGGTTTGCCTGGTTGGACATAGATACCTTCATCTGAGGTGGCCACCAAGACTCTCTGGACAGCCACCAGAGAGGAATGAGTTACTTCATAGGTTACTTCTTCAAGTCATCCCTGTTTGGGTGAGCTCCCTAGAGCCTCTGTATCTCCACTGGTCAGAAGGGGAGCCCAGATGGTCAGATGAGATGCAGGCGTCTGCATGTGATAGATGGATCCCACAGAAAGTGCCCTTGGAGGGAGTTTGTGTCTTCAGAGCAGCGCTAATACTCCCTGGGTTTGCTTTGAGAGTTGCTTCTGGCATGATTTGGGATCAGAGGACATCAGTCTTGGAGTTTGATGTACAGTGGAGGTGATCATGGGAAACAGGAGCTTACAGTTGTTCACATGGGGGCATGGTGAGATGGCTGCCCTCAGAGAAGGCTTTCCTGGGGAGAAGACTCCCTTTCCATGGGGCTGGTGTGTCCAGCAGAGCCTGTGGGGCCCTGCCTGTGTCTGTGGGGTGGACCTGGCTCTTAGCTGTCCAATGGCCCCATGCACTGGAGCCCAAGCACATCTCCCTTGGGTCTGCTCTCAAGGCAGCTGGCTGAAGGCAGCTCATCCTGTCTGATGTGCCCAGTGAAAGCTGCTCTAGATGTATGAGCATGACCCCAGGACACTGTGACTGAGGGTTTGGTTCCCTGCCCCTCAAGAGTCAGCCCTGCTGGAATTTCTGTAGAATGAAAGAAGTCTTGTCAGGGTTCTGGGAATCTGCCCAAGTGCCTGTTTGTGTTGGTCACTCTGGTGGCCTCTCGTGGGACACAACCTGGAAAGCCATTGCTTGCAAGTGGCGAAATTCTTCTCCTTTGCCCAACTGCTGAGCAGAGCCAAATTCTTCAGAGTCCTGTCCCTGGAACTTGCCACTTCAGTGGTTTGTGTCCTGAGACAGATGTTGTAGTTTGGATGAAATAACGAGACTTGTGGATTGGAAAAGGCTGAACAAGTTTAACTATTTTAATAGAAAACAATGGCAGAGGCAACTATATATATATGTATAAGCATAGATACAGAGCCAGCACCAAGATCCAAACCTCCCACCTTCCCCCCTGGTTGCTAAATTACCGCAGCCGAACTCCCCCGGTGGGGGAGAGGGAAAGGGAGGAAGCTGGACCCCGGAGGCCTGGACTCAGAAGCGCAGAAAGCAGCAAAGCTGGGGGTGCCAAGCAGGGCTGCCAAAGAGGCGAAGAAGAGAGAGAGAAGGGGGGACGGCCCCCCTAAATTTATACCAAGCATGACGTGTATGAAATGGAATACTCAGTTGGTCAGTTTGGGGTCACCTGCCTTGCCTGTCCCTTTCCTATAGGTGAATGCTCTCACCCTGCCCCCCCCTGACTTCTCAGTAAAGTTAGAAGTTTACATTCCAATCCTCAGCATGAAACCCAAACATTCAGGCTTAAGCTATTAGAGAATGATAGCGTGTTATGAAAACATACTGCCAGCTTTCAGATGAATACAGTCCCCTTTTAAAGGAACACTGGCTAGGAGCAATACCCTCTTAGCAGAATTAATTCTGCTCCAGCCCAAACCAGGACAACAGATCACAGATTAACTACAACCCTCTCTGTTTTCTAGGAGGGGTGAAACTGCTTTGAGGCTAAAACACATTTGTTCCACTTTTGGTTTCTCCCCCCTACCCTCCTTTGTTTGTTTGTTTCTGGGGTTTGGTGGTTGTTGTTTGTTTGTCTAAGGACATTAAAGAAAGTGAAGGCCCTTTTCTAGTACATGTTGGAGATAATTCTGACCCACTAGACCACATACTACAGCTGCTTGGTGTGAGATGCTACCAAAGGTGACCTTCATAGTGCCTGCTAAGAACATAAACCTTTAGAAACTGAGTGACATGCACCTAGTGCTGATCCCAGGATAGATGTTTTCAGAAGTATGTATCATCTGTTGAAGAGCAGGAGGCTGTTCCTCTGAGGACATCCTGTGTCATGGTGCCTTACTTGCACTGCTGCAAACAAACCTCAGTATTCTGCTATGTGCCTTTAGCCTGTTGCACAGTGACTTAAATCACTTGTTGTTATTGCTAGTCCATTTGTGTTTTTCTAAGCATTTGTGTTCCACCAGCACACTCAGAGTGAGTGCTCTCAAGGGGGAATTTCCTTCCTGATAAACAATTCTGCAATGTGATTCAGCAGGAAGGATGTGGTGGTTAACGCACTGAATTGGGATTTGGGAGACATGGGTTCTGTTCCCAACTCTACCACAGTCAAGATGTGATGAGTGGAAGGGCAAGCAAACAGAGAGGAGGAGCTGTTTAGCTACTGCAAAAACATACTTTCATGTGGCCTGTTTGTCCAGTCTGGAGGTTAGATTGGTCTGATTTTCTGTTTGGTTAATCAAGTAAACAGTGTTAGACACTCCTGCTTGTGCAGTTGAAATCTGAAAGCTAATCTTGACCTGTTCCAGGAATCCAGATGTTGTTTTAAGTACCTGTTGGTTTAACTTGTCTGAGATTTCAGATGCCACTTTTCAGTGTTTCATGGTTGACTTAATTCACCAATTCACTGTGTAGTTCTCTGATCTTCAGGCAATGTGCTGTCACTTCTACTCCAAGTTCTATAGACACACCGTTTCTCCACTATCTTGCTTAGCCTCAAAGGTAGCAGGTCACACAGAAGTTATTCCCTTTGTCACACAGAGGGAGGTTCTTGCACTTTGATAATAACACTTCTTTCGTTTTTCTTTTCAGAAGCAAAAGCTTGGCGTACCAACTCTGAGGTGGTAGACCTCTAAGCTCAGTATCCTGATTTGGTGCTGCCTTTGGGAGGATGAATCAGGAGAGTGACTCAAGTGATCAGCCCACTGGTGAGTGTTGTGCTTGTCTAAGTGCTTGCCCATCTTCTCCTGTTCATTCAGCATCAGTTGTTTTCCATTTATTTTCCTTAGTGCTCTTGGAGGAGAATACTGAATCACAAACAGAGCAAAGCCATGCTAAATTGTGTGTCATGAAGGATATTATTAGAGTTGTATTGCAGGTAGAAAAGTTTTATAACAATATGTTCTGTAACTTCTCCCCAGTTCAGAAAAACACATAATTGTAATACTGTCTGTTACATAACTCATTCACAATTTATCCATAGTTTAGTTTTCCCATTAATTGTTTTTGTAATTGCTCTACCCTGTCAAGTTAGCCCCATGGAAGATGTTCCCAGAGACCATTTTTATGGACATCTCATCAAGTTTCAGTGTCAGAGTCCTTGCTGGAGAGATTGAATGGACAGGAATTTGTTACTTATTCTGGCTCAGTCCTGCCATAAACTTCCTCTGCTTTTCAATCTCCATCTTTGGTTATTGGAATTCAGTATCATCTCTTGCTTCTGGCAGTTTCTTCAGAGGAGAAAGGCCTGGGAGGTGCATGAGGCAGAATTGAGACGTGAGCCTCCCAGGCTCTTGCTCAGCTTTGTGCTTTTTTGGATGTGTGAAGAAGCATCCACGGCTCTGATGTGAGGGCTGTTTTTTAACAATTTCCCTTTTTCCCCACTCTTTGTTAATGGGTGAGGTCCTTTTGACCCATTCCTTTTTCAGAAATAGAGGCTGTATGAGAGCTGGCTGCTCACAGGTTTGGGATTTTTCTTTTGTTGTTAAGAATCCTGAGAATTTCTTCCTTTTTCAGACTCTCTTAGAAGGAATTAGAGAATCACAGAATAGTTTGGGTTGGATTGGACCTTTCAAGGTCATCTAGTCCAATCCCCTGCAGTCAGCAGGGACATCTGCAACTAGATCAGGTTGTTCAGACCCTCAGGCAACCTGACCTGGAATGGTTCCAGAGATGAGGCATCTTAATACCTCTCTGGCCAACCTGGGCCAGGCTCTCACCACCCTCAGTATAAAACATTTCTTCCTTCTCTCTAGTCTAAATCTCCCTCTTTTAGTTTCAAATCATCATCTCTTGTCCTGTCACAACAAGCCCTTCCAAGAAAATCTCTCCCCATTTTTCTTATGTGCCTCCTGAAAGGCTGTAAGAAGCTCTTCCTGGAGCCTTCTTTTCTCCAGGCTGAAGAACCCCAACTCTCTCAGTCTGTCCTCACAGGAGAGGTGCTCCAGCCCTCAAGCCTGGGCAAACTTGTCTGTACAATATCTGCCTGAGGGGCTTGCTAGGACATCCTCTTGCTGGGAGAGCCAGAGAAGTGGTCCGTCTAGCCACCACCCTTGTGCCATGCTGTTGCTATCACAGTCTGTGGCTGTAGGCAGAGCAAGTTGATGAGTTTGGGGTTCTGGACACCTGCCTTCTCTAAAAGATCTTCCCCTTGCCTATAGGTTTGAATCTGGGAATTGAAGAACAGAAAATTGTAGGAAAATTCCTATGGTGGCATGGACTATCTCTTCTGTAATACTCTTCATGTATGTTTGTTACTGTGAACTGCGGATGGTTACATGTCAGGATCTCATGTGGATCCACAAATCAGAAGGACCTAGAGGCTGGATCTTTAGAAAAGGACATTCAGGGGAAGCCTCTATAACACAACCCATCCTGAGTGCTAGTGAGAGATGTGTGGATCACAGAATCACAAAGATTGGAAGATACCTCTAAGATCATCAAGTCCAACCATACCTGCGACTGACTACTAAACCAGATCCCTAAGTAGAGCATCTAAAGGTTTCTTAAACCCCTCCAGGGATGGTGATTCCACCACCTCCCTGGGCAGCCTGGGCCAAGACTTTACAACCATTTCAGTGAAGAAATTTTTCCTGACATCCAATCTAAACCTCCCCTGGTGCAACTTGATGCCATTTGCTGTTATCCTTTTAGTGTTAACCTGGCAGAATAGACCTACCCCCATCTCACTCCAGCCTCCTTTCAGGGAGTTGTAGAGAGAGCTAAGGTCTCCCCTGAATTTCCTCTTCTCCAGACTAACCAACCTCAGTTCCCTCAGCTGCTCCTCATACTTATTCTCCAGAGCCCTCCCCAGCCTCCTTGCCCTTCTCTGGACATGCTCTGATGCCTCTGTGTCCTTTTTGTACTGAGGGGCCCAAACTGAACCCAGTGCTGAGTAGAGGAGGATGATCACTGCTCTGGATGGGATGGTCAGAACATTCCTAGATTGCTCCGTTGCAGCATTATATTTCTAGGGGTGATGAACATTCTACTTTGAGCTTAGCTCCACTTTCTCAAAGAGGCACAGGAATGAAGCTGTCCAGAGGGACACACTCCTCATGGACTGCTTGTGGGGATTTTACTCCTTCTGTTGAAGTGCTTAGTACTGGTTACTCTTGGAGTCAAGATACTGGCTTAGGCAGGTGTGATCCACTGATGATTTGCATCTTGGCTGAGGATGTGGTTCTTCAAACTTGGCCTTGTGTTTGTTCATCTTCCAGCATCAGCACTCTGCAGCCACCTCTGGAGTTTGACATTGTTGGTTCATTTCATTATTTAAGCCTTGCTGCAGCTATACTTGGAGAGGAAGGATATTATAATCTTTTGAAAGATTAAAATACTTTTACTGTAATCCAGCTGGAAGGCTAGCACTTTTCTCAGGGTAGGGGACAGCCAAGGTTTTTCCCATTCCGTCCTCCCCTTGTATACAGGAAGGAAGTGCTGGCAAAGAGCCCTCAGCTTCCTGCTGCCTTTGGAGCACGTTTCCAGACACAACCTTCTCCACCATACATCACCCAGCCCAGCTAAACAATCACAGCAGCACCAGGGGAAGAGACACAACTCACAGGAACACTTGGGAGGCAGTCAGAGCACAGCCCACTGGGGCTCCAGCACAGCACTGCCACTTGGAGCTGTAGGCTCTGTCTGACAACAGGTTACTGGGCATTTTGTCCCTTCCCTTTATACTCAAGTGTCTCGATAATCAAAATTGCCCTTTAGAAGAAGCAGCTTAACAAGGGAAAAAAGGGGAAAAAGAAGGAAAAGGGCTGAAGGTACAGGAGCTGATGCCTGAAGACAAGGCAATGAGCAGGGATGCTGGTCCTGAGCCCCGGGGTGCTGTGTCTGGCCACAGTAATTCTTGTCTGCCATGATGGAAGCAGAGGTTTCTGTTAGGTCTTCAGGACATGGCAGTGATGACACAAATACTGTGATGCCTTGAAGAAGAAGGAATTCAGTGAGCTGGAGGCCTCACTTGTGAATGATTCAGCTTTGCTGAGCATGTTTCTGTGCCTCTCTCCCAGAAGAGGCTCAGAACTGAACTGGGATTGCATTACAACGTTTAGATAATATAGTCAGAGCTGTCTTCTCTGTAACCTTTTTTTAACCCTTTCATAAAACAGCTACTTGGGTTTATTTTTTTCAGGATGGTTTTAGTTTTCTCAACTCTGAGCTGGGATTTTTATTTTGGTTCTGATAGCAAAAGCCTACACAGATCAGCTGGTGAGAGAGGGTGAGCAGTCACTGAAACATCTCTCCAGATCACTGCTTAATCCTGGTTTACAGCTGGATATGACAGAATATCAAGAGTCTAACATGACAGAGAAAGAATTTGTCAATATTTCAGGTTTAATTTTCCTTATACATCTAGCCTCAATGCTTTATGTGTAAGGCTGAGCACCTAGGTGTGAGCATCCACACAGACAGACTCCTGTTTGCATTGCCATCTTCTCAGTCAGCATTTTCCAGTAGGTATTTGGAAGCTTTACTATTGCCCTAAGGTAGAATCGCAGGGTCCATATGGTTGGAAAAGACCTCTGAGATCATCAGGTTCATAAGTTAACCCAACACTGCCATTTTCACCGCTGAACCATGGCCCCAGGCACCACATCCACATGTTTTTTGAACACTTCCAGGGGCAGAGACTCCCATCACTTCCCTGGGCAGCCTGTGCCAATGCTAGATAACCCTCCTGGTGAAGAAATTCTTCCTAATGTCTGACCTTTACCTCCCCTGATGGAATTGAAGCCATGCACTCTTGTCCTATCACTTGCTATCTGGGAGAAGAGGCCAACCCCCACCTTGCTCCAACCTCCTTTCAGAGAGTTGGTGAGAGCGAGATCTCCCCTGAGTCTCCTCTTCTCCAGACTAACCAACCCCAGTTCCCTCAGCTGCTCCTCACAACATTTGTGCTCTAGAGCCTTCCCCAGCTTCATTGCCCTTCTCTGGACACACTCCAGTACCTCAGTGTCCTTCTTGGAGTGAGGAGCCCAAAATTGAACCCAGGATTGGAGGTGTGGCCTCACCAGTGCCCAGTATGGGAAGACAATCACATCCGGAGTCCTGCTGTCCACACTATTGCCAGGATCCTGTTGGCCTTCTCGGCCACCTGGGCACACTTCTGGCTCATTTTCAGCTGATTGTTGACCAGTACCCCCAGGTCGTTTTCCACCAGCAGCTTTCCAGCCACTCTGTCCCAAGCCTGGAGCATTGCATGGGGTTGTTGTGGCCAAAGTGAAGCACCTGGCACTTGGCTTTATTGAACCTCATCCCATTGGCCTTGGCTTATTGATCCAGCCTGGCCAGATCTGTCTGTAGAGTCTCCTTACCTTCAAGCAGATCAACACTTCCACCAAACTTCGTGTCATCTGCAAACTTGCTAAGGGTGCACTTGATCTTCTCGTTCAGATTGTCTATAAACTCCAAAGCTACCTCCTAGAAGGCTGTGTCCAGCAGCAAGAGGACTGAGTTGTACTTGAGAATGGAAGAAGGAAGGTGGACTGTCAACCACCAAACCAGTTGTGCCTGCCCTCCTCAACTTGCTGCTGCCAGTTGACTTGTCCTGTGTGTTTGAGCCCACACCTCGGGGTCAGCTTAGCACATCAGCTTGTGAGTTAGTGTGGAGTTAAACACCTCCAGGACATCTCTGTTTGGGTCATTGGAGGATTTGGGGTGAAATTCAAGTCAGAGTCCAGCTTAATGGTCAATTTAAAACTGACCCTGAAATATCAGCAGTTGCTTTGTGAGGTTGTGTTTTTCCTGAGTTAACTGACACTGCAGGATTCCATGACTTCTCTCTGGAGAAGGTCCCTGCCAGGCATTTCTGCATTGTGCTCAGAGTACTCAGAGACAGAGCAGTATTTAGTTAAGGCAATGTTTTGGTGAAGTTGTGATGAATGTTCACAATGAGTGAAAACTCTAGAATGAAAGGAGGAGTATGTTGGTTTAATGATAAGATTTTTAGGCTAGAGTTGTGGAAGTAATGGGTGAAGGCTCTCCAGAAGCAAATTGTGTACAACAAAATTCTGGCCCCTCTGAGCCCATGTACGTACTGTCTAATGTGGTGCTTGTATTTGTAACACACCTTTCAGTGAAGTTTATGCTTTTTATACTTTCTATCATTTAAAAATCAGTGTGTAACTCTGAACAGTCTTGATAAGCAAATGGCTCCCCAGCTCCATGCTGGCTACCTGCATGAGCACCTTGTCTGCCCAGCCAGATGTGCCTTGCTGGGGTTATTTCATTCCTTCTCCTCGGGAGTAAGCTTCTTAAATGCCTTTACAATACTCTGTGGGACAGAAATTTTTCTTATTTAAGGTCTTTACAGTATTTTGGAATCTGAAATGCTAATGGTTATTTTTACATCTACCAGAAACACACATGACTAACACCAACTGAAAAAGGAAAGAAGGCAGCAGGCCCTGGGGATGGGAAGGCTAATGAGCAGCAGTAATAGCTGCATGTCTGTGAAAACAATAACAAAGGCAAAAGCATACCCATCAGGGCAGTGGCCTAGGACTAGGAAAGGTCAGGTTTGCCACTGGCCAGGGCTGAGCACAGATGTTGTCAACTTTGAAAGAAGAAAAGCCAAACTCAGCAGGCTGGTTTCAAGTCCTGCCATGGAGCCCAAGTCCCCAGATAGTTTCTGCTGTTTGAGAGTCTCCTTTCCCTGTTCTCTTAAAGTGTTAATCTTCCCCTTTGCGAAGTGCTTGACTGCACATAGGAAAGTGCTCACATTAACAAAGCTTCTTCATTTCCTTCTAGAAAATAATATGTGAGGCCTTTACCTGTCCTGGCCATCCTGGCTACAGGAAGAGGACATCACTCCAACAGGCAGCCAGTGCCATTCTGCTTTGGTCCTGCTTGCACTGATCTCTTCATGATTTTATGAATCTAATCATACCCTGTGATAGCAAGGGGTTAAAAGAAGAGAGAGAGAGCAGACAGTGATTTGTTGAGGGTGTCCCTTTGAAATGCAAGAGTGCCAAGTTGAAATCAATCCTCCTGGTGCTAGTGAGCAGTGTGAGGAACTCGGGACTGCAGTAACCTGATTGGCTGCTGAGAGCCCCAGCCATGAGCACTGCTTGGCTGAGGAGCTGCCAGCACAGAGGTGTTTATTTCTAGAGGCTGTGGCTGGGAGGACTGGTAATTCTCAAAGAAGTGAAAGCAGGCAGGGACCTGCAAGCCCCTTCTGATGTGTGCTAGTGGCTGTCATGGTTCGTGGCTCAAGGGAAGACAAATCCTCAGTACTGCCAAAGTCTCTGAAATGAGCTTGTGAGAATAAGTGCTGTTTGCTTGGGGATGCAAAAGAGTGTAACTGAGAGGAGCTGTGCTTAGATGGGACATGTGATCATAGAACGTAAACTGATCAGTATGAAAGAAGTTTTCCATGGGTTGCCTGCTGGTCTCTACATTCCTCGTTGCAAAAAGGGATGGAGTGTAAGAGTGGTTTCCTCCCACTCTCATTCTTTCACATAAATCTAGTGAAGACAAGGGTCAGGTTAAATCCAGCAGTCCCAAACAAACTTTGTAAACTCTAGCAAGGTTCAGGTAACAAACAATGGAGGAGAAACATGCTGGGAGATCAAACAAGCACTAGTTATGAGAAAGAATGGAGGTGAAGCCATGTGCTACAGCGCAGGACCAAGGTACTGCCTCACGGTGCCTGTTACCATGCAGTGCTTTAGAAGATGACAGGGTTTTGGCATCCTTCTTTCCCTGGCTCCAAAGCCCTTCCTCACCTGGCATATGTCCTCTTCTCCAGCTGGACAAGACCCTGCAGGCTGGGGTGTACTCCTGAGGAGCAGAGGGAGCTGCCTGCAGCACGTAGCCACACATCTTCTCACCTGAGGTGTCTACCCCTAAACAAAAGGGCTTGGGAGTAAGAACAGAGCCCTTGGTTGTGTGTGGGGAGGGAGGCACCACTGCCACTGCAGCAATTCATTTGTGTTTTGGTGGGAACTGTGAAGCAATAGGAAGGTCCTGCTCTGAGTCTGGAGCAGTGTTTTCTGTGTGTGATTGTGAGTGCTTTCAAATTAAACTATTTTGCAAGCACTTCCTTCCTGCATTTCTCAGAAGAAGGGAGGGGGGTGTGCAAAGAATGTTTCACTGCCTTTGACGGAGGAGGAAAACTGCAGAAAACAAGAGATGCAATCCTAACTACTGACCTTTTACTTGAGCTTGGTGATGTTTTTCAGCGGCAGAGCCTCCAGGGAGAAACAGCATCCTCCTTGCTATTGTGCTGCCTGCCCAAAAAGGGGGCTAAAGTTCAGCTTTTATGATGTTCTCACTCTGGGCTTGTGGGAAAAAGGCCACATTCCCTTTCTTAGGTCATATGAGTGCAAGAGATGACAGAGTCCTACAGTCTAACCCCAGGGCATGAGGCCAGTTGAGAATGAGACAGGAGTAGACAGCTCAGGAACTCTGCTGCCAGCTTCTCCTTACTGAGATTCACAGCAGGTGGGAGGGTGATTTACACTGGTAAATTAAAAGGCACTGATTTATTTTATGTTGGTGTGTTATTGTTTCATAAAAGCACATAGGTTGCCATTACTCATCATGGACCCTTCCACTTTATTGTTAAATTCCTCTTTCCCACTTTGGTCAACAGTTACTGGAAGTGAATGTTATCCACTATGAGAAACACAAGAGGCAAATAAACATAAAACAAAACCCCAACCTCTTCCCCAACAAACCACAGGTTTTTAGGGAACCCTCTGCAGTTTGGAGGGCTGAGCTTTGAGGACTGCAGTGGATGTTCTCAAATTGTGCTCCTTGTCCATCAGACTGTTTATTCCTTGTATCTAGGGGCTAGAGAGCCATTGGTAGTCCCTTTGCTCCCTGGTTCAGATCAGGCTTCCCATCTCATAGGTGCCATCTCATATTCCACTCAGCACTGTCCTAGGCTGACTGTCACCAGTTCCCTTAGCAGCATCTAGTGTTTCTGCCCATTGAGGTTTCCTTCAGCCCTGTTGTGAAGTGTCCTTCAGTAGCTACTGAGCTGATGTGTCTGAATGGCATGATCCTGGCCATGGAGAGATGGTTGTGCTTCCTGAAGTGTTGAGCAGAGTCTGGGAGGAGAGGAGGAGTTTCTGCCTGAAGAGGCTGCCTGTCTTCCTGATAGACACCTTGTTATAGATACTGTTTTGAAGTTACTAGGAGACACTGTTCAAAAAATAAATCTGGATGATGCTGACATCCTTCTGTGCATTTGAATCCTTTCAACAGTAGTTGCAGCTCCTGCTCTGGGTGCTACAGCATCTTAGCCTGGCCACTGGTGCTGCAGCAGACTAAGAGATCCTGCTGTCTGGTAGCTGACAGGAGTTTTACCTTTGGTTGCAGCCTTGTCTTTTTATAGAACCACAGAATCACTAAGGTTGGAAGAGACCTCTAAGATCATGAAGTCCAACCATACCTATCACCCCCATGCCACTAAACCATGGCCCTAAGTACCACATCTAAATGTTTCTTAAACCCCTCCAGGGATGATGACTCTACCACCTCCCTGGGCAGCCTGGGCCAATGCCTAATAACCCTTTCACTGAAGCTATTCCTCCTGACATCCAATTTAAACCTCCCCTGGCACAACTTGAGGCCATTACCTCAAGAGACCTGGAGAAGAGACCTACCCCCATCTCACTCCAACCTCCTTTCAGGTAGCTGTAGAGAGAGCTAAAGTCTCCCGAGTCTCCTCTTCTCCAGACTAACCAACCCCAGTTCCCTCAACTGGTCTTCATTAGACTTATTCTACAGACCCCTCACCAGCCTCCTTGCCCTTCTCTGGACACTCTCCAATGCCTATGTGTCCTTCTTATACTAAGGGGCCCAAAACTGACCCCAGGACTCTAGGAGTGGCCTCCCCAGTGCTGAGGACAGGAGGATGATCACTGCTCTGCTCCTACTGCTCACACTATTTTTGATCCAGGCCAAGATGCTGTTAGCTTTCTTGGCCACCTGGGCACACTGCTGATTCATGTTCAGTTGACTATCAACCAGCATCCCCAGGTCCTTCTCAGCCAGGCACCAATCCAACCACTGTGCCCCAAGCCTGTAATGTTGCATGGGGTTGTTGTGACCAAAGTGCAGGACCTGGCACTTGGCCTTGTTGACGCTCATCCCGTTGAGCTCATCCCATGGATCCAGCCTATGCAGATCCCTCTGCAGAGCCTCCCCACCCTCAAGCAGATCAACAGTCCCTCCTATCTTGGTGTCATCTGCAAACTTACTGAAGGTGCACTCAATCCACTCATCCAGATGACTGGTAAAGACATTGAACAGAGCTGAGCCCCAACCCTGAGCTCTGGGGAACATTACTGGTAGCTGAACTCCATTGGCCACTACTCTCTGGGTTGGCCCTCCAGCCAGTTCCTTACCCAGCCAAGAGTAAACCTGTCTAAACCATGTGATGCCAGCTTCTCCAGGAAAAAAACCCTCAACATTGTACCTACCTACCCAGCAGTTCATTGGAGAATATCTATCACTGCCTATTATCTAATTAATAATGTATATCACTGTGTCACAAGGAAAGATGTGGTTTTGGGCAGACCATAGCAGATGGAAGTGCTGACTGATCTAGCAGTTAATTGCAGCTGGGATGGGAACTTCTTTCTCCCTGCCCTTCTCCTTCATGCTCTCATACCCAGTCCTGGGAACGAGTCATCCTCCACTTTATTGCAATGCTGGTANGTGGGTGGAGCCCTCCCTGGAGCTTCGTTCACGAAGCCTAGCCATACATACAGGTATCTTGGACCCTTCAACTCAGTTGGTTCGACTCACTGACCCAGCAAGAACTGAGCCCTATTTTGGCTGAGTTAGTTTTCTGCCAGCAGTTTGGGTGGGACAGGCTTGTGAAGAGTCTGCTGAGGTGCAGAGCTGGGGCAGGGAAGGGGGTCTCTGGGCTGAGTGGGGAAGGCTCAGGTAGCTTGGTGTGACTGCACTCACATACCATGTGCAAGAGAGGTGGAAGCAGGATGAGACACTTTGCTTTGGACTGGTTAAGCTGGCCCAAGTGAAATGTCTTGGCACCAGCAAAGTGGGGAAACACAGCCAGAGATTCTTCATTCTAAATACTGGAAAAATGTTCCTGTGCCAAAGCCTTTGGGTGGCTCTTTCATGGGAGCAGACTTATGAGGTATTCCCACTTTAGGAATGCTTTCACCTTCTTGACCACGCTGCTGGGACACAGTGGAAGGAGTGATTGTGGCAAGGTGAGCCAGAGCTCACCACACCTTGGGATTTTCTTTTTCGTTTGTCTTAATATTGAGCCTTTGCAGCATCTTCCAGTGACTGACTCTCAAATTTGGTAAATAGAAGTATCTAGTTACCTGAGGCATGCCAGCAGACGTTTGGGTTGTGGAGGAGGGAAATGAGGTGCTTGGAATCTGTCAGCTCTCTAGCATTTCTGGTTATCATAGTGAGTGGTAGAGTACAAATTAATGCTGGGAAAACAGGCTGGAAGATGAGGGAGCTTTGCCAGGAGGTTTGCCGCAGACAAGAGGACTGGACCTGGGATGGTGGCACTCAGATAACCCCAGGAGTAGCTCTGCAGAAGGCAACTGGAAAATTGCTTAATTAATCTGAATTTCTGACTTAAAAGTATTGATTTTCCTGTCTAGAAGAAAGTGGCTGTGGCAGCCTGGCATGCAGTAACTGGCTTGTCATAGGTGCTGCAATGGTTTCTTGCCCAACTGCCCACTCTTCACCATCAGCTGAAGAGTGAGCAGCTTGAGTGGCTGTGCCAGAGCTTTAACTCTACAGATCATTCACTTAACCTTATTTAATTTTGCCTAATTTCAGGAGGTATCTCTTTTCATTTTCTTCTGGATGTTCTTTGTTCTTCCCTACAGATACTTTGAGAGGGAGAAGAATTTTTATGAATTGTTTGTTTTTTCTTGAGGAAAAAGAAATTCAGATTTATTACCAGTTTTCCCTTCCCAGGGCTCTACCTCAGAAAAATCTTCTGTAAAGCAGTTTTCAGCTCTTACTTCAAGAAGTATGTAGCAAGCTATCAGTAATTCAGCATAACAAAAGTTCACACAGTTCAGAGCTTTCATGATTGCAGAGAAGCTTTTCTTGGGATTTTTCAAATGTCCTAGACACAATTAAAAGAATTTCTCAGCAAGGAGAGTGCAAGCTGGGGACTCTCCAGCAGATGTAATCACTCAAGGAAAATTTGTTTGGCTTGGCTAGGTCCTGCCTTCGTTCCATGCTCTTTCATCCCATTGCTGCTTTTTGTCTCTCAGTCTTTTGCAGTGTCTCTCTGCCTGTCCTTGTCTCTGTTTGTCTTACCCTCTTTCCATCTGTCCCACATCCACTTCCAGGCTGAATGGGACAGCCTGAACCTGCCTACTTCCAAGACAAACAGCAAGCAGGATTGAAGGAGGGAGGCCTTTGGCTGTCAGGAGACTTAGTGGTCGCTCACTTCCTTGAGTGAAAGGCTGGGGGTTGGTCTGTAAGCCAGCCAAGCCAGGGACAATGGTTAGGTTGCCTTTTTGTTCCTTTGATACTGACTTAAAGATGTAGACCAAATGGGAAAGCAAAGTTTACGTAAAAGTAAGTGGAAATCTTATACAGATCTGTTCTAGTCTGTGTCACCTGCTGTGTTTAAGAGGTAGTAAAGCTCATCCATTATTTCCTAAAAGGCTTTGGAAATCAGAGCTGGTTTGTAATTGAATTCCTGACTGTGGTGGGATTTCTTTGGTAGCCCTGAGAAGATGGGACTGGTGCAGCTGGCATCCCAGGAGGTGAGAGGAGAGTGCACAGACCTGTGACAGCAATGGACACAGCTCATGGGGAATGTTGAGAGTTCCTGTGGCCCCTGGCACCTGGAAGGGTCTGTGGCTTCACTGGGGACTGCACTCCGGATTTCCAGAGCTGCTCTGATGCCAGGCTAGAACAAGAAGTTCTATTTATTCCATCTGTTAAACCAGATGGATCCACACTGATGTGAAACCAAAGGAGGTCAGAATTGGGCATCTGCTGTCACTTCCTTGGGGGTTCTGCTGGGACACTTGGGAGAAAATTGCTTCACTTCCCAGTGCCCAGGTGTGGGAGGGCAGCATCTTTCTGCCTTACAAACTGTAATGTGTAGGCTGAGGTAGAGCTTTTCAAGGAAACCAACAGCTGCTCAGTGTACAAAAGGAAAATACAAACATGGAGTTGTGTTGTCTTCTGTGTCAAACATGTCTTGATGCTGTTGCTACTACTCTTCATGCTAGTGCTTCACTGCTGCTTGGGGCTCTGTCTTAGTAGCATCATTGACTTGCAAGGGAAGTGGTCACAGCAAGGAGATGTAAAGGGATTGTGTTTGGGAGATCACTGCAGCCTTGGCTGTGTGCAGCACAGACGGGGAAATGTCAAAAGTAGTGGTGGAGGAGGGCAATCACTTGGAAAAGATTTTAGGTAACTGCAGCTCGTAAACTCATGCAGAAAGTGTTAGGTTGGTCAGGTAGCTTTGGGTCAAACTTGGTGATGTTTTTGCAATGCCAAAGAAGCCAGTACAGACTTCCTAATATGTTTGCTTTGGTGGTCCCAGAGGTCCAAAGCTAGCTGCTTCTGACCCAGCTGCCAACTCAAAAGGCTTATGAAGTTTGTGGCAACTCCTGGACAGGAGATACTCTAGATAACACAAAGAACTGTTGAAGGTGACTCTCAATGCATGATCCCTTTTTGAACTGGAGCTGTAGTGACAGTGCACAGGCACTTTCATCTTTTAATCCCTAACAACTGCATGGTGCTCTCCTTGGAAAGCTCTCTCAGTCTATCTCCTTCTGTTCCCCACTGCTCACTTGTTCAAACTGCTGCTGAGTGCACATATTTATTATCTTCCACTTCAGTGTCTGATTGTACTCATTTTCTATTTTAAGACTTTCTGCATTCTCTGTTACATCATTATGATTCTAATCATGTGCTGAGATAGGTCTGTGGTGGCCGATGTGTCATAAAATGAAGTTAATATCAGGTCTTCAGCTCTGTGACTAGCAGTGGACAATGACACAGTTGTGCTTCTGCATGTGCTCTGGTTCTTCCATGGAGTATGATGGAAGGCAAAAGGCCTTCATGAGTATTGTATTTTAAATTATATATGCATTTTAAATGGACAAACCAATGAACAAAGAAGCATGTGACAGACAGTTCAGTTTCCTTGTTTCAGTTATCAGCTAATTTTGGACACCCCAAGCCAATATATTTATCAGTATTAATTTTCCTGTGAGGCTGAAGACTGAGGAGACTTTAAGTCCAGTCCTCAATAGTTCCTAAACAGGAATGACCCCTCAGGAAGTCAGACTATCCTTCTCCTTCATATTTTGTTTGATTCCATGTAAACCATTCTGCTCCAAATGGTTTATATACTCCAAATGTCTCCTAAAACTCAGAGGAATGTCCCACTTCCAGCCTCTCACCCATTCCAGGTTGAACACTCTGTTCTTTCTACTACCACAGCTACTGGCAGTGAAATTTCCAAGCTGTGTTTCTTTGATGTTTTTCTGTATCTAAGTATATCTGAGCCTTTCTCCCTGCTTATGGGGAGTTCTTTCCTTTTCCTAAACGATAGTGTTCCCCTGTACTCAGCGCTGCTGAGGCTGCACCTCCAGTCCTGGGTTCAGTCTTGGGCTTCTCACTCCAAGAAGGACATTGAGGTGCTGGAGTGTGTCCCAGAGGAGGGCAATGAAACTGGGGAAGGGTCTAGAGCACAGATGTTGTGAGAAGCAGCTGAAGGAAATGGGGTGTTTAGTCTGGAAAAGAGGAGGCTTAGGGGAGATTTTCTCACACTCTCCAAGTCTCTGAAAGGAGGTTGGAGTGAGGTGGGGGTTGGTCTCTTCTCCCAGGTAGCAAGTGATAGGACAAGAGTACATGGCTTCAATTGCACCAGGGGAGGTACAGGTCAGACATTAGGAAGAATTTCTTCCCCAGAAGTGTTGTCAAACCCTGGCCCAGGCTGCCCAGGGCAGTAGTGGAGTCACCATCCCTGGAGGGGTTTAAAAGCCATGGAGATGTGGTGCTGAGGGACATGGCTTAGTGGTGACCTGGCACTGCTGGTTAACAGTTGAACCTGATGATCTTTGAGATCTTGTCCAATCTAAACAATTCCATGATTCTGTGAGAAGGAGTGATATATTAAAGCAAATGTGACACTAGGCCACCTGCAGTTTGTTCAACCACTTGCTGGTTTCATTAGCATTATTTTACCCTGTAGTTGGATGTTTCTAGGCAGGTGACAAGCATGAATGTGAAGACCTGGTGCTTTTCCCCTGCTCCAGAACCACCCCGGGGATGATGTTGTTGTACTTTTTGGAGCTGAGCTGGTTTTCAGGTTTAGACTGCAATGTGCTGCTGGGCTGCCCCAGCTCATGGTGATCAGTGGGCAGCAGTAATTGCAGCCCGACACTCTGCTGTATGATTTGGCCATGTTGCAAGTTCCCTCTTTAGTGAAAGTGCAGTGAGGGGTGATAAGGTTCTCTCTCAGGAGTTTAAAACACTCCAAAGTCCCTGCTGCTGAGAAAAAGGCCTGTGAAACCCCTGTGCAGTGGTGCTTCAGAACCCAGCCTGGCTTCCCTGCCCAGCAGCAGGACCACTGCAGCACCCTGAGACCACCCCATCAGCTCTCCCTCTTGGGAGGCAGCAGGATCTTGCCCTCTAAGCTGTTGTCCTCCATTTGGATTCAGCAGTGTAACCCAGCATCTCACACTCAAAAGACTCGCCATTGGTATTCATGGCTCATAGAGCAGCTCCTCCAGTGTTTCCTGAGGGTTCCCAGGGAAAGGATCTTTCCATGCGTAATTGAATCACATTCAGCAGTGCAGCAGTGGGAATTTTTTGCCCCCTCCCCTGGAAATCTATAACATCTTGTTTGTTAAATCTTATG
Source organism: Bucco capensis (assembly GCA_013396975.1). Taxonomy (NCBI): domain Eukaryota; kingdom Metazoa; phylum Chordata; class Aves; order Piciformes; family Bucconidae; genus Bucco; species Bucco capensis. The sequence continues at coordinate 133,302 of VWZO01020265.1, read as the reverse complement.
CTTTCAGAAATGTCAGGGAGCTTGCTTATCTCCCTCCCTCAGATAAACACCTCTCAGCATCCTGTTTTTCTTATGTCATACGAACAGGAAGAGAGCGATTGTTTGAGATCTGCGTCAGTCAGAGCTGGAAGCAGGCACCCACAGTACCCTCCCCATTGCCATAGAAACTAGCAAATCCCTTCCAGCACATTGGTGCTGAGCTGACAGGTATCCTTTCTCTTCTGCTTAACCTCCCAAGATCTCTTAACTTCACAGCTCATGTGTAGGAGCACTCAAAGATTTTGATTGGATTTAATTGAAGAAAATTCACCTGTAAATTAGGCAAGTGACTAGCCATCACCCTTTGAGCTACAGGGGCAGGGAGAGCTTTTATTCAGCCTCATATCTAGTACTAGAAACGCTGGAAAAATCCAGGGCAAGCTTCTTAGTGTGAAGTTGTTCAGCTAGTGGGAAAGATTCGTACAGATTTTAGCGTGTTGTGTAGACCACAGGAAGAAAAAGTCTCTGAGATACTGGACAGGTGTGAATTGCAAAGTAAATACTTAATAAAGACAATAAGTGGCAAAGTGTAATGTGTTGTTAAATTTCTTAGCTTTCTTCCAGTAGTTGTGACTCCCTCCTTCAACTCCACCTTTGTCAAGCACTGGACAATCAAGTTGTGGGCTTTTCTCTCACTAGAAAAGTTAGTTTCAGTTGTAATTGCAAGATGCTAATCTTGTCTCTAATACCCACCATTAACTGGAGTTTTTACTCAGCTGACAGCTCAAGCTTTAGGCAGTCAGACTGGGTGCTTAGGGAAGAATTGGAGCTCTTAGGACAACCTAACTCCAGAAGGTGCCAGAAAACTTGAGGCTGCTGCAGTCTTGTTTTCCCCACTCATTTTCTACTGGGAGAGAACTGGTTCAGTGGATTCAGATCTACAATAGCAGGTTTTGTAAGAAGCAATATTCCAAACTACCTGGGAAGAATGACAGGAGGAGATCTCTGTTCCTGATGTGCACTCCTGCTTTCCTTGCATGCAGCTATGGCATCATCTCCTCTTAAGCAGAACTAGTCCAGCAGGGTGGGACAAGAGTTTCCAGCAGTTTCCCGTCCCAGGTGAGCTACAGCTCCCATGAGAAAGTTTCAGCTGCACTTTTATTTAATTTGCTCACATATCTGACCTCTTCACAACACATGACAGAAAACTCTTTCCATCCTCACTCCTATGTGAGATGAGATTTTGAGTGTCTTGGGAATGTTTTGAAGTATTTCATAGCACAACTTTCTAGAAAACTCACATGAACCTTAACTTAGGACAGCCACTTCACCATGAGCCAGCAATGTGCCCTTCTGGCCAAGAAGGCCAATGGTCTCCTGGGGTACATTCAGAAGAGTGTGACCAACAGGTCAAGGAAGGTTCTTCTCCCCATCTACTCTGCCATAGGGAGGTCACATCTGCAGTCCTGGGTCCAGTTCTGGGCTGCCCAGTTCAGGAGAAGCAAGGAACTACTGGAGAGAGTCCAGCAGAGGCTTGGAAGATGCTGAGGGGACTGTGAGGAGGAAAGGCTGAGAGCCCTGGGGCTGCTTAGCCTGGAGAAGAGCAGAGCCAGAGGGGAGCTGCTCCATGCTGAGCAAGAGCTGAAGGGTGCAGGGGGCAAGAGGCTGGGGCCACACTCTGCTCAGTGGTGCCCAGGGCCAGGCCAAGGGGCAGTGGGCACACACTGGAACCAAGGAAGATCTATCTAAACAGGAGGAGAAACAAATTTGCTGTGAGGGTGCAGAGCCCTGTCCCAGGCTGCCCAGAGAGCTTGTGGAGTCTCCTTCTTGGAGAGATTCCAACCCCACCTGGAGGTGATCCTGGGCCAGGTGCTGTGGGTGACCCTGCTGGAGCAGAGGAGGTTAGAGTGGATGATCCCTAGAGGTTCTTTGGAGGTCCCTTCCAATCCTCACCATGCTGGATTCTGTGAAACTCTCCTTAATTTAAGCAGAAATTAAGCATGAATTAAAAACTGGGTTAGAAAGTTAGGGTGTGGACTCAAGCCAAGCAAAATGCTTCCTTAGTTGATGTGTGTGGAAAATTTTATGTAGCTTTATTGGGTGAGAATTTCGTCCATGGAGCTGTTCCTTTGCAGAGGCATTTGGGTTTCAAGTGTTGGCTGAAATACCTTGGTGTCACATGGTTTGGATCAGTTAAGATACATGGACTTCTTCAGCTGAGGTACTGAGCCTTGCTGAGTTTGTTTCAGCCTTCACAGAAAGGGAACCAAAAGTTCCTTTTCATTGTGCATTTTAAAGTGTACTTAAGCACAGACTAAATACTTTGCTAACATCAGGAACTCTCAACATGTAAAAGTTTCTAGTTCAACTTCTATTTTACAAAAACAATTTAATTCTCCTTAGTATACTTAGAGAACAAAGTTTTCTTGAAGCTGATTGCCCATCTGCAGTGATCTGAATGGTCTCAGCTAGTAAAATAAACCATGAACAAAGTGAATTTCTACTTTACTGAAAGGGTTATTTTAATCTGCTACTGAAATTCTGGCAGAAAATCTGAAGTATTCTTCAGGCTCAAGCAGTATTTGTCAATTCTAACCTACAGCTTTGGGCGATTGGGTTGTCCAGCTACAGATAAAACAGATGATGCGTCTGATAGTAACTCCCTGAATCAGCTGTGCCAGATCTGGGCTGTGTAGGTAACAGAAACCCCCAGACATCAGGAGAAGGAGGATGCCCTCAGTGCTTTGCTGCTTGCTGGCAGGGATGGAGCTGGAACACTTTTGATTCTGTAGAGGTCTGGTTGCCTTGTCTATGCTGGTGGAAGTCAGCAATGTGACAGTGCACATCAGCTTCTGGACCCTATTCAGCATCTGCTGATCCTTCTGAAGTATGCAGAAGTGAGGAACTGGCTGAAGAAAATCTGGGAATGGTGTTTAAACAAGAATCAAACCATTGTTACTGTTCTAAACAGAAAGTTGGGTGGCTTCAAAACATGCACTGCAGCTTTTTCATTTTAACAGTTGGGTTTTTTCATGGAAAACTACTTAGGAGAGACAGTTAAGGGTTGTTAGGTTCAGAACTTGGGGATTTCCAGGGATGTCCGGAGGGGAAAAAAAAAACATCTTCCTAGCTTTGTGATAGTACTCTGCATCTGCTGCTCCTTTCTCAAACTGGAGTTTGGTCCATTAGACCTGCTACTGCTGCTGCTGCTGACAGTCTCAGTATGAAGTAGCCAGAAAATAAGGACATATGTAAGAAGTTCACCCTTCTATCCTGGGCAATATCAGTTTTCTCCCAGGCACAGTCTGAAAATCCCTTGTGGTCTCCTGTGGCCCCTGGTGCGATAACTGTGCCCACAGCAGAGGGAGCATTAAACTCATTGCCCACGGGAAAGTGTGGGGAGTGATACCCATGTTCCTAGAATCCTTGCATGGGTAGGATGAGCTCATTAGCCTTCTGGCAGTCATCCTAGGAGAAGGACAACTCTGATTCCAAACCCGGGCAGATGGAGCTCGTTTAGCCCTGTGAGGCCTTCCAGCTAAGAGAAGGACACTCTGATAAAACCTCCATCCTAAGGACTTCGCTGCCAGCATCCAAGCTTGCTAGGCCCTGGCAGATGAACCTTAGGACTAAAGGGTGGGTCCAGCTCTGCACATGCTGTGTCTCACCTAAAAAAAATCCATGGTTCAGGCTCGAGGGTGCTATCTGCTATCCTCTTTTTATCAGCGCACTTGGAAAAGGCGCTGAGGAGGAGTGTGGATGGAGCCCTCCCTGGAGCTTCGTTCGTGAAGCCTAGCCATACATATATACGTACATCAGTTTTACTCCACCTTTGAAGGACTGATAAGCTTGAAAGAAGAAATAGTTTTCTGGAATGCCGTTTTAAATGAGTCCTCCTGTGCCAGAGGTTGTATTTGTCCTCTTGGTGCTTATTAACCCTTGACACTGAGGTTATAGTCCACCCAGCCGGCGAGGACACCATTAAAAGTGTTGCCAGTTGCTTGAAAAAGTTCTACAATTGTTACATTTTTAGGCTTTTATCAATTTGGATTTCATTACCTGCCCAAAATCCAGCTTCTTAGTGTTAGTTTCAGAATTGCCACTTAGGTAAAAGTAGGTGCACTTCTCCTTGTCAGGCCAGAGGTAGGGACTCGTGTTTGTCTGAGGTGGTGATGCAGGTGCGTATTCAGATGCTCTCCTTTGGCACTGTGCTCCTGCTCCCTGAGAGTGGTTCATCTCAGGCACTGTGAGAGGTTGTTCCCAGAGCTGGGTGACTCCTTGGGTAGGTTTCATTTTTATTTCATCAACTGGCAGCAGGTCTGAAGGGCACCTTCTGCTCATGTGCCCCATGCAGTGCTGTCAAGGGTTAGAGCTGGGCCAACCACCAACCCAAGTGACAGGTATTCTCTCTTATCCCCTTTTCCCCCACTCCAAGGAGGAGAAGGGGAAATTAACAGAGAGAGAGACTTGGTGATTGGAAATGAAACTTAAACTACTTTAATGAAAAAAAGAACAAGAAAATGAAGTATATATATATATACTGTATAGTATATACTATATATATATATATATCTACAGGTACATCAATGAAAAAAGGAAGGTCAAAGAAAACATTCCCCCCCTGAAGAGCAAGAATGGAGAACTAATAACAACAGATGAGGAGAAGGCTGAGGTTCTCAATGACTTTTTTTCTTCCGT
>VWZO01020265.1:90401-127821 GCA_013396975.1 Bucco capensis | reverse complement strand
AAACTGGAGAGGAGGAGATTTAAATTGGACATTAGGAAGAAGTTCCTCACCCCAAGGGTGGTGGAACACTGGCACAGGTTGCCCAGGGAGGTGGTTGAGTTCCCATCCCTGGAGGCATTCAAGGCGAAGCTTGCCAGGGCTCTGGGCAAGCTGATCTAGTTGGGGATGTCCGTGCCCAGTGCAGGGGGGTTGGACTAGATGAGCTCCAGAGGTCCCTTCCAACCCTAACCATTCTATGATTCTATGATTCTATGATATATATATATATACACACACAAAACCAATACCAGACCCAAACCCCCCTTGAGGGTAACTACACCACCACTGATGCTGTAGCAGGAGGACTTCAGCAGCAGACAGGACTCAGGCTCAGGGGCTTGATCCTGGAACTCAGGAGCTCTTGGAAGGCAGAACAAGTAGAGTCCTGTAGGAACAGAGCTGGACTTCTGATCTTCACAGAGTTCAGAGGCTTAAGGTTCCAGAAGGCTGGTGACCTAGACCTCTCCTTATATGTACTAGTTGTTAATTGGGTGCTAATTAGCTTAATTAAGCACCTGTTTTGCTTGGGTCTTAGGCCTCATGCAAGAGACCCCAAGGCCCAAGCTCAGTATCACAGCCTAAGGGACTGAATATGACCTATAGAGCATGCAATACCTTATTTTGACTCAAACTAGGACAAGTGCCTAGATGGTGATAATGCTCAGGTGTCTCTGCAGAGGTGTCTCTGGAGAGGAACGTGTCCTGTGGGACTGCTGGAAGAGAAGAAGGTCCTGGTTGGGAGCACTGACAGAACCTGGCTGCCTCACACTGCAGCAATCCTTCATCTTCATTGACAAAAAGCACTAAGAAAATAAGAGGCAAATGTTATTGGCTGGTCTGCTCAGAGAAGCAAGCCTTTTCTTTTCATGAGAGTGCATTTTGTTTGATCTGCATTTTTTTGTTGGGGAAATGATGAATTTTAGCTATTATGAAAACAAAAGCCATGGTTATTTGTAGGGATTGTTTTATAAGAAGCATATGTGTCTTTTATTGTTCTTGTGCTCGAAGTGTGGGGATTGTTTTCAGTTGGGAGGTTGCATTAGAAGAATGTGAACTTTGACTCGCTGAGGAACAGAGCATGTATTGGTGACATTGTGAGGTTTCTATTATGTTTTCATAACTCAGATTTCTCAGAATGGAAGGGATCTCTTGTGCCCTCAGTTAAAGAATGACTTTTACTGCCATTGAGAAAGAACAAATCTTTTTCTAGAAAAGCTTGTGTTCCTCTCAGTCCTCTTACTTTCTGCACTGTTCACATCCCTTTCTCCTCCTCACATGGCAGTTTCTCAGTGTTCAGCCTCTGCAGCTTATTCTCCAGACATAAACCTCTTTGATCTCTGTGCTTTGGCTTTTACATAGCAATGTAGTTGGCAGCGTAGACCAAGGTATGACTTAACATAGTGATCCCAGCAGGGGGTGGGCTCAGCTCTCGGCATCTGAGGAATTGCAGCTTTTCTTTAGAAGAATCAAGTGAGGAACATGAAATCAGCATTGGATGCATAGCTTTGTGCTTTCTGATAAGCCTTTGCAAGATTATTAGAGAAAATACAATCAGTAGTGTCAAGAGTTCGGGCTGGGCCAACCACCAACCCAGTGACAGATATTCCACTCCGGGGAGGAAAAGGGGAAATTAACAGAGAGAGATACTTGGGGATTAGAAATGAAACTTAAACTACTTTAACGAAAATAAGAACAAGAATAACAAGTAAATGAAGTGTTTATATATATATATATACACTGGCACAGGTTGCCCAGGGAGGTGGTTGAGGCCCCATCCCTGGAGGCATTCAAGGCGAAGCTTGACAGGGCTCTGGGCAACCTGATCTAGTTGGGGATGTCCCTGCCCAGTGCAGGGGGGTTGGACTAGATGAGCTCCAGAGGTCCCTTCCAACCCTAACCATTCTATGATTCTATGATATACACACACACACAGACACAAAACCAATACCAGACCCAACCCCTCCTTGATGGTAACTACACCACCACTGATGCTGTAGCAAGAGGATTTTAGCAGGAGGATTTCAGCAGCAGACCTGACTCAGGCTCAGGGCTGGATACTGGAACTCGGGAACTTTTGAACTGAGATGGAAGGCAGAGCAGGTAGAGTCCTGTAGGAACAGAACTGGGCTTCTGAGCTTCACAGGTTTGGCTGCTCAATTCTCTGGGATTGAAGGCAGAACAGATGAAGTTGTAGAGGAATAGAGCTGAGCTTCTGACCTTCACGGGGCTCAGAGGCTTAACCTTCTGGAAGGGTAGAAACACAGACCTGTCCTTATATGTACTAGTTGTTAATTGGGTGCTAATTAGCTTAATTAAGCACCTGTTTTGCTTGGGTCTTAGGCCTCATGCAAGAGACCCCAAGGCCCAAGCTCAATATCACAGCCTAAAGGGATTAAATGTGACCTATGTGGCATGGAATACCTTATTTTGACTCAAACTGAGACATTGAGCTAACCCTGTGATGGAGTTTCACATGCTGGCACATCAATACAGCAGATCAAAACGAGAGACTACAATTTGGGAATTGCTGGCCTGAACCTTGCTGTCCTACATGCAAGCTACATAATTGAATTAGATGTTTCTATTAAATCAGGTCTGTCTGAAAAGTGATGAAGAGCTACCAGAAGATAAGCTTCTAGATACTGACCTCCCCCTTAAAGTGAAGCAGAAGATTTCCTACTGAGTGAAACAACGATCTCGTTGGAATTTAAATGAACCTTTCCACCCCATTCCGATACAGGGAGGGAACTGGGGGAGGGAGAATTGTCTCAGGTTGGCCTTACTTTTTCCATGTGGCCTAAGATTCAAACCATAATTGGTTCTGCAGTTCCAAGGATTGTCTGGAGCACCTTGCGTCAGTGCCTTAGTTGTGGCAGTGCCTTACCTCTATCTTAGTAACAACTCCAGCCACTGGATGCTTCCTCTGCTGGAGAGAGCCTGCAGGGGGCACTCAGCCATGGCCTGCAGATCTGCTCTTCTCTAGCAAGCAGCAGTTACATGACTGTCATATAAGGGCATCTCAGGGCTGGAAAAAATGTATCACAGCAGTCACAGCTGGTGGACAAATGGAGAAATAAGGAACCATTCCTGTTAAATGAGGATTTGGTGACTGAAAACGAGCTGATATTCACAATCAAGTGATGTCAAGTGAGGAACTTAATGGGTTTGGGGATTTTTTTTTTCCTCTTTTTTCCCCATCTTGCCTGATGCAGATCCTTCCATTGGCTGTGTTAGTGCAGAAGGTGAATTACTGTGTTCAGTTCTGGTCTCTCCTGTTTAAGAAGGACAGGGAACTTCTGGAGAGGGTACAGAGAATGGCTACAGAAATAATTAGGGGCTTGAGCACCTCTCCGCTGAGGAAAGGCTGAGAGAGCTGAGGCTGCTTAGCCTGGAGAAGAGCAACCTGAGGGGGATCTGATCAATGCTTAGCAATACTTAAGGGGTGGGTATCAGGAGTATGGGACCAGGCTTTGTTCTGTGGTACCCAGTGAACAGGACTAGAGGCAATGGGCACAAACTAGCCCCCAGCAAGTTCATCTGAACATAAGGAGGAACTTTTTTCCTTGGAGTGTGATGGAGCACTGGCCCAGGCTGCCTAGGGAGCTGCTGGAGTCTCCATCTCTGGAGACATTCCAAACCTACCTGGACCCATCCTGTGCAAGCTGCTCTAGGTTCTCCTGCTCTTGCAGGGGGGTTGGACTAGATGATCTGTGAGGTCCCTTCCAACCCCTAACATGCTGTGATTCTGTGAATCCAACTTTGTGCATGAAGAACTGGAGGAAGAAGTAATAAATGCTTTTCCTTTGGTGATCCTAAACTCACAGACCTCCCAAAAGGCTAAATCTTTAACGATAAAATTACAGGGGAGCTGTGTGGTGCAGGGAGGTTTTAGGACCGTGGTAGCTGTATGTGGTTACTTTCCTTCGGAGATCTGAAGCCTTCTGTGCAGTGGAGTTCAAAGCTCTGTTGGTTAGAAAGCTGTAGCTGAAGCTGACAAGGAAGCCCAAAGCTGGAGTGAGCCAGGCATACTTTATAAAGAGGGACCCTCTCTGTCTTGCTTCCTTTCCTTGTTGTTTGAATTCAGCTCAACCCACAGAGTTGTACATTTTAAAAGCATATTTGTCCTTTGTGGGAATTGGTAGCTGGGGTGGTGAGTGAGTTTTGGAGCACTGGAAATTGTGCTAAAGCAGAGCAAGTTACTGCTTCTGAAATGAAACAGTTTTGTGACATCTGAGCTTCTTGTAAATTCTGCTCTGGAGGATTTGGGGGTGGGATGTCGTTACCACTGAAATGGATCAGGCTCTTCTTGCAGCATTCCTTTCCTGTCTGCAGACACTGCTACCTGGGACATGTCCCTGTGAGCCAACAGCTCCAGGCTGTTTGTCTTCTGAGTGGGAAAATCATGGCTGCAGTTGGTGGAGACTGGGATGAATCACCAAATGGTTGTTCCTTAGTCATAGTGTTCTTGGAAGTGAACTGCTGTCGTTCCTGGAAGTATCCTGTTTTCCCTGACACACAGACTCTGCAATCAGAAAGTACTGAAAAGCCTTTGACCTGCTTTGTGCAGGTGCATCTGAAACAGGAGTCACTCACTCACTCTTGTGAGTGAAAATCCTCCTCATCCCCACAATGGTGCTGCTTTACATCTAACAGTAGTGTGCAGTGTCCAGCTCTGGGCTCCCCAGTTCAAGAGAGAAAAGGAACTGCTGGAGAGAGTCCAGCAGAGGCTTGGAATATGTTGAAGGGACTGGAGCATCTCTGGGAGAAGGAAAGGCTGAGAGCCCTGAGGCTGCTTAGCCTGGAGCAGAGCAGAGCCAGAGGGGAGCTGCTCCATGCTGAGCAAGAGCTGAAGGGTGCAGGGGGCAAGAGGCTGGGGCCACACTCTGCTCAGTGGTGCCCAGGGCCAGGCCAAGGGGCAATGGGCACACACTGGAACCCAGGAGGTTCCATCTGGACAGGATGAAAAACTTCTTAGCTGTAAGGGTGGCAGAGCCCTGTCCCAGGCTGCCCAGAGAGCTTGTGGAGTCTCATTCTGTGGAAAGATTCCAAACCCAGCTGGGGGTGATCCTGGGCAACCTGCTATGGTGACCCTGCTTTAGCAGAGGAGGTTAGAGTGGATGATCCCCAGAGGTCTGTTCCAATCCTCATCATGCTAGGATCTGTGCAGGGCTGGAAAAGAATGTGTTGGTGTTACTGGAAGGTGAGTGATATTCCTGAAAAATATCAGTCTGCCTTAAGATAACTGTAGACAATTTAACTGGTAATAACAAAGTGTTCAAGGCAATAGACTCCCTTGGTTCATGTGAACTTGCAGATCGGACCAGAAGATGATAACTGATGCACAGCGTGCACTGTCTGCCCAGGTCCACGCTTGCTTCCCTGAGCACATCTGTTGGATGCTGATTTGGAGAGAGGTTACTGTGGACATTGGGCCCCTGGTGCTCCAGCTGCACCCACAGAAGCTCACTGACACTGCTGAGTGTGAAGCAGCCCCAGAGACATGACTCGGGGCTGGAGCCAGACCTCACCAAAGCAATCTGTGCTTTGCAACATGGAGGTGTGGAAGGAATGCAGAGCAAACATGGTGGGACTGGAGCTGCTAAGGCCCTTGCTTTGGTACTGGTCTTCTTAGCATGGTTTCTTGGTAGTTTGCAGTTCTGCCTTCTTGTATACTTGCTAAGTTGTTTGGATTTTTGATTCTTTATGGGGAAAACTGCATTTTCCTTTAGCTCTTCACTCCGAGTTATAACTCTCTTGGTGCAGTGTCATGTTTCTTAAGCAAAACCCTTTGTGACTTTTATATTCAGAAAGAGAATTGAATGAGAACAGAGAAAAAATGACTTTGGGTTTGTAGAAAGCAGTGTCTAAGCTGTACTCCTGTGTTGCTGATGGATGCAGAGCAGCCAGAGGTTGTGTTTCACCATGGGTGCAGTAGGAAACACAATCCTTGGCACTGCTAGCAAAAATAGTGGCAAATTACAGCAGTGCCATTAAAGGCCATTCGGAACACGTGTTCTCAATAAGCTGTGGGGAATGGGGGATGGAGCAGCAATACCAACAGACCCACTCCTCAGCTTATAACATCTAGCAAGTTCTGACTGGCTAAAAAATCTCCATCCCACCTCTCCCTTTCACAGCTTCTGATGCACTCATTGCCCTTTGCTCTTCCCTCATCTGAAACCATTGGAGAGAGTTACCTTAGCCTTGCTGCAAGGTTATGGTTGAATTGTCACACACCCACAGTGGAAACACAACAGTGACTCCACAACATACAAGAATAAGCAAGAAGTTGCCCCAGGTTCCAGCTTTGAGGAACACAGTCTATGGGGATGCTTTGGGGCACTGGTTCATGGTCTTTCAGCATCAGAATTTCAAACGGTTTCAGAAGATATTTCACTCTTTCAATCCTAAGCTTGTTGGAGGCCTCAGGCTTAACAAACGTCTGTGGAAGGTGGCTCTTCAGCACGAGACAAGGATGCTGTGGCAGGAGCAAACAGTGCTCTGATTGTGTAATCCTAACAGTTCTTCTTTAAAAAGTGATTAACCTGTATCCAGTGGGTCCAGAGGAGGTCAGAAAGAGGATCTGAGAGCTGGAGCATCTCACCTGTGAGGACAGGCTGAGAGAGTTCACAGAATCACAGAATGTCAGGGGTTGGAAGGGACCTAGAAAGATCATCTAGTGCAACCCCCCTGCCAGAGCAGGATCACCTAGACCAGCTCACACAGCAATGTGTCCAGGCAGCTCTGCAATGGCTCCAGACAAGGAGACTCCACAGCCTCCTGGGCAGCCTGGGCCAGTGCTCTGTCTCCTATACTGTAAAGAAGTTTCTCCTCGTGTTAATACTAAATACTTTTTCCTTGTCTTCACTCATTTTGATATGTCTTCTGATAGTGTTTCTCTAACTTCTAGTTCCAGACCATTTCTTTATTCCTAAATAAAGCTGGGGTTGTTCATTCTGCAGAAAGACAAAAAGCTCCAGGGAGACCTTTTGGCAGGCTTTCAGTACTTAAAGGGGCCCACAGGAAAGCTGGAGAGGGACTTTTAGCAAGGGCATGTGTTGATAGGGCAAGGAGTGATGGCTCTAAACTGAAAGAGGGGAGATTTAGATTAGATAGAAGGAAGACATTCTTCATTAGGACACAATGGCAGAGGTTGCCCAGAGAAGTTGTGGATGCTCTATCCCTGGATGTGTTCAAGGCCAGATTGGACAGGGCCTTGAGCAACCTGCTCTAGTTGAAGGTGTCCCTGCCCATGGCAGGGGGTTGGAACTAGATGATCTTCCCTTTCAACCTAAATGGTGTAATGATATCCTTTTCTGACTGGTGACTGTTAATTCTCCTGTGTGTGACATCTTTACCCACTCCATGGCTCTGTACCCTTTTGGATGTCTCCAAAAGTAAGAAGTTCCAAGTAAGTAAGTATCCAAGTAAGAAGAAGTTGCTGAAAAAGCCTCCTCCAAAGCAAGAGGAGCATGGCAGTGCCATGCCCACCAGCTTATACCCACCCAGTCATGTACATGTGCTCTTGCTGAAGTCTTTCTGCTTATTTTAAAAGAATATAACACTTAACCTTTTGTTCCTTTATTGTAGCTACTTCCTCTTTTATTTCAATCACAACCCAGAATTTTACAATGCATATTGCGTAATACCTGCAGATTCTAAAATTGGATTTGTCTCTTTTAAATGCCATTGCTCATTGTTGGGAGAAATTCCATGTGGAATCATTTTCTCAAGAGCAAAAATACTTAAACAAGATTGGAAGGTTTATTTATGTTACATGTGCTCATTAAAAGTAGGCACAGCAAGAAAACCTAGAAGGTGTAAAAATCTGTAAATTTCTGTGGAAGAATTTTGTATCTTTTAAGTAAAATTCAGCTTGTTCTTGGAATTGGTCACTAGAGCTGTATCTGCTCATTTCTTGCATCATCAAAGTGATATTATTTCTGTTCCCTTCCAGCCTTCTCTTCTACAAAACTAGCACACACTTGGCGGGAACTGCAGACACTTTTCTGAGAAAAAATGGGACAAATTGGTTTTTGATGAGAGACTTTGATGAGTTCTCAATCCAGGCAGCATGCTGTTTGCTGGTTTTCAGCTGGTGTTTCAATTACACAGCTTTGGCTGTGCCCATCATGCTGCTGGACCAGGAGACAGGTTTTCTCTTCACGGGCTGAGCAACTGGCCAGTGGAGTTCAATCCAGCTGGTGACCAGTCACACAGAAACACAGAATCATTAAGGTTGGAAGAGGCCTCTAAGCTCATCAAGTCCAACCATACCTATCACCCCTATGCCACTAAACCATGTCCCTAAGTACCACATCTAAATGTTTCTTAAACCCCTCCAGGGATGGTGACTCCACCACCTCCCTGGGCAGCCTGGGCCAAGACTTAACAAACCTTTCAGTAAAGAAATTCCTCCTTATATCTAATCCAACCTCCTTTCAGGGAGTTGTAGAGAGACATAAGGTCTCCCAGGAGTCTTCCGTTCTCCAGACTAACCAACCCTAGTTCCCTCAGGTGCTCCTCATAAGACTTGTACTCCAAAAAAAAGGTCACCAGTGGTGTTCCCCAGGGCTCAGGGTTGGGACCAGCTCTGTTCAACATCTTCATCAATGTTGATTGAGTGCACCTTCAGTAAGTTTGTAGATGACACCAAGATAGGAGGGACTGTTGATCTGCTTGAGGGTGGGGAGGCTCTGCAGAGGAACCAGACGAGGCTGGATTCATGGAATGAGGCCAATGGGATGAGCTTCAGCAAGGCCAAGTGCCAGGTCCTGCACTTTGGTCACAACAACCCCATGCAACATTACAGGCTTGGGGCACAGTGGTTGGATTGGTGCCTGGCTGAGAAGGACCTGGGGATGCTGGTTGATAGTCAACTGAACATGAATCAGCAGTGTGCCCAGGTGGCCAAGAAAGCTAACAGCATCTTGGCCTGGATCAAAAATAGTGTGAGCAGTAGGAGCAGAGCAGTGATCATCCTCCTGTACTCAGTGCTGTGATTCTGTGATTCTGTCTTTTCAAACCTAAACAATTCTATGATACTAAAAAGAGGCTGATGTGACCCAAAAGGAGGATCACATCCAGTCAATTACAGCTGAAATTCATGGACAGAAAAGGTCAAGAACAAAAGGCTGAGGGTTAAGTCTTCTTAAGGCAGAGAGCTTGAATCTTTGCCTTGCAAATTAACAGGATTTTAGTCAATATTTAATGAAATATAGAACAAATCCAACCCACTCAGTAAACAGTGAATTTTTACTCTTAGCTCCTGCTTTGTGTGCCTCCTGCCCCAGTAAATCCCTGAGACCTGTCCTCTGTGAAAACTCTTGTTAAGCTCAGCAAACATGTAAAAAATGTTTCTGAAAGGAAAATGAAACTTCAAGACATTTCAGTGTCACCATAAGTGCTGTGAACTCATTCGGACTTAAAACCTAAAATACATAGCAAACTCACACAGAATCACAGAATTTTTAGGGTTGGAAGAGACCTCTAAGATCATCAAGTCCAACCATACCTATCACTTCCATGCCACTAAACCATTGCCCTAAGAACCACATCTAAATGCTTTTTAAACCCCTCCAGGGATGGTGACTCCACCACCTCCCTAGGCAGCCTGGGCCAAGACTTAACAAACCTTTCAGTAAAGAAATTCCTCCTTTATATCTAATCTAAACCTCCCCTGCTGCAACTTGAGGCCATTTCCTTTTGTCCTCTCACTGTTAACCCTGGAGAAGAGACCTACCCCCATCTCACTCCAACCTCCTTTCAGGGAGACTCAGGTCTCCCCTGAGTCTCCTCTTCTCCAGACTAACCAACCCCATTTTCCTCAGCTGCTTCTTGTAAGACTTGTGCTCCAGAGCCCTCGCTAGGCTCACTGCCCTTCTCTGGACACTCTCTAATGCCTCTGTGTCCTTCTCATACTGAGAGACACAAAACTGAACACAGGATTTGCGTTGTGGCCTCACCAGCACTGAGTAGAGGAGGATGATCATCAAATCCAACTGGTTTTGGAGGCTGCTTTTTTTTGCATTCTGTATCTTTTAATCAGTTGATTGCAATTCTTCCAGGTCTCAGGCCATGGTGTGTTTAATGGCTTTTGACACAAAGAAAAAGTATTGAGAGATTTTTTTCACTGGTAAATTCCTCCTCTGGAGTTGGATGTCTCACCTTCTCCATGCAAGACCCAGGAGGAGCCTCAGTCAGAAAGTGACTTTCTCTTGCCAGGGTGTTTCAGCAGAACTGGTGAATAATAGAGGAGGATTCTGCAAGGATGCAGTAACAAAACCATGACTTTACCTCAGCAGCCTGCAGGCACCACTTCTGTTGTGACCACAGCAGGTTCTGAGTGATGAATGTACAAAGGAAAAGGAGAGAATGAACAGGAAGTTGTTTATGGCTTTCCTCAAAGGCACTTTTCTAACTCAAAAATATAAGCCTTGTGGTTTTTATGGTTTTGAAATGTAACCACAGACATTGAGAACTGGAAAACATTTGATTTGCCATCTCCTCCAATTTTGGTACCAGATTCAGGGCAGAATGAAAAATGTTCACAGGAAATGCATGAATGGCAAAATTTTTAAACCAGGAACATACTATTTGGAGAAACTGTTGAGGTCAGTTGTGTCTTGATGGAGTGGGTGCAGATGTGTCATTCGGAGAGCTCCACCAACATGCTGTAACTTTGGTTTGATGAAGCTTTGCCATATTTTCTATGGTCTTCAGCCCCAGTTTTGGAGCTATGAAGGGTCAGTGCCAGACTGAGCACTTTTTCTTCAAGTTTGATCTAGGAACTGGATGGTATCAGCTGCCTGGGGAAGGTCCTGGCCTCTTCAGCATGGTAGACCTGGCCAGCCTTGGCTGCTGTCAGCTGGGAGCAGAGAGCTAAGGTTCTCCTACTTGCCACTCTGGGGGTTTTATGCTCTTTTACATGGCCTCATCCTTGTTTTGTTTGTTTTGCACATTGAATGACCTGTGCTAATAGCTGGGTATCTCTTCAGTATGTAGGAGCCTCTGCAGCATGTAACTTTTATTTAGAAGTGGAGGCTCTAGTTTTTCTTGGTGTGACACATGAAGGGATTTTTCTGGCCTTCATGACCTGTCCTTGCTTTTGCAGGCACTGCTCTGTCACTATTTTAATACATGTATATTAGTAATTGCTGCATCTTGCTACTACTAATGTCTGGAGGCCACTTCTGATTTGTCCTACTCTTGTCCTCCAAGTTGAGCCCAGATGCACTTGTGAATCAATTGTGACCATTTGGTTTTCAGTCACTTTGCTTTGTTCTTCCTTCCCTTGTATTTCTTCCTCTCTCCCTTTTGTGTGGAGCAATCATCTGCTCTCCAGATTTGTTCTGGAAGGCTTGTGAAACTCCTTGTAAGGTCCTGTCCCTTTTCCTCAGTTACTCTGACATTAGTTTCCTGCTGCTTCTTTGTTTTCTTCTCATATGTGGATGAGCAGGAACCTACCTGGTATTCCAATGGCAACATAACAGTACTGTTATTGCTTCATTAGCCATGCCAAAGACACTCATTCCTCACTCTTCAGGGGTGCCAGGAGAACCACAAGGAGGCCAGTACCCCAGAGAGGTCCTGCAGGAAAAAGAAAACATGTAATTGTTCATTTCTTTCAGGAGCCAAAATGATGTGGACCTTCATATTTACTCCTTCTGTCCCTACTGGAGTGTAGCTAGATGCAGTAGCTCAAGATCCCCCGTAAACTGCAGTGCCTTTCCACTCTGGTGGGAGTGGGCAAAAGTGTGGTGTTGCTTTGTTGTCTCATTTATCTTTGGCTCTAGGAGTGACTGCTTGTCAGCTATCTTGACATGTTTTGCTTCTGGCTGCATTTTAACCTTAGATAGTCCCAANGCTTCGTTCGCAAAGCCTAGCCACAACGACGAGTCCCAAGGCTTTAGCAGGTGAGGAAGGGGACAGCAGGGCTCTGACATCAGAATACCAATGTTCATATTTCAGTGTTTTCTCTCCTTGTTCAGTCACCACCCTGGGGAACTGAGTGTGAATTATCACGTTCTTACACACAGACTGAATGAAGAGCAAAACCTGCTGGGCAGGTCATGGCAGAATGTGGCTGGTTGCCCTCCCCATGGCTGGCCTTATCCTGCCCCAGCAGCTGCGTGCTGGCCTGGCTGCCTAGCAGTGGGGCTCAGAAGCACCCTGGGGCATGCTACAGAGAGAACTCCATCATGGGTGTGCTCACCTCCAGGGGCTGGCTAGGGGGAAGGTTGGTCCTCCTTATCTGTGCTGGCTCAGTAGCATGTGGGCAATGTGCTGAATCATTTAAAACCAACTGGAGAGATAGTTTTCATGAGTCTAGGCATTGAAAAACCGGTGAGATCAGATTGCAGTTCCAGGGAGGTAAGGTAGGAAAGAGTCACATAAGGAAAGGGCATGCTTTGTTGGTTGAGGTTTAGAAAGCTTTTTAACAAGTTGAGTTATTGGCTGTATCTGAAGTGAAACACTGCTTTCCTAACTGCTCTCATTTCCTGTATCATTCCAGCTTGTTCACTGCATTAATTACAGTTCAGATTTACAGTGGATTTGGTTACACACTGAATTGCATTCTAATTTTTCTCCTCTGTGTGTAAAAATTTCTTTGGGAGGCAGGCCAAGAGGAGAGCGTGTCCATCGGCATGCACACACGCAGCCTGAGCTGGGCTGGGGGGAACAGGCATCTGAATTTTCTTCTGTTTTGTTGTAAAAAGAGACTTTTCTTTTTTCCAGAGGAGAGGCAGTAGCTGAGAACAGCCAGTGTTTGGAGAGGTCAAGATTTCAGAACAGCCAGAAATGAGAGAAAATATTATCTTATGAATTGTAAATGTGGCATTTTTCCTTTGGCTGGGTTTTCCCAGAGGTTAGTGGATAATAGGAGCACAATCGTTCTCTTGGCTCCACCAGTAATCAGCTCACTGCTTAAAATATGTTATAAACGCAGTGCTGCAGAGTTGAGTTGGATGAGGTGGAGCTTTTCACAGCTGAAGCAGCTTTTCAAGACCTGAAATATGAAGTGAGATGGGGTACTAAGCAAGATGTCTAGCATTTGGAAATGAGCTGTTTAGGAACTGTAGAATGCAGAAGGTGACTGAAAGGATGTTTCTTCTCAGTTTAACATTTTTCTTCTGGCTTTATGAAAACATTAGAGGAGGTGCCCTAAAGCCCTAAATCTACAAGGAGTGTTTTTGGAGAATTCATTCAGATTTTGAAACTCATTCTTCACATTTAAACTGTTGATGCGGTAGAAGATTTTCATTCAGAATATTCTGAGTCATGGTTTCGCAGGAAATGATGGTGAATTAAATAGAACCAGATATCAACAATGTGACTACTTTTAAACTTAAATATTCCTAAGGATTTGGTTCAGAGATACTGGAGTGATGAATAATGGCATGATGAATAACACTGCTATGACCAATGATAATAGACAAAAAATAACAACTGAATCCAAGTTCTCAGATATCTAGGTGAAAAGTAAGAGAGAAAAATCCAAATAAACTTCTTTTGAGAGAATTGATCACTCTTTTAGCCTTGCCACTAATCACAGCACTACATCATCTTTCCTCTTCCTCAGACACCATCTTGCCTGGATCTTGCTGAGGCTCATGTGGTTGCCCCTGGTGTCTCCCTGGGGCTGTCCTTTTGTGTCCCTGTGGCTGCCCTGGTGTGCCCAAATGGATGCTCTGGTGTGTCCCTGTGGCTGCCCTGGTGTGCCTATATGGATGCTCTGGTGTGTCCCTGTGGCTGCCCTGGTGTGCCCACATGGATGCTCTGGTGTGTCCCTGTGGCTGCCCTGGTGTGCCTATATGGATGCTCTGGTGTGTCTCTGTGGCTGCCCTGGTGTGCCCACATGGATGCTCTGGTGTGTCCCTGTGGCTGCCCTGGTGTGCCCACATGGATGGCCCAGTGTTCCCATGGCTGCCCTGATGTTTCACCATGGCTGCCCCTCTGTGTCCCCATGGCTGTCCCAGTGTGTCCCCGTGGCTGCCCCAGTGTGCCCACATGGATGCCCCAGTGTCCCTATGGCTGCCCTGGTGTGCCCATGTAGTTGCCCCAGTGTGTCCCGGTGGCTTCCCCGGTGTGNCCCTGTGGCTGGCCCAGTGTGCCTACGTGGATGCTCTGGTGTGTGTCCCTGTGGCTGGCCCAGTGTGCCTACGTGGATGCTCTGGTGTGTCCCTGTGGCTGGCCCAGTGTGCCTACGTGGATGCTCTGGTGTGTCCCCCTGTGGCTGGCCCAGTGTGCCTACGTGGATGCTCTGGTGTGTCCCCCTGTGGCTGGCCCCATGTGTCCCTGTGGCTGCCCTGGTGTGCCCAGCCTGGACTCTGGGGCACACAGAGCCTGCTCTGCACTTGCCAGGCAAACAGGCCCATAAATTCACCTGCTCACATCCTCCATCCAGAGATTATGATGAAGTTAACACTTAGCCATTTCATTAAAAATGAGTGTGGTGCCAGTCCTTGCACAGCCTGTGCAAGATCCTTGCTCTCCTTTTGGTTTAGTATGCACCCAGGAGAGTGAGGTAGGGCTGCTGGGGATGGGTCTGATGTGTAGCAGATTTAGTTGTAAATGCACCAGTACAGCTTTTCAGTATTGGAGCCAGTGTGGGTGTTTGGTTAAAGCCATGCATGGATGATGTCTGTTATTTTGTTGGGATTTCAGAATAAGGGATTTTAGCACTTTAATCCTGACTGACAGTTGGAAGGTTGGTGGTTTCAAACACAGTGGCATGGAGTAGCTGATTTCTCTTTGGTGAAACAATGCACCAGTGTGTCTGGGCTGCCTGTACAGAGCCAATAAATCTGTTTTGTTTTGGTTTTCTCCCCGCTTTTCTCTCTCTCTCACTCTCTCTCTCTTTTCCCCCTCCTCCAGGCCAGGACCCACTCCTATTGCTGAAAACCCTTCAACTTCTCTGGACAAAGAAAGAGATGAAGAAGGTGAGGCTGAGCACCCCCTCCATGCTGCAGTTCCTCACAGCATGCAGAGCATGTTCAGACGCAGAATGCTTAGGTCAGACCTGCAATTCTTCATGATTGCTTTCAGTTCCAGCACCCAGGGGAAGAGCCTATGCATTTGCAGCAAGAAGTGAAAAGAAAAGGTTGCTCTGTGTGATGTGAAGGAGCTCAGGGGCTCATATAAAAGAGCTGAAGTTTACGGGGGTGGGGGGGGGGAATCAAAGTTGCTTTTGTTTTCTTTGGAACTTTTTTGTCCATTAAATGGAGGATCAGGGAGGGAGGGGAAGAATATTTCTAGAGGCTGAAAAAAATGAGGCTTGAAGTCAGTAGAAAAGTGCCCTTTGCCAAGTGGAATGATATCAAAGCCTTCATATTCAAAGTATTTTTACTGTTTTTTTTTATTTGGTTTGGTTTTGCCTTTTAGAGTGGTGAATGCAATTTACACTGCCTGTCTAAAATTAGAGCTGTATTTTTATACAGCACCCTATGGGCTCTACATGGAGATTTCTCATAGGGAGCAAAATATACTTCATCTAAATTTGGGAGCTTGAAAACTAACAAAAACACTAGATGCATCAGCTTAGTGGTGAGTTTCCCATATTTAACTCTGCATTGTTTATAGCCAAGACCCAAAACCCTGCAGCTCACCACATAGGCACGTGGAATGTGTCCTGTGTGAAATGGCTGGCTTGGCTGAGTACCTTGGTGTACGTGCTCCATCCTAGGTGTCTGGAGTGTTTAGTCATTGTCCTTGCCTGCTGCACTTAGACTTTCCATTACTGATAGTTTGTGGTTCCCAACTGGAATAATTAAACAGCTGGAAGCAGAGTGTGAGAGGTGCCTTTCCAAATGGACCCTCACTGACGTAGGCTTGAGGTCAGCAACTCTGAAGCCTTGAGCTTTCCATCAAGTTTTGTTAGAGTTAGAGGAAAATAAAAATAATTTGTTAGCTCTTGAGGGCAGTTAATCTCACAGAACAACAGTAGGAAAGAGTAATCATCGAAATTTCTGCACTCTGTACCCTGGGATGTGTGGGGATGGTGAAGAAAAATGCTCTGACAAAGACAAAGCCTCCCATTGCTGTGTCCTTGGGCAGTGAGGACTCAGCTTCTCTGCTGAGGGTGGAAAAGCTTGAGGATCCCCATGAGTCATGCTTTGCAGCCCCGCTTATTCAGTGTGCTTGTTTCTGGAAGGGTCACTGCAGTGGGACCTGTGGATTGGCAGAACTGTAGCTCCCTAGTGGGGCAGGTCCATGCTCCTCAGGCAGCACCATGTGGCTGCAGGCGTGGACAGAAGTGTGTTCCTGAACCTGGAGGATGCGTTTCTGACCCAGGAGAAAAGCCTTCTTAAAGAGCTGAGGAGGGCTGTGGTGGGACCAGGCAATGGCACAGCAGCAGCTGCCTCCCTCTGAGGTGAGGAGCACAGCGTGACTGTCCTCGGTAGTGTTGGACACATGCTAGTCATGCTGCTGCTGAGATGTGCTAATCTGTGCTCAGGGCATCACCACCCTTCAACCATCCAGTGCACCCACAGCTAGTGTAGATGCTTTTTTAGAGGGACAGCTGCTGCTCTGCCCTCTGTGTGCAGCCCAAGGTGTGTGCTGCTGCTGCTTACATCCCACCATCAGGTAAGTGAGGGAAGTTCACTTCAAGACAACTTTGTCTGCTCCATTGACATTAAATGACAGAGAGCACCTCTGGCTTTCGCCGTGCCTGAGTGTAAGTCATAGTGGCTTACCAGAGTGAATCAGCCTCGTGGTCTCAGATCAGTGACTAGGAGCAGAAGGAGGGTATCTGTCCATGGCAGTCACCTCACTTCCGGAACATGGTTCTAAGAAGTGGTTGTTTCCTACATAGGAAAGGCAGTTTTGAAACAACCAAGAAGCATCAGCAGACTGCCCTGAGCTATTTAACTAGAAATAAAGGACCAAAACTGAATGAAGGAGTGTGCAGTTTGAGCATCAGCAGAGTTTCCCTATTCCCATGATCTGTCAGGCTGTAGAAATCCCCTAAGGAGCATTCCCTGCCATGGGAATCAGTTGAAATGGAAATGGCAGTTACATGTTTGAGAGGAATCCTCTGGCAGAGAGAAGAGTAGCCAGGCAGCACAGCACTCCTTGCTCTCTGATTTAGGTGTCTCATGCCTTTTTTTCCCTTTGTTTGTTTTCCCACCTCAGACATACTATAGTTGAAATCTTCAGATTGCTAGGAAGTGTTGAAGAAGGCTTTTCCCTTGCTTGCCAATGCCTAGCTAGTACAGAGGCAAACTCAACCTAGATAACACCAGTTTGTGCTCCTGGCAGCTGTGTTGGCCTTTGGAGATGTTCTGTGTGGGAGAGCAGGCTTGTGCTCTCCAGGACCTAGTGTCTGTTGGGGCCCATCCTGCCTCAGCCCCAGCTCTGACTCTAGCCCAAGGAGGAGCTGAGCTCTTGTTCAGTCTAAATGTGCTGAAGTGAGGGTTTGGGGGGGAAAAGAGGAAAAAAAGCAGAAAGGTCATTTATAAACAGTGAGATTTAGTTGGTGAGTTGCTTTGTTTTCCTTTGGCTGTTGTGTTGGATGTTTGTGGTTGGATAAGAGCTTGCCTTTTACTTCTGCTGAGTCTCTTGGTGAAGCTGGAGCCCTGTGTTTAACGCAGCAAAACTTGCCACAGGAAAAAGTACTTAAAGGGGAGAAATCTGTTACCTAAAGTCACATCTTTGTTAGTCATCAGCTTTTTAATACTCTGTTTGATAATCTGGTGAGAAAGAAACAGTTTCTGTCGTAAACGATAGGTTTTGTGGTTTTTCCAGACATGAAAGACACTATGGAAAATAGCTGCCTTCCAGTAAATATTGTTGAGGAATAAAATAGAACAAATTCATTGGCAAATTTTCCATAGATTTTCCTTTGTTTTCCATGTTGTTCTTCAAACTTTATGTTGTTTCCATTGGAAGCTGCAACTGGGGCCATCATATACAGTAAATTACAAGTGCTGGCTGCAGGCAGGGCTGAGCGTCTTCTGGGGTTTGATTTTTAGCCAGAAAAGAAAGAGAGCAGCTGCTCTTAGTGATTTCTTGTTTTCTGTCCCTGCTTTTGCCTTGCTCAATGCCAGTCCATGTACCATGCAGTGAAAGGTCCTGTGTGGGTACTGAAGAATGCCACTTCCTCACCCTGCCAACCCTCCCAACTCCTTGGAAACTCCTTCTAATGTAAACATTATAAAGATATTGCTCAGTACTGCTAATTTATCACTTCTACCAGATGGATAGTAAGTAGCCTATTAACATTCACAAAGTGAATGTTCAATTCCTTCACACTTCTAAACACATCACCCTGGGATTCCTAAGATTTATGGTGTGGAGTTTTCCCATGTTCCAAGCCCCTTTGTGCAGCCCTTTGTGCAGAGGTGTGTGATGGCAGTAGGCACTCAGCAGAATACACTCTGGTCAGATGGGTTTGGAGGAGCAGAGCATAGATTTGCAGGATTGCAATCCAACAGAATTTGAACTCAAGTATTTCTCTCTTTTTAATCTAGTGTGTAAAATCCAAACTGTTTTGATACTGCCAAATGCTCCTGTTACAGTGGGGAGCATTATGCCATCATGGCTGAAGTGGTTACAAGGCCAAACATGAAACTTTCTGGTACAAGAATCATAGAATCATAGAATGGTTTGGGTTGGAAGGGACCTTAAAGATCATCTGGTTCCAATGCCCCTGCCATGGGCAGAGACACCTTCCACTAGACCAGGTTGCTCAAGGCCTCATCCATCTTGGTTTTGAACACTTCCAGGAATGGAGCATCCACAGCTTCTCTGGGCAGCCTGTGCCAGTGTCTCACCACCCTCACAGTGAAGAATTTCTTCTTAATGTCTAATCTAATCCTAGCCTCTTTCTGTTTAAAACTCTTTGTCCTGTCACTACACTCCCTGATGCAGAGTTTCTCCCCAGCTTTCTTCCAGGCCCTTTAAGTACTGGAAGGCTGCAAGAAGGTCTCTCTGGAGCCTTCTCTTCTCCAGACTGAACAACCCCAACTCTCTCAGCCTTTCTTCACAGCAGAGGGGTTCCAGCCCTTGGATCATTCTTGCAGCCTCCTCTGGACCCACTCAAGTAGGTCCATGTCTTTCATATGCTGGGGACCCAGAGCTGAACACACAACTCCATGTACTCTGTTGAGCTCTGGGCCCCCAGCATAAGAAGGCTAAGAAAGGGTTTATATGCTTTATTACTCATAGTTCTTTTAGAAGATGAGTAGGGGTTTGAGGCTGGTTATCTACCTTCAGTATTACCATTTCCTAATAACACTCCTTTCTCCAGCTCACTTCTTTCCTTCCCCTCCCCCAAATCCCAAGCCCCTTTGTCTGCCCCACAGAACAACTCCTCTGTCTTTATGGGATAATTAGTGTGGACAATTGCTGCTTTTCCCATTGGGTTTGAGGTGCAGTGAGCCATGAAGGAATCTGTAATGACATGAAAAGTCACTAGAGGCACGGATGGTGGCTGAATAGCAACAGTTACCTCTCTGAATAGATTAAATTAAAAAAATAAAGCTTTGTGTTCAGCTGGGGGAAGGGAGGATTCACTAATCTTTTTTGTACATGACAATGTGGTTTTGTGTCTCAGCAGCTCAAGGAAGAAATCAGGCGGGGCTTTGGAGAGCTGGAGGACCCATTGGCAGGACTCCTGGACATGCTGGAGAGCAGCAGTGATTGGAAAGGGAAAGGGCATTCCCTCGGGTATTACATCACCACCGAGTTGGAGCTTTGGATAAAAGAACATCCTGGTGTTCAACAGGTTAGAGAAAGAGAGGGCAAAAGAGCCAGGAGAAAGGAGAGGGCAATCAATTTTCATGTCCCTCAAGTGTCCCCAGTTTCACTTTATTGCCTAGTCCAGCACCTTCTCTGTTGTCTCATACAAACAGAGTGTGAGGAGGTGTGCGATTCATGCTGGAATGATGTTGTCTGGTGTCTGCTGACATGTAAATGAAATACTATTAGAAGCTGTGATGTGAGAGCTCTGTTTCCCTTTCCGAGCTGGGGTTTCCATCCTTCCAGATCAAACCACTTTGATCAAGTGTTGATCTTGCAGCTTTAGCTGGGCTGGAGGCTTTCCCACTGGCACTCACATCCCACTGTCAGGATAAAACCAGTTGCAGTAGTCCTACTCTGCATATTCTTCTTCCAGTTCTGCAAATAGAAGGGAGTTAGTGTATGATTGCTTAATTCCTGCCATATGGTGGGAGCTTTTATCACCGGGAATGTAGAATACAGTAACAGGATGACTTCTCTTTCAGCAGCTGGATGATGAGTTTTGTAACGTTGGATCATCAGATTAGGCATCCTAATGTTTACCATTCTGTGTGCCTTCATATATTCTGACCTGCAGAGATTTTCTCTTTTTGTGTTCTTTTGCCTCTGAGCTGCAACATACTTTCATATTTGTGTTGTTTCATTTCCCGTTTTTCCAAATGGTTCTTTTTAGATGTTGAGCTCTGCCATGACAGGCTCTGCAAAGTGCAGTGAAGTGCCACTGGCACTGAAATTCCTGTGTTATAAGAGAATGATCATGTAGGAACACAAGGAGTAGTACTTGTATCTGTGCATCTTTTAATGATGCTTTGGCTTTTCCTGCCCTTCTTGCACCCAGGAGCAAGCCTGGGAATGACAATTTAATTCCTCTGCCTGATAGGTGAGATCTCCCTTGAGGGGAGTTGCTGGTTTCAAAGATTTTCTTCTGGGAACTAGAGGGGAGAATTTCTAAAATAGCTGCGTTAGTGAAAAAAGGGCATCTTCCCAGTTTCATATTTTACTTTTGCACAAGGCTGTATGCCTTCTCCAGAATTACCCTGCAAACATTTCATGTTTTTAAGTGGATGCTGTGAAAAAAATGTGTATCATATTGTTCTGATTTTTAGCTTGCAGACTCCATGGGGAAACTGGAGATTCTCTTCCCAAGGAGTTGGCTTCTTCCACTGTTTAAACAAGCTGCCTTTTCAACTGCCATTGAACTGGAGCCATCTTTGCCAAATCTGTGCTTGATTTTTCTTTTTTTATGGTGTTTTTTCCAGTCTGGCATCAAGCTGAAGAAGCTGCAGGCCCGTGTGCTTGGAACACTAGCCCAGTGCCCAACTAATCTTCTTGACCCTCTGATTAGCATTTACCAGCTCCATACAGCAGACCGGAACTACTTGCTTCAACATGTCAGTCATCTTTATCACAGGGGTGATTACAAAGAGGTGGGTCATGTCTTTCAAATACATTTACCTATCCTGCTCTCTGCTTCTCTGTTAATGTCTGTGTCCTTTTTTGGATGCATTTCAAACTGAATTCCCTTCCATCACAGCAGCTGCACACTGTGAATGGTCCAGCTTAGCATGGGCTTCCCATGTACACAACCAGGCTGCCTTCGACTCATCTTTTCTAATTGCTGACTGCAGAATACCAGTGAATCCAGCCTCCACCTCTTTTCTGACCTGTGAAAGTAACGGGTTAATAGGGTTTAACTTGGAGAATTTAAAGGGATGGTTGTGTTCTTTTTTGTTTGCGTTGTCCTTGGCAAGAAAAGAAGGGATTTTAGTAGTTGGTTGAAGACTTGCTGTGCAATCTCCAATCTGCACACAGCAAGGAGGGGTTGGAAAATCTCTCTGTTCCCATGTGATTATCCTGACCAAAAGGTTCTCACTTGGAGGAGTTTTGAAACCTCTTTACCGTTAAGGCTCCTATTCAAAATGTGTTACTGCTGGAGTACTTGAGTATGAGTGGCTGACACTGGCAGGAGTTCACCAAACCCAGAATTTGGTATGTTTTACCCTGTGGTTTAGAGCACTTGCAGCATCTGTGGCATCACCATGGTGTCGTGGTAGCTGTGTGAGTGTTCTCATGAGCAAACTATGACACAACAACACAATGCTTGTAGGTTTGTTTTTCTCAGCAGCAGATGATTCATTTTGATGGTATAAACCAGCTTGATCTTGTTTAGCAAAAGAAAATAAAATCAAATAGCATTTTAAAAACCCTATTCTTCAGTGAAGCTGAATTGCCAAGTGAGATGGTAGAATTCTGTTCTTGTTGACTTCTTTGAATACTGAAACAAGGATAGTGCATGCTTGATTAGAAGCTCACAGGTAACTTCTTGAGACTTACTCTGTTTCTCAGGAAATTTTTGAACATAAGTGTTTGAAAAGCCTAACAGAAACATGGTAATTGACTATATTCAAGTGTGATTTTGAAGTTCAAGGCTCAAAGATAGTTCTTGTTTTCATTAGAAACACAATTTTTTCTCGATCTGCTTTTGGAAAGCTCAAATTTGTTTTTTTTAATGATGGAATTATTTTTCTGTTCTTTCTTCCACAGAAAAGCTCATTTACTAGTCAGTCACAGTGTGAAGAACAGGAAACCTCAACTGTTGCTTACCCTCAGCCATAACTTTCTTCTAGTTTTGTTTTGTTGCCAGAAAGGTGAAGAGAATTATCTTCAAGAATAACAGGAAATCTTTTACTGTCCTTAGGGGCTGATCATACCTAGGTTCACAGCAAGTAAGCCCAGAAAACCTGGAACTAGGGCTCTGAGCACTTGCAGTGGGCTGCAACATGAATCTTCCTCCTGCTCTTCCCTGTCTTTCAGATAGGGCAGTAAATTGGATTCACATGTAAAGTTTTTGGCTCTTCCATCTCTTACCCTTTGGAAGGACAGAAATCTTTTTAAATCCTTGCTGCCATTATTTATTGTCTTGCTACATTTACAGTAAGACATCAGGCATTTGATGGGGAGCTCTGGGCAGTGGATGGATATAAGGAGAGTTCAAGGAGAAAGCAGTGACATGCAAGTGGGGTTTTGAGGCCTGTTTGGGATTTTTATCAGTTCCTTTGTGAAGGGAGTTTGCAGCTGCCAGAGGAGCATGGCAGTGTGGGGCCTTGCAGGGCACTCTGGAGCTGTGGTCCGCTCCTCATGGCCCGCACAGTGTGGAGAGACCAAAGGGCCAACATTCCCGCTCGGGTAGTTCTAGGTGAAACGTGGCAGCTCTGCCCTTGCTCAGGAGCCCTCGGAAGCCACGGGCTGTGGCTCCCTGGGCTGGCCTGGGCCGTGCTGGAGCCTGGCTGCAAGTACTGGCTGGCTTTGTGGGGAGGGCAATGGCTAGCAGTGGGGCCAGGACAATGCGGGGATTCAGCAGACCGGGGGTAATGCAGAGTGAGTGAGTCTGTGAGAGGCTCTGAATAGGCCAGGCTGTGCTTGAGAAGAATGAGGGGTAGGCAGAAGGCAAGCTAGTGTTTCATGGTGATCTTATGTTACACTTCAGCCTTTCAAAGAGTGTCTGGGGCCTGTTGAATGAACCTCTCTTGCACTGCGAATGCGGGAGCCCAGAGACAAAGGGGACTCTTGTCACTGGCAGGCCCCTTTGGGGAATAAAAGCCATTGTCATATGAACAGGGACAGTCTGGCAGGCTGTGCATGCTTCAGTGCCCCATGATATCGCTAAGTCTCAGCAGAAATCACATTCAGGGCCCTGTCAGCTTTGATTAGCGGGGTCTCATGACTTAATGTGCTGCGATATTTCATGTCTAAGGGTGGCGGCTGTCTTTCTGTGGGATGAATGCCCTCTATTGTCCACTGAGTTATTTTATTTACATTTTTTTAAACAACTTATAAAGGTAAAAAGATAGCTGTGCTTAAAGGGGAAAAAAAAAATCAAATTCCTTTGCTTCTGGATCAGGAGTGAGTGCTGCTCGGGTCAGATACAGTGAAACTTGTTTTCACAGTCAGCATCAAAGTTCTCGTCTTGTTTAACAGCTTTATAGTAAATTCTGAACAGGTGGCAGTGGAGCTGGGTTTAGGAAGGAAATAATAAATAATCTTTTTATCTTCTGACAACCAGAAATATTCTTGGGCCTGAGAGAGCCCCCATTTCCAACTTTTCTGTATGGGTGACTAGAAGCACTTTTCTCCCCCTTCATCAGTTTGGTTCTTAAATAAGAGTATTGGACTGAGCTATTAGCAGGACAGGGACTATTTAATTTTTACCGGTTTTCTTAGTGTTGTCCATCCAAATTGCGCTGTTTTCAGGAGCAGCATATTTTTTCTACTTATGTTTCATGCGTTAGCTTCTCCAAATAAAGGAGGTTGATTCTATGTGTTACATTCAGTTAATGTTTGCTCTTTCAATTAAGATAATACAGATAATCTATTGAAACTCAGTTGTTAAAGTTTGTCATAAAATAAGTTGGAGTACCCAGAGAACAAGCTCTGCAGACACGGAATTCAGAGTTTTTGTCAGCAATATATACTTCCTGCAGAAGTAATTTGGTAATTCAGTAGAAAAGGTAATTGAC
The DNA here is from genome assembly GCA_013396975.1 of Bucco capensis. Lineage (NCBI taxonomy): Eukaryota > Metazoa > Chordata > Aves > Piciformes > Bucconidae > Bucco > Bucco capensis. The sequence goes on along the minus strand of VWZO01020265.1, from coordinate 103,522 downwards.
TAATGAGTTAATCCTAAAGGGACTTCTTTCCAGTGCAGGTGCCAGAGCACTGGCCCAGGCTGCCCAGGAGGCTGTGGAGTCTCCTTGTCTGGAGCCATTGCAGAGCTGCCTGGACACATTGCTGTGTGAGCTGGTCTAGGTGATCCTGCTCTGGCAGGGGGGTTGCACTAGATGATCTTTCTAGGGCCCTTCCAACCCCTGACATACTGGGATACTGTGGATACAGATACACTGAGGTTTAGAAATGTCACCAACATGAACTTCTGTTTTCAGTGTAGTGGTGTTCTGATCACCAATTCCGAAATGTAACTCTTTGTAGTACTTCATACATGGTGCTTGAGCAGCCATAGTTTGTCTTCGCAGATCTGTCAGTACAGATTAATGCCGAGATTGATTGAGCACAATAATGGTTACTGAGGTTTACTCAGCTCTAGAGCATCACTCATATGTGAGGATGCACTGAGTTAAACCAGGTTTAAAACAGCTTTGAGTGACCTGAGGAAGACAGATCACAGAAGTGTTTGTTTCAGTTTCCTTCACCTGTACACCTGTATATTACAACCTTTACTGCTCTTCTTCTACCTCAGGTTCTTTAGGTACATGTAACCTGTCACAACTTCATTTTGATGGTCTCAGTCCTCATAAATATGTTTATGCTCCCTTGAAAGTGGACCTGAGAAATGTCACATTTTTCTCCTTTTTGAGGATCTTCCTGAAGACAGCTGTGTATATTGTATCCTCTTCAAGCAGGAAGGAATTAAACATCTAACCTGATGTCATGCACTGTGCAGTGATGCACTCAGAGTTGAGTGAAGCTGATTAGCCACAAGTTTAAAATGAGTGATTCCAAAACACAAACCAGATGTCCCCAATGATTAGTACATGGTATGCCTTTTACTCAATTATTTCTACCATTATTATGTATCCAGGCTTTGGTCACTGTGAGTTGACCTCGGATCCTCCTCTGCAGAGCTTCGTTCTGTTGTTTGATCTGTTCTCTGAGTTTTCAGAAATGCCTTCACTACTGCTTCAGAAATACTACCCTAAGTCAGACTGAGGCATATTTACCTTTGTGTTGTCCCAACTTGCTTGCAGCAGGACTAAGTAATGCAGGAGTCATCAGAAACCATTTGTGTCTATCCTGCATCATCACTCCAAGCAGTGCTACTACCAAAAGGTTAGTCCTCTGATGCTAACCCCACTGTGGGAAAATTGCCTAAATTGTCAGTGTAGGCACCACCCAAGTGCACATGCCCTTGCAGATAAGATCTTGTGTGGCTTCCTGCACTTGGTGCTGTATATGGAAAGAATAGTCATTTTTAGATGAGACAGAGCCAATTGCATTCAAAACAAGTAGAGAGGATCAGATACTGGTGCAGGGTGCTCTGGGCTTGTGTGGTCACCTCAAAACACTCCCCATTTTCCCATACTCTTGTTTTTGCAGTCGCATGACTAGATGAGTCCTCTGGTGCTCGTGGCTTTCCCTGAGTTCATCAGCTTTGGGTAACTTCCCCCATCCCATGCTCAATGCACCTCCATGCATTTGAGACATCGTTGAATGTAGTATTGCCGAGCTTGGAGTTCTTCCCCATCATTACCCAGACCTCCCCTGCTGTATTTTTAGGTGTTTATCCATGGGAAACAAAACTATTACAAAATATCCCAATAAGGTTTTCACTTTCACCATAATTAAATCAAAGAATGACCCCAAACTCCCCAAAGACAATGAGAAGACTCACAAACTTTGGTGGGATTTGATTCAGGGAATAAGTCATCACCTCTTCTCCTATATCAAGCAGTGGCTTCATCATGTACCTGTACTGTATACACTTGTGATATGCAAGACAAGTGAGAGACTAATCTTTCCCATTATTCTGTTATGATCTGAGGCAGGAGCAGGAGGGGTTTGGTACAGGTTGACACTTCTGTGTGTAGCAGTAGTGCTAATAATGCTCATTCTTTGCTGTTATTAGATTACATACTAAAACCTCTCTCTGTATGATGTATTTTTGGGAAAGGACTGCTTGTACCACCAGTGTTCTCTTGAGAGCTGGAGCAAGGGTGAGCAGACCCTGATAAGCTGACACCATCTTGGCCTTCACCAGACTTTCCCATGTTCCTCTCTGGTAGCTAGCTTTTTTATTCTTCTTGAGCAGTTGCTGAATTGGGAGAGGTATCTGCTGCTCAGGACTTTCTGTTGTCCTGCTGATCCAACCTGAGCCTGAGGATTTCCAGTTGGACTCATGTGATTGCAAGCTTCCAGCTACCGACTGGTCTGCCAGCACGGTTCTGTGTATGGGGAACTGTGTGTTTCTTGGCTGAGGAGGGGGATTCTCACCATCTCAGTTACAGCATGCTGGCTACCTAATTAAAGAGTTTGTTTTCTAACTATGAAATGAGCCTGTGAGTGAGGTGTTGCTGTTCTGGAGATCTTATCTTCTCTAAACAGACTGTTAAAAATAGGGTCCTTTTACACAGAGCTTGTTTGTGGAGTGAAACAATTCAAAACATGACAATACCAAAACAAAATCTTTAAATAGCTCTAAGTGGAGATCACAGACAGCTGCCAAACACTTTCATCTTTATTACAGTTACTCATATCTCTTCTTGTTCCTATTGTAAACATACTGATTTTATCTCAGTTGTCCTCAGCCAGCCCATGTAACTACACCCTGCAATACAGCTTGGTTGTTTGTTCCTAGGACCCAGGTCAGGCATCTTCTTCCACCTTTAGCTTTGTGCATGGTGGAGGTTGCTGCCCCACTGCTGACGCTGCTCCCTTCTGTGGGACATTTCTGCCAGCAGCACCGTTCCTCTGACTGCTCCTTTAGCTGGGGGAGGTTAAAGTGATGTTAAAAACCAGACTGTGTGATTTGCTTGCAATTCCTCTGACCAGCAGCAGGGCTGGGGTTGGAAGGCAATGTGTCTCCATGCCTTGGCTAAATTCATTGCTCTCCACCATTTGGTACAGGGCAGAGTATGCATCCAGGAAAAGAGGAAAGCCCAAGCTGACACAGTGCATGCTCATCTGATTAAGTCACCTGTACAGTTAATAGAGATGGAGATAAAACTCTGCCATTTAGGTAACAGTTCTGCAATTAGGTTAATCTGAACATGATGTGAACATTAAAAAGCTATTATGGAAACCATTGTGTGCTTGTGTGTTGAAACTAACAGATGACTTGTTTAGTGGAAGGTACAGAGAAAGTCAAAAGGTGAAACAAGATTGTGAGAGTTGCAAGTCTGTCTCTATTTTTTTTTTTTAATTCAGCAAACTGAGGTAGATGGGAGGAAAATAATAACAGCTGCTAAAGCTTTGGAGACCCAAACCCCTTCTTCAGGTCTAGAGCAGAAGTAGCAACCTTCAGCTTTTACATAAGTTGAGAATAATTACTCAGCCTCCACTTTGTGATGTCGATCTGTCATTTGAAAGAAGAGGTACTTGGTGCTCCTGGAGCAGAGAAGCATATTGGCCTCTGGACAGAAGGAATACTTACAGAGTCTGGAGTAAGAGAGATTTGGTTGAAGATTTATCTGGGCTGAGAAATGCCCGTGTGCTCTTCTGTTGTTTCTGGTTTGTAGAATACTGTGGACAGTAAGACTGATCAGTTGAACTTACATGGTGTGTGTTGGTTGTCTGGCTTTGTACATTCAGTCTTTGATGCAGTGGATAGAACATATGCCTGAACTTCTAGGAGGTAATGTTCTGCTGTGAGCAATGCTTGGAAGAGCTGTTAGGTTTGGTCTGTGTTGCTTGGCTAGGTCTGCAGAAGATGTGCTTCCAAGGATGAGTTCAGCTGAGGTATCATTAGAATGCTAGCAGAGATCACAGAGAGTGTATTTCAAGGTGTGCTCCTACACCCACTTATGTTGTTTTCCTGTTTACATTTTTCTATAAAGGTTTAATGCAGGTGTAATGATGAGGTGAATAATGCAGCGTAATGATAAGGTCTGCATTTGCTAGGGGCAAGAACAGTTCTTACTGTGTTAGGTCTGTTTACATATTCTAACAAATATTCTAAAATACAATATTTTGACAAACAAATCCATGATCATTCTCTCAAAGCAAAATCAGTGACAGATAGCATAGAAACCTGTTGATGAAAAGAGCTTTTCCTCTAAGCCCTAACACGCTGGCTTTATCCTCACCTGAGTACATAAGCATTTGTGGACTCAGAGGATGACATATTCCGTCCTGCTCGTGCTGCAGCCTAGTTTTGCAAAGCCATTAGAAGGACACCTCCTGTAAAACATCCTGGTGCCCTAGTTCATAGGTACATCAATACAGAATGAGGAATGTGCTAGAAGGCTCCTTGCTCTTGTTCCTCTAATTACTGGAACAATGCACTCTGTTCAAGAAAGCCGTTAGATGCTTACTCTGTGTTTCAGATCCAAGTGTTCTCACGCACCACAGAAATGAGACACGATTAACTGCTTGAAATCCTCAGTAGTTTCTATGCTGTCCGAGCACTGCAGAGTTAGATATCAATACACTTCTGTGGTCACCAAGCTGGGAGACGACTGATGGTGGCTGAAGCAGTTTCTCTCACAGGCTGTGTTACTGCAAGTCTCCAGAGCAGTTTCCTCATGCACAGAAGATACTGGATTGGAGTTGTGAATGTGGCAGCTCTTGGCATATCAAAGCTTTGTAGATCTCACAAAAGGCAGAAATACAGTTCTCAGTATCTTTCTTTTTGTGGGGAACTGTAGCACTCTCAGGGGTGTGGAGCCGTGCAGAAATTGTAAAAAATCCTGAATCTTAAAAAAATCTCGAGTTGCTTTCACCAAATGCAGCCATTTTACAAAATGTAGAAGGCATAGAGAGATGATAAAGTTAATTCAGAAGGATGTGGTGGGTCTTTCCCACTGTATTGATAAAAAATATCCACCTTGCTGGTTTTGCCCAAGCACTTTAATTATTTTCTCTCTTTCTGCCAGACAACTTAGTCTTTGACTTTAGCTCCAGGGTACACTNCTGGATCTTCCTTCACGAAGCCTAGCCACAACGATGACACTGCTGCTTGGAATATGCAACTCTGCCAGGAGTGGTAGTGTACATTTCTGAGTGGAGTCTATGTGGCCAAGTGTTCATATGATTTGTACTTGAAAATCTAACAGAAACAATCAACACATTAAAAATGTGTATAATAGGCTGTAAGATTCACTTTGGAATGATGCCCATTTATCCTCTGTGGTGGTGCCCTCCTAAATACACAACTTTGGGCTTTTTTGTATTTTCTAGGCAGCCATACTGAGCATTAAGCTAAAACTACAGCCAGATCAAGATGTGGAGAAGGTGAGTAATTTCCTCTGCATGCTTCTCTGTCATCAGATCCACCTTCTGTTAAGCAGGAGATCAAGGTCCTCCAAGTTGTGTTGCCTTTCACTTGAGGCTTTACTTTGTTCCCAAGAAGTGCGTGCAGACAGAGTGTCTTTGCTTAGAGCCTCTCACAGCCTGCTGGGTTCTTTTTCTAGCTGCAGCCACTGCTATAAAAAGTTCTACATGTGTTCTTGACAAGTAGCTATCACTGTGCTGGAGCTTAGTGCTTTTGCTGTTTTGAAGCTTTGCTATGCTTGTGTTGAAGATCTCGCCTCACTCTCTCGGCAGCACTGAGGGGTTTGTGGCTTGCTCACCAGGTCTGAGCAGCCCTTAGCCAGGTTTCAGTCTGCAGTGTTGTGAACCTTTTCCATATCTTCTGTGTGCTCTGTCTGCAGAACATGGTGATCAGAGGCAGCACACAGAGCTTTCAATCTCCTTCCTTCTCCTAGATGTGTACACCACTGCTGCTCCAAGATAAGACTAACCTGGTGGAAGATTATGTTGGGGAATACCCTGAGCTCCAGAGCAAGCTCTTGCAGATCCTGGACACGTGGTGTGAACCTAGTTTTAATATCAGAGACATCACAAGGTAGAAATGCTTGTTGACTTTCTGAACAGCTGGGGCCAACTTGCTGTCAGAGGCCACAGTGTTCTCTGGGTGTCTGTCTGTGATCATTCCTGTGTAATGGGGTACAATATATTTACTTTTCATCTGAAAAGGGGGAAAGTCTGGTGTCTGTGCCAGGGTCTTCCCAAAAGCTTCAGGCCCTAAGACAGAGGCATCCTTGCTATTGCCAGGGGAGAGGAGAGCAGAAGGAAAGCTGACAATAGCCAAACTTCCTCAAGGAGATTGTAGCAATCCAAGTCTTGTGCTTTGCTTGAGAGTTCCAGTATCAGTCGTGCAGGTTTTGCAGGAAGATAGCCCTGTGATGAAGTGGCAGAAAAACAAGAGGTGCAAGTGGTTAACCTCCATGTGCTCGTGAAATGGTCGTGTGTGCTTTAATTGATAAATTGCCTCTCACTAGAATACCTCTTGTCAGTCATAAAGCCAGCAGTGCAGTCAGGCTCACAGGGTAGATGCAGTAGTCTGGACTTGCTTCAGTCACTGCCTGGGAATTTGGTGGGGTATTGTCAGCTTTTTGGTAGAACTTGAGAGAGGCAGAGGACTGTTCTTAACAACATCTAGCAAACCCTAACACCTCTACTGTTAAATATCTGCTATTTGTGAAACATATTTTAGACAATTCCACAGATGTTCCTTCCTGATGTTGTGTGTTTGCTTACAGACACTATCAAGGTTTGTTCAGGTACAAACCAGAGAAATTGAACCACAAAGTGCTAAGCAAGCTGATCTTCAGGCTTCTAGACCGATTTAACGTAGATCCAGGTAGGTGATACTGCAGCATATTGTGGAGTTGCCTCACCCATAAGGAACAGATGAAGCCAATTTATCTTTTTCCATGTTCAGCAAGGAATCTCTGCTGTAATTTATCCTGGGGAGTTTCAGGGTTTAATTAATAATATTGAAAAACAAAGCTGATAAGTGATGGGAATGATGATCACTTTGTGCTGTTTAAGAATGAAGTGCTTGTGACTAATACACTGCTTCTGCCATGATATCAAATAAATCTTGACCTCAGAATGGCTCTACTTAAACACAGTGATGGGCAGCTTTGAGTTATGACTCCATTCCACTCAGAGAGGAGGCAAGTCATTATTCACCTGGGGATCTGTTTTCTTGAGCTATTGGTCCATCAGCTGGGAAGAGATAACCCTTGGGAAGCAGGAGCCTCACAGCCTTTTGTGTTCTTTACATAAACTAGGGTTAGTGGTAGGGAATTTTCAGGCTCTTGCAGCCTTCTGAGAGAAGTAACACATTTTACATCACTGAATAGATCTGTTTCACTGTCAGCTATCTAAGAAAGTCTACTTTGGTTTGCTTTGGTTGTTAGTGAGGACTGTTCATCTGTTTGTCTTCTCTTTGGGACCTGAGGCCTCAGAGAGCTCGAAGTGCACTGTTAGATTTTACCTTGCAGAGCTTTCCATCAACAGCCCAAGATAAGGAATTCTCTTTTTTCTTGGACTGAAAAGTGTTTTCTAACCACAAATTGTGGGCTTATTACACCTGACAGCAGCACTCTATTGCATATTAATCTTCACATTTTCAGAATGCTGTTCAAAAGTTGGTAAGATAATCCTTACAAACCCTCATTGGAGGATAAGTATATATAATTAAACTTAGTACATTGATGTGAAAGCATATGGGGCATGATTTATTGAAAATTTAAAGCCTTCTCAGGAGTTTACTAGTCTTGAGTAGTTTTTCCTCCTTTGCAAGGCTGATCATTCAGTAGGCTGTATTGTCTTTTGTGATCTGCGAAGACAATTGAGTTGTACCCCTTTCCTTATGGAGGATCCACCAAGGGTATGATATTAATTGTAGAGGTGGAATTACATAACTGTTCACATGCAAAATCCTGAGAAATTAAGAAAAAAAAAAAAAGAAGTCTAGGAGAGGAGCATGGCTCTGTTGATCTCAGGTGCTCTCTGTAGGCTGGCAGTGTGCCTCAGCCTTGCCAGCCTACCCAGATGTTGTAGCTGCTGACAATAGTGGCCAAATCTTGCTGGTCCTTCACAACATATTTGCTGGTGAGGAGGTGCTTTAAGGTAGATACAGGTCCCATTCCTAGAGAGTGTTTTATCCTGTGCAGCCTGCAGTGTCCACAGTGTAGGATAGGTCACTTGCTAGAGAGGGCTGCCTACCTCTGCTCATGTGAGAGGGGATTTAGACAAGAAGCTAGATTTGGGGCAGTTAAAACCAGTGCCGGATGACTCCTGTAGTCCCACATGTGAAAGTAGGTGGTTTTTACATAATACCACCTGTCATTCAGAGCAGCTCTTCACACTTTGCTAAACTATGGCTTAGTCCCCTTTGGAAAGTGACGAATGCCTGCAGAGCAGTTTCTGTTGTAGTGCTGGTCCTGCTTGAACTGAACTGGGCAGTCGTGGTAGTTGGAATAACACAGCTTTGCTTTCCTTCCCACCTCTGTTCCCTCCCTTTCTCTGAATTTCTGGGTGTTCTTGCTCCATTCTTCAGTGGAGGTAAATCTGACTGCGAGGAAAGAGCACACAAAAAGGAAGCAGGTGAGGTAAAATGTGCAAATTCAAACCCCCTCATTTCTCTTGTTGTGAGCAGCTCCACCAAAAGCTAGCACTGAGGTAAAACTCCCAGTTCTTGTTACCTAACCTGATTGTGGGCTTGTTCATGCCACAGTCTGCTGCTGCTTTCTATCTCCTCTTCACTCCTGACTCCTACTCGCTGAAAGAGGCTGAGAGCAGCAGCAGCAGAGAGGGAAGTGGCTTTTGGTGAGAAAGGCTGGAGGAGGACAGGGTTTCTGGGTATAAGAAGGCAAACTTGTCTGTGACTGAGTTCTTACAGTTCCCAAACTACCTTTATATTTCACTACCTGAGCTCACTCATATCCACTCACAGTAAGTTTCACTGAATGCTAAGGCAAAATTCAGGTGTTGATCAGCTATGAAGGTCTGAAACACTCCCTGGACTTGCCAGTCTTAAATTCAGAGCCAGATAGGAGGTGGCTCAGTATGAAAAAGATCTGGGACCACAGAGAAAAAAAAAAAGCCATCATCTTCTATTAGTCTGCCTCTGCTTTTTCTGAACTGTGGTCCAGCATTCCTGTGTTATAGGGTATGTAAATGACCGGAGGTATCCATCTCTTCCCCCCTTCGCCCGCCCCGACCATTACTGTATTTGTTTGTAAACTCTCAGTGGGGGGTAGCCCTTTCCACTGGCCAAGCCGCGTGGGCAGGAGCGGAGCCGAGCGAGCTCCGGCGGGTGCCAGCAGGGGCAAGCCCCAGCAAGCGACAGAGACAGGGGACAACTGCTGGAAACGGTGTGAGCCCCGCCAGGCACTGAGCAGCAGCGGCACCCCGGGAGCAGCGACAGCCTGCACCCATGAGTTTCGGAGCAGCTGCAAGCGGCAGAAGCAGGGGTGGCAACACAGCTGTGACACAGCCATGGTGTGGAAGGTGGAAGCATGAACAGCCCGCCAGGAGGGAGGGGCTTCCGCTGTGGGGAGTGCCAGAAGCTTCCTACCCTTCCGGTGAAGATGGTGAGAAGGAGAAGGCGTGCTCTCCTCCATCTTGCAGCGGCGTGCTCGGGCAGCCAGACCATCCATTCATGTCTCATCCACTTACCCACCCATCACCATCATCCACCACGATGGTTTCCTCCATACTCCATCTCACCTGCTACCTCATCTTAATCGGACTGCATCCGAGCAGGTTTTACTGCGAGTGGGGGGGCAGCCAGTGGTGTGAGGGGGGAACTGGGAGGGTTTGTATCATTCTGTATTTTCATTGTAATATATTTTTCTCTGTTAAAAAGTTATTCTTTATAACTCACCCCCAGTGTGCAGCATTTTCTTTCCTTTTTGGGGGAGGGGGAGTTCCCTAACGAGGTTGTTTCCCAATTTGTCCTTTCAAACCAGGACATCCTGTTAACACACAAACAGTGCAGAGTATGTGGAATATTTTCTGCTGAGACCCAAAGGTGTCTCAATTAATGTGTGTGAGTTCCATTTAATTAGCTCTATTAGGGAAGAAAGAAGTTGGGCAGAAGTGGTCTGTAATTGAGGACATTGAGTTTTATAGAGTCGTTTCTCACACATGGGTCACTGTGTTCTGGTTTAACAAGCTTGTAGCTTTTGCAGACTAATTACTTAATACCCCTTGGAGACCTTGTGAGACTGATTTAGAGTTACAAATGCAAGTTTTTGTTAAAAATGTTGTTAGAGAAGAGGGAGCAGATCCTACCTAGGTTTGGAATGGTTGAGTCTATTTTCTATGGTGGTTTTGCACAGCCAGTATCGTACAGAGACTGCAGTGGTGGTTTTCATCTGAGTTTTGAATGCTCTGAACATATCTGTACTGTAGTCCTTACAAAATTTTTTAGCATAAACTAGGAGAAATGTTTCTCTGCCTTTGACTGTCAAGTTCTCTTTTTGGCTGAACCTTTGATTTCAGTTTGGTGTGAATCTTCCTTATTAAGCCCCAGAAGTGCTCTGTAAGATAAAGCCTTATCCCTCAGGAGCGCTGGGGCAGTAGAGGGCAGACGAGGGCTGCTCACAGGCGTCTGCTCAGGTAAGTCCCAACTGTCCTTAGCCTTCCCCAGCTCTGGCAGATCAGCCAGCACATTGCCGGGCACTCACCAGGGAGAGCTCCAGCAGGACTCATGGAGTCTCCACCTGGCATTTCCAAAAGATGCTGTGTTAGAGAGATAGGGATGACTTTTATAACTCCACGGGAATGCCTTTAGAAGGAGGAAAGTTCAAGTGTTTCTACCTTTCCTCATTAAAACAGGGCAGAAGGTTATTTCTTTCCTTTACATTTGCTTTGGAAGGGTTGTTTTCCCCCTACTTCTATCAGAATTTTCCTTCAGGGTTATTTTAGCTCTTAGTGTTAAATACCAGCACATCTATACGTAGCACAGTGACTGAGAAGAACCACTGGTCTTAGACATCAGAAGATGGGAGCCATCTATTCATGAGGCTACAGTGGTTGCAGAATCAATGTGCTGAAGGATAAGGGATTGAACATGCCAAGGTCCTTTCTGGACCCTTACCTTCTCCACTGCATTTTTCACTACTGGAACTCAGGCAGTAGAACACGATCTGCTCAAGCTGGCCAGCAGCTCCAGGCTTTTTGTTGGAAAAGCTGACAGCACCCTTGCAGTTCTGATCATGAATTCCTCATATCCAGACATGTGTATAAAGACCACACTTTAAAAGACTGGAGTGTTTTTTCCTTTAGCTAGATCAAAACCTTTGTGCTGTGCATTTCCTCCAGTCAGCTAGTTCTCCAAGCAGCAAAGCTAGCAGGTAGCTCAGGGGGTTGGGGGCAGTTTGGGGCTTCACTGTTTCACCTTCCATTCTGAGGACTGCTGACCCTGACCTGTACTGGCACAGAGCATTTTATGAGACACTAATAAATCTTTGAGGCCCCAAGAGGAAGAGGTTTTCCTGAGTCCAGCTCTACCCTCCACTAACTCACACTTAGGGATGGATCTCATCCTACACTGATAGACTAATGCACAACTTGCTTCTCATCAGATTCCCTAGCAGCCCTTACCAGTGTCAGGGGAAAAGCCTCTAGCCTTTCAGGTACTCTGAGTTTATTTTCAAAAGGCTCCTTTTGCTCTGTACCCAAACAAAGTATGCTTTGTCTGAGACCTTCTGTTCTGCCAGGACAGGGTGAAGGAGTCTCATTGTGAATGGAAGTCAGCTCTCAAGGCAAAGGAAAGGGAGGATTGGGTCCACATCCCAGCTCAAGAGGCATCACATACCACCTGGGAGTGGTAGCCATGCACCACACCTGCAAACCTATTGCCCCATGTCCCCACTAGACACATCTTACCCATGTTACATGAGGGGAATAGATGTGTGTTGTGGGTTTCATACCCTGCCTGACAAACAGATTTCATTGTGACTTCCTCTGTGTAGCCAATAGCCATTAACCCTGTGAATGGCCGAGAGCAGACTGGCTTCTTTGCTTCTGAGTCAGGCCCAGACGTGACATACAGTTCAGATGAAGCATGGTTGTGGTGCAACTGCCAGGTTAAGAGTTAACATGAGCTCAAAGAAGTGCTTTCTTAGTATTATACCATTTGTGTTCCAGTAATGTTCCACAAGCCAGTGGAGAACATGACCCCCAAAGCCCATTGTACAAACACTGAACAGCAAAATGGTTTACTGAAAAGCTTAGGCTGTTGGGTTTTGCTCTGACCAATGGTTTTGGCTCAGGAGACCCAAGTTTAGACTCCTGTTCACTCAGCAAGATGTTTGACCTTAAGTTAAGCTGCTCTGCCCTGAAGCACTTTGATTTCTGCAAATACAAGATGCAAATGGTCATGAAACTGCAGGGAAAAGGTCTAGCAAAGACTCTGCAGTATCACCTGCATCAGCCTCATGCCCTAAAGCCAGAGTTTCTTCAGTTATTGCTGATCTACACTGAGTGGGGAACCAATTTTTAAAGACCTCCAAGGTGGAAAGTTTATCATCTCCTATGCAACCTATGCCAGTTGTTCTCTAGCCTTGTTGTTAGATTTTTATTGGTTTTTTTTTTCCTCCAAAAGGCTGTATGGAATTTGTCCTTCATTTATGGCTTTAGGTAGATTCATCTCAGGTTTTACTTTGGGCTTTCTGATTTTGAGTGTTTGTGCTGTTCTTTTGTATGTGTGTGATCCAGTTCTTTTAACTTCTTGTGACTGAGATCCCAGGCTCTGGTTGCCATGGGGGACTTTAATTACCCAGACATTTGTTGGGAGACTTGCACAGCCAGGCATATGCAGTCCAGTAGGTTCCTCCAGAGCACTGATGATAACTTTCTAACTCAGATGGTGGAGGAACTGACAAGGAGAGGAGTGTTGCTGGACCTTGTACTAACAAATAAAGAGGGACTCGTTGAGGATGTGAAGGTAGGGGAACCCTTGGCTGTAGTGACCATGAGTTGGTGGAGTTCAGGATTGTGGGCACTAAGCACAGGGACAAGAGCAGGATTGCTACCCTGGACTTCAGAAAGGCAAACTTTGGCCTTCTCAGGGAACTGCTTGATAAAGTCCTGTGGGACAGGGCTCTAGAAGGTAAGGGCGCCCAAGCAAGCTGGCTAGTATTCAAATGCCTGTTCCTCCAGGCTCAAGATCAATGCGTCCCAAAGAATAGGAAATCTAGTAAGAGAGTTAGGAGACCTGCATGGTTGAGCAGGGAACTACTGGATAAGCTTA
>VWZO01020265.1:74577-88350 GCA_013396975.1 Bucco capensis | reverse complement strand
TAGATCACATCCACAGCTTGTCCCTTGTCCACTGAGGTAGTCACACTATCATAGAAAGCCACTAGGTTTGTCAGACAGGATGTGCCCTTAGTGAAGCCATGCTGACTGTCTCTGATCACCTCCCTCTCCTCCATGTGCCTTAGCAGACCTTCTAGGAGAATCTGCTCCATGATTTTCCCAGGCACAGAGGTGAGGCTAACAGGTCAGTAGTTCCCAGGCTCCTCCTTTACACCCTTTTTGACAATGGATGTACCATGCCCCTTCTTCCAGTCACTAGGGACTGCACCTGACTGCCAGGACTTCTCCAATATCATTGAGAGTGGCTTGGTGACTCCATCAGCCAATTCTTTTAGGACTCTGGGGTGCATCTCATCAGGTCACATAGACTTATGTATGTTCAGGTTCCTCAGGAAGTCATGAACCTGATTTTCACATACAGTGGGAGGGAATTCACTGCCCTGGTCCCAATGTTGTGTTTTTTTAACTTGGGATGTGTTGGGAGAGAGGTTGCCAGTGAAGATGGAAGAAAAAAAGTTGTTGAGAACCTCAGCCTTCTCCTCATCTGTTATTAGTTCTCCATTCTTGCTCTTCAGGGGGGGAATGTTTTTTCTCCTTATAAATCATTTTCACACGAGGTCTTACCTGTCAGATCTCTGAGTTTATTGAGGTCCATTTTGTTGGGTTTATTGCTGTTTGTCCTTTCCTTAGAGCTTTGAACTCTTCATTTCATTGTCTCACTTACCAACTTACCTTTCATCCTCACATTTTCAATTAGTCCTTCTCTTTTTTTTGTAATAAAATCTGGAAAACTGGATTCAAACTCAGTTGCTTTGCTCTTTGAGAATGTAAAACATCACTAGAGCCTTCAGAAATGTTCCAGCCCATCTGTGTTGTTCTGTCCTGCTTTCCACACAGATAGCTGAGCACTTAAAATCCTTCAGTTCTGCCAAGTCCTGTACTTTGGATATTTCCTCTAGGAGCTCAAAGAAGAAAACATTCAGTGGATCTTTTTGGTGACCAGAACAGTCACTGTGTTGTGTTTCTTTATGAATTGCTTGGAAATCTTTAAGTTAGATGGTGATACGATTCGTTTTTATGTTGATCTTGCCTTCTTTAAAGAGTGTTACTTCTCCTGAGCTGATGATCTTTCCTGCAAGTATTCGGATAATGTCCAGAGGAAAGATCCCTGTATTTATTGGGGTATTACCCTGCAGGATAATTGCAATAATCCTTTGAGGGCAAAGATATGTTGTCACACTGTGGAAGATTAACTTAAAATAACAGCTTTAAAGATTTCTATTTGAGCTCGAAATGGTCAAATTGTGAAGCAATGCTTCAGGGGCCTCTGAGAGGCTGCAGTGACCAGTGCTCCTATCTCTCTGCCTCCAGGGTCTGACAGTCAGAGCTCTTTGTTCTCTCAGTTTCTAATCCTTGGGCATGCTGTGTGTCAGGCATGGAGAATGCTGACCTCCAAGGCCCTTCGAGCTCGTAACTTGGATTTCTCCTGGTGTATGCTGGTTGAAGGGAGACTGCAGAGAATTGTCACTTTACTGGTTTTTTTGTTACCATTTCTGATTGCTGATCCTGCTCCTTCTGACTACCAGTGAGATGGTTTTAGCCACTTAAATCCCAGTGAAGGCCTTGGTTAGATCTCTTCCTGTACATGCACACCAGCATCTAGCAAGAACTGACAGATAAATATGCTAATCCTAGTTAATGTATTTTATCTTCTTCCTTTATCTCTTGTGCTGGATTTCAAAACAAGGTGCTATGTGAAGATCTTGGGGTTTGCAGTTGTAATGAGGCATATCTAATAAAGATGGCAGTAATAAAAATAGTAACAACAACTCTGGCTTGCTAGCTCAGCAAGACAATAGTCCCCTCCCTCTTTGTCTGGGTATGGAGTCTCTTTCATGGCTATGCATTTCAGCCAGTAAACTTCAGCCACAAGTTTACATCCTGAGTAACATATTCCAAACTGCTTCAGTGCAACACAGGCTAGCGCAATTAACGGCACAAGTTCCAATTAAATCAAAGAAGACAGCCTCTAGAGATTGGAGGTGGTGCCTCTGAGGATTCTCCCTAATTAAAGGTGTGAAGTCATTGACTGTGAAGCATATTGAGCCAGCAAGTGGATCTTATCATTCAAGGGTGGTAGAACCAGAAATATCAGAACTGAGGATCAGCATTGCTAATCATGGTGGGAAGTTTAAATAACAGTTTACAGTTCAGATAAACTGACAATGTGTGTGTCTGTCCTTCATTGTTCCAAGGGAGATGGCATCCTGCCTTACACATACCCGAGCTGGAAATTGAGGAAGAAAACATGTCCTGTCTAGGCAGTAAAACTTCAAGGAAGTTCAGCTGTGTGGTGTACTGAAATGTCTTTTTCCTTCTTTTAGCTCTCTGCCCTAATGTCATAAACCAACGACACTTGAGGACTCTGCGTTACCTCTTTTACAAGAGGTTTGTTGAGGTATGGTCTCTGTGTTGTGTGGCTTGGCAGTGTTGTGTGGCATGGCAGTGAGTGAGGTTTTTGGCTTATTTTGCATGTTGATTAACATTGATATGATTGAAATGTATTGATAGTACCTGAGCAAGTTTGTGCCATGGTTGCTGTTGTATAGAGATGCATTGGCTCTGCCACTGGACCTGCTTTTGAGGTGAGTGAATAGAATAGTTCATGTGTCCATTCCTGTTGTAAGGACTGTACACGTGAGCATCCTTTGCAGTGATCTGGGACTCATCTTGGTGTAGGTCAAGGTGCATTTTCTGTATGCTTAGATTCTCTCAGCCATCTCAAATAAGCAGGAGCATACTGGCTAAAGAGGATTTTTGGCGGGGGGTGTTGTGTGTTGGGTTTTTTTAAGAACACTAGTTTTTAGGTGTTCCGCATTGATGGCTTCTTTGTTGTCACTTTGCTTTGGTACTCGTGGCCTGGTTGTGATAGGTATGGCCCAAACCTGTCACAGAAGCTTTTTTGTGCTGACAGCCCCGTTACTGCTGAGCAAAATTATAGCAATTCCAGCTCCTGAACCACTCAGCAAACTAAGTTTACTTTTGTCCAGCCTCTGAATTCTCTTTCCAAATATAAGGGTGCTTTGTCCTGGCACTGAGGGCTTGTAGAAATAAGAAGATGCCATTGATTCTTTCTAAGGAGCAGGTTTCTAGGAGGCAGCTTGAAGCTTGACTGTCTGCAGAATTACTTGACTGTGGTTTCTTCTTCCCCCTCATGAGTGTACTGAGCCAAGTCACTGCCCTTTGGATGCTCTTGAGCACGCTGCATTGGGGAGCACATTTATCTTCTTGTTAACAGGGCAGTTTTGGTGTTTCTCTTGATGGTCTGGCATTCATCACTGCCTTTTGCCTGGAGACAGATTGTACTGAGACTAAGTTTTTCTTCTACCTCTTTTGGAAAAGCCAGCTTGCACGTGTTGTATCCAGGTGTATCAATTGGACTGTGAAGGACAAGGGCTACCAGAGTCTGAATATCACAGCCAAATATTTCCATTTCTTGAATTCTGCATTATCAAGCTGTATTTCTCAAACATGGAGTGGTTTCATCTGCAGCTCCTGGGGGACTTTCTCCTTGTAGGTACAAGAGGCTTTTTAAAAAGAGTTTTAACAGAGCCTAACAGGTTGTTCAGATGTTCCCACAGTACTAATGATCCAGTCTTCAGAGAGACCATGTTCAGGAAATGAGGCACCTTCTCCAGAAGTGCCTGTTTTCTTTGTTCAAAAGCAGATTTGCTTGATGTTCTGACAGAATAAGGCAGATAGGTGTGTTTTTTCTGATCCTCCACCCCCAGTACTTTGAACGCAAAGATGGGGCTGAGTGGTGGTGATCTGATGAAACCATTCTGGCTCAGCCAGTTTCAAGACCTCCTGGTCCATCAGTGAAGGCTCTGATCTCTTTGCTGCCTGCCAGATCCACTGACATAAGACCTGGGGAGAATGGAGTAGTTCAGTGTCCTGTACCTCAAAGCTTTGATGTTGGATGACATCACTCTAGAGAAGTAGGACATCCACAGGGAGAGATTCTAAAGCATTTATCCAGATGTATTTATTTAGCAGAGTGGAATGGATTTTTGATCTGGTGTCCTGCTCCCTCTGGCCTTCCATTTCATTCTTTTTTTTGAGTATTTGCTTGATTTAAGGTACCCAAGCTGGCCAGTTACTTCCATTACGGTACATTTGGCAGCTGTTTCTGGACACAGTCCCATCTTCTGAGAGCTTTTTGGTGTTCTCTGTTTACCATTCTCAGCTGTGTATGAGGTCTGGTTAATGGCTCCTTTATCTCACTAGTATTTAAATTACATGCTTGTATATCTCCAAGGTGTTTTCTTTGAGGCTTTTGCTCCCTGTTTGCTCTTATACCTTTCCATAAGAGTGGCAACAGCAATCATTATTACCTCTGCCAGAAGTGGGGGCTGAGGCTCAGGCCTCCGTGGCTGATCGGTATGTGTTCTTGGCAGAATGGAGAGCAGATCCCATCCTGAGTTTCTCCACAAGGTTGGCTCTGAACTGCATTGGAACAGGGATACTAACTTACCAGTTTCCTTTCCCAGAACTCATGATTCCAGAAGATTTTTTGTGACTTGGTTGTTGAGAAAAGTTTGTATTTATATATTATGAAGACTCGGCCTTCAGATGATCCCCAAGATCACTGCCTTCACTGGAGCCTCTGGGGATGGCTCTCTGCTGGGCTAGCTGTCAAGGTGAACAGTCTATGGACATATTGCAAATGTGAGGTAGAGACAACAGCAACCATCCATGTGTTCCACCAGACCATGGGCAGCTTCAGCTTTGCTCAGAGATATCTCTGGCATTGCAAGAGCACTGTGTCAGAAATGCTGATACACTTTGCAGGCTGCTGGTGAGGTGATTATTTTCTGCATATGAGCCCAGGACCTAGTTCTGGGAAGAAACAAGAGTTTGGGCTACTGCTGGGTAAGGGCCTGCATTGCCTGTGTGCTCTGGTTGTGTAGAAATGGTGTTGTCTAATGTGCCGTAGTGTAGCCATGGTCTGAATTCCTTCATCTAAGCTGTGTTTTCCACCATGCCCTGGCTGGTGACATAGGAGAAGCAGAGGTTTCCCATGTGCTGTAGAATGCATTCCTTGGTCACAGTCTGTGCAGTCTGGAAGGTGGTGTGTTGAGTTCCAGCTTGCTGTATCTAACCGTCACCCTTTCCTAAGGCAGCTCATAAAGTAATTCTGTCTTTTCAGAAAACCATGACTCAGGAGAACTGGACAGATCATGTACAGGTGAGTATGGATTTCCCTGTCCTCTTTTCTCAGAGTTATTTGCTTGGAGATTATTTTAAGATGCTTGGAATATCCAGCTCTGGATGTTAGAATCCTATTGTTACAATTTTGAACTTTCTCATAAATTAGAGCAAAACTATACAAGCAGGGAAGAAAATTGGTATTTTAATTCCTTTTAGGTCTTTTAAAATGCTGTAGTCTGGCTGGAGCATTTAGGAAAGGTTAGCAAGTATATTGTTTTACTTTCATGCACTTACTTGTAATCAAAAGATACTTATGTTGATTAATTACTGATCTTTGTACTTATCTTCAAGTGTTTATTTCCCCAGACTCTTTTATAGAGTTTTCCAAAAGCACTATATGCTTTTGCTAACCTATTGTCTATCTCTCCGTCAATCTTACCATCTGAGGAGATAAGGCTTGCTAGGTACTTAAACTGTTGGACTGATATAAGTTCCGTTTCTAGAGCCATTGTGCTGTCTACTCTTTTCTATGGTTCTGAATCATGGGTCATCTATCGCCACCACCTACGACTCTTGGAGCGCTTCCATCAGCGCTGTGTCCGTACAATCCTAAACATCCATTGGACAGATGATGGGACTAATCCGTCTGTCCTAGAACAAGCAGCAATTCCAAGCCTTGAGGCCATGCTGCTGAGAATGCAGCTGCGTTGGGCAGCTCACATCTCCAGGATGAAGAACTCCTGCCTGCCTAAGCTCATGCTCTATGGGCAACTTGCCCCTGGCTGTGGCAAGAGAGGAGCCCCGAAGAGGAGATGCAAGGACTCCCTGAAACAACAGCTCAGCCTTGGCCATATTGCTCCCCTGAAGGGAAGTTCTAGCCAGGTGGGGGGTGGTCTCTTCTCTCAGGCACCCAGCAATAGGACAAGGGGGCACGGGCTCAAGCTCTGCCGGGGCAAATTTAGGTTGGAGATCAGAAAAATGTTCTTTACAGAGAGAGTAATCAGGCATTGGAATGGCCTGCCCAGAGAGATGGTGGATTCACCATCCCTGGAGATTTTTAAACAAAGATTGGGTGTGGCACTGAGTGCCATGATCTAGTAAATGGATTAGGGTTGACGGAGGGTTGGACTTGATGATCTCGGAGGTCTTTCCAGCCCGATCGATTCTGTGATTCTGTGATTCTGTGATTCCTCTGGCCTCCAATCAGGAGCTCTGCACACACACTATTTTTAATGCCATGGATGTTTTTGAGCAGGCACGCAGGATCACTCTTGAGGAGAAAAGACAGCATAGAAAGAATCGTGTCTTGCAGGTTCTACTTCCTGAGGAGTCCTTGTGCTGTGCCTTTTGCAACAGCTCTTGTCTGTCCCACATTGGCCTTTTCAGATAGCAGCGCTTGGAAAAAGCTCTTGGGAAAAGCGTGGATGGAGCCCTCCCAGGATCTGCGTTCATGAAGCCTAGCCATGATGATGATGATTAATTACAAGATGAGGCTGGGAGGAAAGTGAGTTCTTTTCAGGCAGCTCACAAGGTTTGTGAGTAGATCAGGACAAATTAGATTCCCTCGGCATGCTCCATTCTGATCACTTTCAACAAGTTTCAACAAGGTGGCTGTTAGATATTGTGACTTCTACATCTTGTGCTGTAGGACACAAGTGATTTCAATAACACAGAAAGAAGGGTAGCAGTATTTTTTCCCTTGGTATTTTAAGCAGGAGAGTTCAAGCAGCTATGCTTTGGCCTGACACTGCAATAAATACATATGTGACAAGAAAATATGAAGAAATTCCATAGTGACAAACCATTACTGATTATATATGTGTCCATAATATCCCTGCAGAGTGTTTGCTCCTTCCCTGTAACTCCTCTCCCTTTGAATTCTGCAGCTATCAAGGATTTCCAACCATGGGCTGGAGTCTGCCTTTGCAAACCCATTTGAGCAGTCACTGTGGGACCCTCGTGGTGACAGAGCAGTCTGATGACTCAGGATCTCATGTGTTTGAGCTCTTAGGCACTGTCTGTACACAGCAGCAAAGAGACTGGTATTTTAAACATGAGATGTTTCTTCTTTCTTTCATGGGTCGGCGAGAAAAAGAGCAATTCAGAAGGCATGAGGATATGGTTTTTAAGGCAGAATCATTTATATAATGCTCAGCACTGCTTTGTGGCAACTCTTAAACCTGCTGAGTGTTTTCAGCTGGTGAATATTCAATTTCTGTGTGGAGTTTATCATTTATGCAGGTGGCCAGACTCTGGAAAGGGGGGGGTTAAGTTCACCATGAGCCAGTAATGTGCTCTTGAGGCCAAGAAGGCCAGTGGTCTCCTGGGATGCATTCAGAAGAGTGTAACCCGCAGGTCAAGGGAGGTTGTCCTCTCCATCTACTTTTGCCCTAGGGAGAACACATCTTGAGTATTGTGTCCAGTTCTGGGCTGCCCAGTTCAAGAGAGACAAGGAACTACTGGAGAGAGTCCAGCAGATGCTAAGGGGATGCTGAGGGCACTGGAGCATCTTTGGGAAGAGGAAAGGCTGAGAGCCCTGGGGCTGCTTGGCCTGGAGAAGAGCAGAGCCAGAGGGGAGCTGCTCCATGCTGAGCAAGAGCTGAAGGGTGCAGGGGGCAAGAGGCTGGGGCCAGATTCTGCTCAGTGGTGCCCAGGGCCAGGCCAAGGGGCAATGGGCACACACTGGAACCCAGAAGGTTCCATCTGAACAGGAGGAGAAACTTGTTTGGTGTGAGGGTGCAGAGCCCTGGCCCAGGCTACCCACAAAGGTTGTGGCGTCTCCTTCTCTGGAGAGATTGCAACCCCACCTGGAGGTGATGCTGGGTAACCTGCTGGGGGTGACCCTGCTCTAGCAGGGGGGTTGGACTGGATGATCTCCAGAAATCCCTTCCGACCCCAACCATGCTGGGATTCTGGGATTCCGTGGGTCTTTCGTTTTGGTCTCAGTGATCTTAATCTAGTAAAAGACCTTCTCAGGGTTTCCTTTGTTTATCACAAATTTAAAGGCCAGCGAAAGTGCTGGTGCCTTGCTGGTTCAAGACCTGAGATGGGATTAGCCATGAAACTGTAGCAGGCATGTTTGTCACAACTTCTGGATGTGCTTTCAAGTACACTGTGAAGGTGTTTCTGTTGATGCTACAGTGGGAAAAACCTCCCAGTTAACGCAGGGGGTTGCAGATCATGTCAATCACTTGTGGAGACAGGAGGATTGGTAATAGAGTCTCTCTAAAAAGTGTTTGCTTGATGCCTGGTAAGACAGCTCCCTACAGAACCGCACAGAGCTCTGCAGTGTGATGGACTATGGCAGGAGGTCCTCTTTGCTTTCCCAAAGTATTCCAAACGTTTTATTTTCTGTGTGCTGCCAATTTACATATTTTTGGCTAACTATGTAATTATCACACAAGCAGTGCTTAAACTTGCCTGTTACCAGTCCTGGCTCTTAGTGCTATCTGAGATTTCTGTCTTTGGCATCACTTGAAAGTGATCGGAATCTGTACCCATGCATCTGGAGGAAACAAAATGATTGCATGTGCACGTAGGGCTTCTGCTTCCTGCTGCTGGCAGCACTGCTGCACTGAACAGAGGAGAAATCTCTGAGCAAGTTTTAATTTTCAGTGCAAAAACTAAGGTTATCCAGGTTTTTGAAAGACCGAGCATTACTTGAAGGAAGCTCAGAGCTTCACCTATGACCTAATATGTTTTGACCAAAAAATCCGTTAGTCTTCTGTGGAGCTGGAGGGAGTTGTTGTTTGTGTGGTGTGTCCCACTGGTAGTTTTAGTGCAGGCTCACAGACAGTTTGTCTCCCAAGCTCTGCCTGCTGATGCAGTGTTACAGACACATTGGGCTGGACAGGAGGTGGGGATGGGATGCAATGTGACCTCTGGGTCACCTGGGGAATGGGAACCAAAACTCCCCAAAGGCTCCATGGTGGCAAACTCTCAGTCAGAATTTTTGGATGGTTTTGTTCAATTTTAATTCCAAAGAGGTTGAAAATCTGCATGGTCCATTTTTGTTTAAATCTGTACTGCATCTGTAACTAAAGACTTCAATGACATAGCTCTGAGAGCCCTTGTGAGAGTGATGTCTCTCTGTGTTCCATGGTGCTGAACATGTCACCATTCATGTAGCAGGCCACAGACATTTCTGGGCCAGAATTTCCTTGTGTTGACTCTGAGCATTACAAGTACAGAATTTTCCTGTCTCTGTCCTGTGGGATGAATCAAAGGTGTCATCCTGACTGCTCCTGCAAAAGGCAGAAACTTGGTACTTAACTGTGGAACAAACAGAACCAGTTTCCAGCCCTGCAGCAAACTGGTTTTGCCCCATCTGCCTGCCATCCCCATGCTGCTGATCTGCTGTCCGGGCTCTGGGCAGGGGTGGCAGCTGGAGACAGGCAGAGGGAGGCAGGAGGGATCAAAACTTCATCCCCTAGGGAAACTGCCCTCCTCACAGCTGCCTGTTGGCAGCCCTGCTAGCCCAGGAGGAGAGCTACCGTTTGTATCCTGTCATCCAAGCAGAGATCCCTGGAGGGCAACGGGAGGGGAGGAGCACTCTTATTGTCCAGTGCCAGCTGCTCTGCTCTTCCTTAGGTTGACTAACTGATTCTGAGCTGCAGGGAAATGCGCAGGAGAGTGCCTGTCTTCACAAGCAGAGGGGAAGGTGTGGAGGATATTGATGTAGATAGGCAGGAAAAAAAAGGCAGGGCATGAGCCAGTTGTCTGCTTTGCTGTGTGCCCTTCTGCTTCCATTTTTGCATGCTTCATATCTTTCATGGCCTTAATCAACTGCATGGAGATGGTGTATTGGGTAGAGCAACCTCAGAACCCTGATCAGATGTGTTTGGGAAGGGCTGACCTGCCAGAAGCTGCAGAGAGCACTTGGCCAGCAGCAAGAGAAGCTTACTGAGCACTGATGTTTCCCTGAAATTCTGCAGAACAAAATCATTTTCCAGCCATCTGCCAAGCTATGGGAAGGCACACAGAACAGTAATGGTAGGAAAACAACTCTGATTGCAAATGTCACCTCTGTCAGTCTGTTAGATGTTAGATGGTATCAGAGATACTTGTATGAGGTTGGCAGTGTGATGGGGAACCTGCCAGGGAGCACTCCCTGAAGCACAAGGACGTCTCAGATAGCACCAGGCACCTGTGTTTTGGTGACCTGAAAAAATCTCCTGGCTTAATGTAAGACTTGGGAAGAGGAAGGTCTGCTATTTTGCTGCACTACCTGTAGCATGCAGTGTTCTCCCTGGTGTTTTGGGGGTGATCTTGCAGTTTTGCCCTTCCAGATTCAGCTTGTTTGATTAGTGCCAAAACACCCTTCTTGTGTGGAGTCACCCCCAGCCCTTCAGGTCTGGTCTGTTCCACATGGAAGCTGTGCCCATCTGTGCCAGAAGAGAGCTGCCTGGGAAGCTCTGAGGCCCTGATGCTGCCCATAGGAGACAGTCTCAGCTTGATGAGGAAAGACTGGAGTAGTTGTGCAGGGGAATGATAGATTATTGTGGATGTTTCTGAACAGTTAGAACCCAGAAGGCACACACTTGCCTGATGATTCTAACCTCCAGAGTACTTCTGCAGGGAATAGTTTGATTGCAGCAGAGAGAAGCAGTGGCACCATTTAAAATGTTATCTCAGGGTGCTTTGGCCCAAGAAGTATAGATGTGTGTGTTTGGACTTGCTGCTATAAAATTCCTTCTCATGTGGAGCAGAACAGGATGATGAACTTATCTCTTCATTTGTGGCAATAACTAGAATCAGTGTTGGACAGAGTTATTTTAGAACTGTCAGTGGTAGAATCACCTGGTTTGCAAGGTGTGGGGGACAGAGAAGTGATGGAAATGGTGCGTCCACTTTCACTGACCTTGAGCCAAAGGACCTTTTGATGCTGAATCAAAAAGCTTTCTGTGCTAGTGTTTGCATGGGAGAGACTGTGCCTTAGCTTCTCAAATGTGAAAATCTGAAGCCCTTGCCAAACTGATGTCCAGGAAAAGTGCCCTGGAAAAGCAACCCTTGGTCTTGCAGCTATTTAGTCTGCTCTGGTCTTGCAAGAGAGTGAAGCAGATGAACCCTGGGGCCAGCTGTTCACCATGTCCAACACGGGGAGAGGCTGCAGCTAATCTGCTCTGCTCCTACAGCTGGGACAATGAGATAACTTAGTTATTTTAACATTTCTGACCATGACAATCAGACACTGTGCCAGTCTCCCTCTCTGGGTGACGAGGGGTGAGATGTTAGTAATTCATCGCAAATATATAACTCTAGTTCCACTCAAATTCTGGAGTTGTTATGCTACTTTACAGATAATATTAAGAAATCTGCCCAAACAGAAGGTGTAAAAGCCAAGTGCCCTCCTTTATGTGTTATACATCTGAAAATCTTCAGCAACCCCTGCTCCTTAATAGGTGTAAATTGTCTTATACTACAGCAAGAAGTTGATGTAATCTTATTTATTTAACTAATTAATTTCTAAATGGCAAATGTCCTCAGTGACCGATGCCAAGATCCTAATGCACTCTTTCCGTACAGGATCATTTTGCCTTCAACTAAAATGTAACTAGTTCTGGAATAAAATGTAATAGCTGTTGTGCTCAAGGAGGTGATTTTTAAGGGGAATTTAAAGGGCAGAATGCAATTATTTTTTACAGTGTCTCTGGCCAGCACACCTGGCTGGGGTAATCCTGCTCTGGGGAACCTGGAATAATGACAAGAGGTCAAAAGAGCCACTTTGGAAATGCCCAGGGAAGTGCTTGACCTCAGTGGAGAACTGGCAGTCTGTCCTCCCCTAGTGTCCCTCGATGCTCCTGTTGTTCCTTTCATTCCCCTTCCTGCATTCTGTGCCCTGTTCAGGACTGAGCAGGCTCTCAGTGGTGCTGGGAGTCTTTTGGCAATCCTTCTGCTTTTGCCCCATGTTTTTTCTTTAGATGTACTATTCTTGTTGGAGGTCCTGGGGAGAACATCCAGCCACAATGTGACGTAAATGTACATTGTACCTAAGGGAATGTTAAACCATGGAGAAACTGGACAGTACAAGCAGCAGACAGAGTCTAGATTGCCTTCTGTTTTTCAGTTCAGTTTGTAAATGGTGTCAGACATTTATGGAGAGGTGAAATAACATCAGAGTTGCAAAGCAGAAGGACTTACTGATAGAGCTGATTCAGAAAACAGGCACATCTGGGGCTGTCTCAGAAAAAGCATAACGTAATCCTTCCATTCCCTTCTGCTTTCTGGAGAGAGTGCAATAAAATATGCATCTGCACTAATGAAGTTAGCACTGTTGGTCTGAAAGAAGTGGGAGCTTTTCATTTAACAAACCCACAGCTGTTGGGGGGAGGGGGGGAAATACATGAGAAAAGCCAAACATGCAGTGTGCTCCATCCTCACTAGCTATAGAAAAGTCTATCAAAGGATGATATATGCTGTTAAATGTAAATACCTCCTGTGTGGCTCAGAAAGGATTATTTTCTGTAAGACCTGGAGGGCTCGTGGTGTGCCTAGTGGTTGTGATATCAGTTTTATTTATAGCAAACCTAGCCTTTTCTAGATAAATAAATTGTGATTAAGCACAAACATACAGGTGGATTCTGGTGGAATCTTACAGTAGTGCACAGAAGCTAAGAAGGAGTGCCATTGTTTTCCATGCTGTCTACCAAATCATCAAAGATGTTAAAAACGCTTCAAAAAAATCAGTCAAAAATATCTCTGGAGGGATGGTAGATGGGTTTTCTCAATAATTTGGAAAGTCAGCTCACAGTTACTTGTGTGGGTCTGCAGGGCCAAGCTTTAGGCATTCAGCAGCAGCTTCTGGGAGCTGGGTGGGTGTCTATCTTCTGCTTCAGTGAGGTATTGGCAACTAATTCCTTTGAAAGCTCAGGACCTCAGTTTTAAAAGCTGTGGCCAAACAGCCTTTATGTGCAGATATATTTAGTACTGGAGAGTGAAGAAAGGAAACTGGAGAGAACACACTGGGAAAAAAAAATCTCATTTAAATTGTTTCGGTGTGTTAGAGATGCTTTCTGACCTCAACCCCCTGCAGCCAGGCAGGGCTAGCTGGCTGCTAAGCAGTATAATTGCATTTCTGTCACTAGCATGCATTCATTTGAAAGCACAACTTCATCAGAAAGAGATTTGGTATGGTATAAAAAAGAGGCTAATTGGCTTATGGCTGTAGGTTGAGAGGTCAGTATTAGATTAAAGATTTAAGAGCATCAGCAATCTGCTAGGCTGAACCGATGTGCCCTGGTGGTGGGTTTAATTCAGCCAAACGGGAGAAGCCTCTTAGGAGCAGGAAACAATATCGGAAGGACTCTAATCCAAAACCTTACAGGGACATATGGAATATAAAAGGGACCTAAAAGCTACATCTGGAATCTAATCTAGTCATTTCCAGGATACCTGTAACTGATTCCAAACTGCATCAGCTATAGGATTGTGTACCATGAACTACAAATGGAGCCAGCCACGAGGAGCAAATCCTTCTCTTTCTTTTGCCCCAAGGCAAAGGGAACCCTGTCATAGAATCCTAGAATGGTTTGGGTTGGAAGGAAC
>VWZO01020265.1:5655-74002 GCA_013396975.1 Bucco capensis | reverse complement strand
ATCGTAGAAAGCCACTAGGTTTGTCAGACAGGATCTGCACTTAGTGAAGCCATGCTGACTGTCAAGAGCACTGACATCAGCTTCTCCAGCAGAAATTTGGAACAGCAGAGAGGACAGGATGTGGGAGCAGAGGATGGGTTCATTGCTTTAAAAACAAAACCCAAAACTCCCCAAAAACCAGGACTCTGCTGGTATCCTGTTTGCAAGTGGGAGACAACTCTTCTTTGCAGCTCTGTGGCATGAGACAAGGCAATACTCTTGCCCTGGCACAGCTTCTGCATGCCTCAGGACATGCAGATATGAGGACTACCTTTACCCAGTTTTACTGAGGTCTTAAGCCTTGCCCATAGTCCCCCACATGCACAGATCCACTCTGTTGTTATCCGGGCAGCAGTAAATCTGTCAGCTCATGCAGTAACCAGCCCAGATGCTTTGCAAAGCCTGTAAGCCATCAGTACCTGTCTGAGTGCTTCCACAGACAGATTGGATTCTAAAGGCTGGTGCAAATCAGGAGCTGTGCACAAAGATGGTCAGGCTATCTGCAATGGATAGTTTAGCTATATTATACTTTTAGGCAGGATTAGTTGGCCAGTTCCCTGCCAAGAAGAGAACCACATAAACAGTGGATTGTTTAGGAACATAAAAAGTTCTTCTTGATGGAGAAGTCATATAAATGGGAAGAAACAGGAAACTAATCTTCTCTTGTTCCCTCTGAAAGAATGCATATCTCTGAGGAATGTTGTAATTATGGATTTAGGAAATCAGTCCAATTTGCCAGGGTGTTAATTTCAGAGTTCATTCAGTCAACCCTCTCAAACATTTCTCCTTCAGAGCAAAAACCACCAGGAGTTTAAATGTACCAAAAGAGATGAAAGGAGAGAAAAATATACTGCCAAAGCTTTGCTTTAGGTAAAGATCCTGCAAAGATACTTATTATTGCTTTAGTTATGAGCCAGATGAGGTTTGTGCATGGTAAACTAGAAATAAGTGGTAACCCATGTTTTTCTTGTGGGTATCTATTTTTCGTAGACTTTCTGATGGGAAGAGTTAGTGCTCCTGATCAACTGTTTCCATCCTCAAGATTTTTACTTACTCCCTTTGAGGACTTTGGGGCATTTTCTGCTGGGAATACCACATGAGCATATTCTTAGAGCGAAAAGAACCTAAACCCATGTTCATCACTATTCTGAGGCAAGCCTGGGCTGGAGGAGATCCATAAGCAGAGCAGAGCTGGGGAGAGCACTAGATGTGAGCACAAGGCAAGGCTGGAGAAGATGAATGAAATAGCCCCTGGTAAGCATCACAGAGGAGTTCCATTGGGACCTGGAGAAGGCCTTCCAGGGGCAGGTCATACTTAGAAGTGAAGCAGCAGCAGCGGCAAAGGGACCCAAGAAATCTGATGTCAGTGAAGCTCTGGGCTGGGTTAAAAAGAAAGCAAAGAAATTAGCTTGCTGCTTCTGTTCTTTGGCAATGAACACGAGATTTTAAGTTAATTCCCCTTGAGCGCTTACAGACTTTTTAATGAAGGTAGTGATAGAGGTGAGAACCTGGAGCTCTTTGATAACCAGTCTTTCATGCAGCTATTTCCACAAGAGAAGTACAGTTCTGAGGAGAATTGCTGTTCATCAGGAATAAATGTAGGACCCCTACAAAAAGCTGTTAAAATAATCCAGAGCCAGGACCAAGTAACAGGAGATTCCTGCTTTGTTGCTCAGCCTCATAACTTGGAATTTGACCTGAGCAGGAAGAATTGGAGCAGGGAGAGAACAAGAAAGAGGCTGCTCCCCCAGCTGCAGATCCTTCCTCCAGAGAAGTCTGCATTGGCCCTGTGGGGCTGACCCAGCCTTGGACCAGAGCCTCTGGCCCTACTGGGGAGTAAATGTGCTGGAATTCCACATCCTGTTGGAAAGGAAGATGGAGCTTATGAATTCTCATTATGTATGTGACTGGGTATAGGAAGGTTTAAATGGGGTGATTGGTTGGGTTAATTGGAGTACTGGTTTAGCTCCTTAGGGTTAATGTCATGGCTTTACAAAACAAATGGGAAGGCCTGATGGTGGCTTCAGCTCATCTACGTCCTGACAGACTGATGGAGTGTAATCCTGTGACTTCATTTAACAGCAGCAGTGGAGGCACAGTGGCAGTGGTTTCACTCCTGCAGGCTCTTCCCCTCTGCACATCTGCAGCTCTCACAGCCCTGCAGTGAAGCAGAGCTTTGGTTCTCTGTTCCTGTCCCCACAGTGGTGTCAGGCTCTAGCAGCATGTGGCTGTCACAGCAGTCCATTGCTGTACTTTTATGGCTGGAGTGGAGTTCCTGCAGACAGAGCTTGTACTACAAGTGGATGTCATACTCTTCTGCCGCGATGGATTCTGGAATAGTCACGTTGGGTAGTAATCCTTCAGGCAGCCTCAGAGCTTCGCAGAAAGTCCTAGCTTCCTCATGCAGGCTTCCATGTCTCAAGGAGCAAATTAAAACAGAGTTATGCAATGATGACTTTTGTAGAAAGTTTATGGAAGTGTTTGGCATTTGTATATAGCTTCTTAGGCTTGACAGAGCAGAGAAATAATGTTGGGTTATATGAGGGCCAGGCTCAGAGAATCTCAGTAGCAGTGCAGGTCACCTAATGTGCAGCATATAATGGAGCCCTCTGTCTTAAACTGGAGAACACAATTTGCCATTCCCCGGTGGCACTTTGTGCGTGTTTGTGTGTGACATAATGACAAAAGGCAGATAGATAAATGCTATTTCAAAATACACTGGGAAGATAAGGGTTGCCATTTTGCCTTCAATCCACTGTGTTATTGGACTTAGACAAAGCATCTACTGTGATAAGTAACATACTACTTTGGGCTCTGAAAGGGTTTGGCCAATTTCCCCATAGTCATTCATCTTCAGTCTTGCCAAGTGCTGGAATGCTTCCAGAAAATATCTCCAGCTTGCCATCGTGGGACCAAGAGGTGTGAGAAATCTGGAAGCATATCAAAACTATGTGGCTTATGTATTCAGAACAAGTCCTTGGTCCTTTGCTGATCCCTGGGATGAATAATATTCAGCAGCTCTGGGGCCAGGGTTAGGTTGGAATTCAGAAGATGCCTCTGCATTGATTGTGAGAAAGGGATTTCAGGGAGATGCAAAAACCCTCAGGATATTCATACTGGAGAGAAAGGCAAAAGAAATTATGTCTTAAAGAGTAAATAGGGTAAAGTTTACCTTAGTCTACTTGTTAAGGAATTGTAATTGATTTTTTTGTTTAATGGATGGCGTGCAATTGTTTCTCTCTCCAGACAAAATTGTTTGAATAGGATTAGCCTGACTCTGTAGCCCATTACAGACATACATCTGTGACATTCCCTGAGCAAGGAGTGGGAGCGAGAACAAATATTGCAGGTGAATGCTCCCTGCTTCTGTATGTCAGCAAACCTGGAGTTATTGTGGGATGTAGTTGAGGATAAGGATTTAATAGTGGGTTAAAATCAAAGGAAAGTTCCATTTTTCTCCCTGGGAAAGTCTCCAAAGTGTCAGGCTACACCTACACTGCTAAAAAAGATCATGAACTGGTCTGTGACTCAAAGACAAGAAGTCTCCCTGCCTACCTCTAGCATCATGGCCTCAGGCTGCCTGCCCTCCTGGAGATGTGTCTGCGATGCACAGTGACAGGAGCAGGGGGACAGGATCCCCTTGCCACTGCCACAGCAGCAGTGACCCAATCAGACAGTAAAAGCTGGTATTTCAGGACAGCATTTAAGTGGCTGCATTTGTATTCTGGTGAGTAATGTGATTTAGTGCCAGTGCTTTACCATCTTACAGATGTACCATGGTGCCCTCTCTACTAACTCCTCCTGTGTCCTGAGGCATCTGGGGACTGTGTGTGTGACCATTCACTTGGGCAGTTACGAGCAATGTTGTTCTCCGTTAAACCTCAGTTTCTGTCTGGGCTTGTGCCTTTTCCAGCCAAGAAAGGTTGATAAACGTGTTCTGGTCAGCTACTGAAGTGAGATTTGGTAGAGATGATGTCAGATTCGTTGAAGTTAAATGCTGTGTGCAGAGCCTTTCATCTCTGCAGTGGGAAGTGCCATGTGCCCTGTGAAGTGAAGCCATCACCAGCAGACACTTTATCTGTTGTGTCACTGTGGGTTGGATGAAGGTTGGATAAGGTTGGATGAAAGATGTCAAATGCTGTGTTAAAAAGCAGTTCAACCTCTTGCTTAATATTTTTTGAAGATACTCTCTTTTAAGATCTGACTTTGAAAGCAGAGTTCATTCTTTACCTGAATACCTTCTGTCCTCTAAGGCAGTAATGAGCAGATTTTGGAGACATGATGACTTCATCAGGCGAAGATGCATAACTTCCCTCAGGGGCTGCCTGACAGAAATTTGGAAGGAATCCCAATGCAGGAAATGTATTTGGATCTCTGTGTAGTATTGTTGAGCATGATCAGGACCATCCTGTGTTCTGGGTAGATGAGATCTTGGGTGTTTTTCGCCCGGGAGGTGCTTGAAACTTGAAAGCAGCAGTCTCTGCAAGAAGGTGCCTGTCTGTGTGGAGACAAGTCTCAGTGCTGGGAAATGCACAGCAGTGCTGAGCACAGAGCCAGAGGCTCCTCTCAATTTGGAGGAGCCTGTGGAGGTCTCTCTGCTGTCCTGCTCAAAGCAGGGCCAGTGTAGACAAGGTGTTGCAGGGCTGTGCCTGGTTCCACAGCCCCTCTAGACCCAGTGCAGCATTCAGCCACTGTCTCCGTCACCTTTTTATTTTTTTTCCTTTAGGCCTGCCTGCAATTTCTGGAAGGATCTGATTCCTTCCTCCCTTTGATCCCCCATGATGAAATTGAAGAGAGCAATTTTATTCTTCCTTATCCCCAAACTTAGCCTTCCCTAGGCTGAACAAGCCCTACTCCCTTATCCTCTCCTTCTACATACAGCAAGTGCTCTAACCCTGAATGGGTTTGAGCATCTAACCATCTCAGTGGCTCTTTACTGAACTCCCTCCCATCTTTCAGAAGCTTCTTTAGGCTGGACTGCCAAAATCAGGCACCATGTCCAGGTGGAGTCACATAAGCACAAAGCAGAGGGGAGTCACTACCTCCCTCAGCCTACTGGCTGAGGTGCAGCCTTTGCTGTCAGCCAGATGGATTTGAACCCATGAGCTCAAGAAAACCCAGTTTTCTTTCTTCTGGCTGACGTTTGGTAGTGGTGTCAGGACTTCTGAAGGAGAAATTGTCTTGGGGAGATTGTGTGAGCTGCAGAGAGAAAAGTGGAGCCAGATGCATCTTATCACACAATATTGTCCTAGGTTCTCATCACGAGCTAGCAGCTCCATTCAGGTTGCCTAGGAACAATAAGCTCCTTTGTGAGGAGTCCCAGTACAGAGGCAAGTTGCCTTTAAGAGTTCCCTTTGCCTTGATCATTTCAAGTGATATCATAAGTTAGACTCCTCTGAATTGCCTTTAGGAAGAGCTGATTGCATGGGAGACTGGGAAGCAGGGTCTCCTGATTCACGAAGCTGAAGCTAGGTAGTGTGAACATGCCCCAGGGAGCCACAGTGCCAAAGCTTTGTTGAAAGAGAAGAAAGACCACTTCCCCCGCATTGATGTGGTAATGGCCTCCAGAACACTGGAGTGTGGCTCTGTCAATGACGCACTGATTGCTATCTGAAAGTCAGTCTGCTAGGATCTGAATGGAGCCTATTTTGTTCTTCTTCAATTCCTAAATGAGTGCATCTGAGTAGCCAGTGCCTGTGAGCGAGGGAACAGCTCGAGTGGTGAGAAAGCACAGCTTTCTCATGCTTCTGCCTTTGTGCATGGGCCATGGTTGAGCAGTGCTGCTTTCCCAAGAAACCCTCTTCAGGAGGGAGTGTGGGTGGAGTTGGCATCTTCTATCCAAGTGCTATCTTTGTGGGATATCCAGAAGTCAGGATCCCCCTTCTCTCCTGGAACAGGCTGTGATCCTGGTCTGAGGTGACTCTGAGGGTCCCAGCTCCAATCATAGAGTAACAATGACAATAGGATGTCCCAGTAGGATGTTCTAGGGAACCTTGGATCAGAGATGTCTGCATCATACCTGCAGCATCACCATGACTTTACAAACCCTGTTGGTGTCCTCCACTGCCTGCATTGGTGGTGTCCTTTCAAAGTCCAGGTTTCTTTTTCCCCTTTTAAAGTTGCTGTCTCTGAAATATTCTGCTTGATATTTTCTCTATGCTAACAGGATTCTTTTTGTTGATTCTGGAAGCACTTGAAAACAGGGGAAATTGGCCAAGACATTCAAAAGTGAAATGAAAGTTTGATTCTGCAGTGTCAGTGGTGTGAGGAACTGCACATTGTTGTACAGGATCCTGAGGGAGACCAGAGACTTGGATCACACAGAAATGCAACTTCACACATGCAGATAGAAGGAATCTGGGGTTGTGTAGGGTGACTTCCAAAGAAGATATCTGAATCCCAAATTATTGATGACAATGGAGTAATTGCTGATGTTGTTAGATCAGGACAATCCTAAGCATGCTCTGCACTGTTTGTTATGAGCCTTTGGCTGGGTAAGAACTGGATTTTCAGGTAGGTAATTTGCAGCAGCCATTTTGGAGAGCTTTAATCATGGCTGAGTGTTGGTGTCAGAAGTTTTAGTCTGTACCTCTGGATTAAAGAATCTAGGATATGTCTAGAACTCAGAGAAGGATGTAAACAAGCCTCATGGTACGTATGATTTTTCCTGCTCAGAGGTGTCACTGATGTAGATCAGAACAACTGGTGCCAGTTTCCTCTTGAAAAGTGTTCATTTACTGAAAACAAAATACATGAAATGTCATCCCTAGTGAAACATTTGTCTCTGCGTCTGTGCCTACATCTTCTGGGGCCAAAGTTTCCACATTCTTGCTTCTTGCAAAGCTGTTGTGGTGGAAGCCTTTCCCCTTTATAGCGATGTCAGGGTTTTTTTTTCAGTAAAAACCAAACAAAGCTATTTTCCATTTCAGAATGCAAGATGTAATAGCTCTAGAGAGATTAACCTTCTCTCCAGAGTTGTTTTTGTGGTTGAAAGACTCTGTTATCACTAAAATAAATAAAAATATAATCTGCACCTCATTATTTCCAGAAATAAAACTAACAGAATGAGTTTTATTAAGAATTGACTCTGAGTGAACTGAAGAGAGATCCAACCCCAAAGACTGTGTTCTAGAGAAAAGGCCAAAGGACAATAGGATGGACACAGGGGAAGCTAGAGGATGTTAATAAGAAAATATATTCTTCTGGGGAAGGAGTCTGAGAAGTGGTTTGGCAAATGCAGCAGGAGATGTTACTCAAACCTCCTTCATGTGTTGGGTGCTTGGCTGAGCTCAGTTGCATGAGGTAAAGATGTGAGAGATGCATGAAGCATCAGGACTGGCATGGCTGGGAGGAAATGCAGAGAGCAAGAAGCATTACCATGATGAATTATCCTTTCCTGCTCTGCCCCTTCCCTCAGTTCCCTCTCCTGCTTCTCTCCCATAACTGAGCCCCTGGTTAGCTGCTGGTCTCCTGTCCCCTTGGCACTGGTTACTTGCTGTGCCACCAGCCTCTTAGGAGCAGCAGTAAAAATATTCCTCCACATCTCCATAAGAAGAAATGTGGCATTTGGCAGAGTCACAGGGTGCAGACTTAGCGCTGAGGCAGCAGTTTTTATGAGCAGGCTGGCTTCTCCTCTGCACTACCTGGGATGCAAGATTTCTCTGCCCCCTCCAGCACCTCTGTGCTGTGGCTCATTCTTTTTTTTTTTTTTTCTTTTTAGCTATCTCTTTTCCTTCCCTTTTACCTTGGGGCCATCAACAGGTTTGTTTCCTGATCTCTATGCAGGGTGTCAGCTTTGAAGACAACTTCTCACCTTTTAGTTACAGAAGGAATGTGAGGAATGAGGCCCCAGAGCCCCAGCCAGGCTGTGTTTGTGCATGCTGGGGAGAAGGAGCAAAGTGTGAGAGAAGCCTGACCCCGCCAGTGCTGGTGGTGGGCAGCAAAGGAGAGGTGGCAGTGGCAGTGCCAAGGGCAGGAATGGATTTTGTATGTGTCTGAGCATTTCACTACACTGAAAAATACTCACTGGTAACACCAACAGCAATGGAGCTGTATAACTACAAATCCTCATCCACCATTTAGAGTTTCAGCTTGTTTTAGCAAGAAGTTTTGTTGACAGCATTAACTTAGAGCAGAATCATTGAGTCATTTTGATTGGAGAAGACCTTTAAGTTCACCAAGTCCAACTGATAACCTAACACTGCCAAGTCACCACTAAACCATGTCCCTCAGCACCACATCTGCACATCTTTTAAATCCCTAAAGGAATGGTGACTCCACCACTGCCCTGGGAAGCCTGGAACAGGGCTTGATAACACTTTTGAGGAAGAAATTGTTCCTAACGTCCGATCTAAACCTCCCCTGGCACAACTTGAAGCCATCTCCTCTTGTTCTATCACTTGTTACTTGGGAGAAGTAAAACCTATTCATAAAGCTACTCTCTACAACTCAGCCTTTTTGTCGCTGTTTATCCTAAAGCAAATGTAGTACATATTAATTTCCAAAGTGCCTAGTCAGCCATTCTTTTTAAAAAAAGACTTTTTAAAAATTCAAATATGAATGAATTATAGAATCATTTAGGTTGGAAAAGACCTCTAAGATCAAGTCCAAACTTGTAAGGCAGACCCATGAGTAAATCAGTCTGACAAGAGGAGTGAGCTGCTGCTCTGGCTGCTGTGGCCCTGGGATATTGCAAGCATGAGTGGCTTGGTTGGCAGGAGAGAGGGTGGTTCCTACCCCCACGTAGCTGTTGTGTCTGTTGGTGTCACTGTGTTCACATTTCTTCTTACAACCATACCCAAGAGAGTGAACAAGACAAAAGAGCTTTGGTGGCTCCAGCTGTTGCAGTGGAGGCTGGTTTGGGCCCTAGTTGTCTGCTCTGACCCTTCCTCTTGTGCCAGGGTGGGCAGCAGGCCATGCTCCAGCCTGTCTGGCTCACAGCTGGATGTTGGGGCCTAAACCACAGCTGGTCCTGGCTTTGGGCTTGTGCCCCAGGCTTTGCAGTGTGCCAAGGCATGGGCCATGGTTGGCTTCCACCAGAGAGCAGCTGGGAATGGGGAACGTCCCAGGGTGCCGGGACCATTGTCACAGACTCCTGCAGCCACACCTGAGATTGTTGGGTTTGTCCATCTGGCCCTTGAATAGACACAAAGGGAGGGATTTTCTGCACCCAGTCTTCACAGCTGGAGCAATTGCTCCAGATTCCTCTTACAATCAGCAGCGATAAAGTAGGACTTTGAGAGCACATTTCATACAACCTGTTCCTGATGCAGGCTGGCACCACTCACACCCCAGACCCCATGCTGCTGTCACAGGAGGTCTGTCCACGCAGGGTGCTGGAGGAGTGACCTGGTGTCACAGGAGGTCTGTCCACACAGGGTGCTGAAGGAAGACCTGGTGCCCCAGTTTCACAGTGGTGGGTGCAGAGGGTTGTAGGCTGATGAGTGAGTCTCTTCCTGGCTGGGAACACCAAAGTAAGTATGTGTCTCTGGAAAGCTTTGCTGATGTGCCCTACCTGTAACCCCTGAGTGACTGGCAATCCCAACTGGTTGTACAAATACTCCTAAAGCTGGGGGACACCCCATGCTGCTGCAGTGTCTGGAGAGAGACTAAGCCATCCTCTATTGCTTCTTCCAGGGCGTCAACTTCAGGGCTATGTGCAGGCACAAAATGGGACTAAACCAATTCAAACTCTTACCAGTTCCATAATTCCCTGCCTAACGAGCCCAAAGAACTTTACTATCTGTTCATTCACTAGTTCTGATTTTGCTTAATATAATCAGTATCTGAGCAAATAATTTGCTAGCCATCATTCAGGCTCCATGGGAGTGTTGGACTTGTGTTTCTCTGTCCTGCATAGTGGTGTTCTCTGAGCAAACAGCCCAGCTGACCCTGAGCTGCTCTCAGTTCAAGTGTGTGCTCTTCATTCCTTGGCAGAGTGGTGCAGCACTCACTGCTTGGAACAGAATCACTGCTGCAGCTGAGGGGATTCCTGCTCCTTTCAGCCCTTGTCCAGGACTCTGTGGAGGATGGTGCCTCCTGCAAGGGGTACGAACACCTGTAGTAGAACTGGCAGTGACCGACTTCCTTCACCCTTGCTTCCCCTTTCAGAGCACAGTTGGAGAGAATCGATGGCTTCAGGGACATCTGATAGAGCTGCTGCTCAGCTACTGTGACGTGCCCATGGCAGCGAGGTGGGCCCAGCACTGCAGTTTGCCCAAGGAGATGCTGCCTGCTGAAGTGGCTGAGGAGCTTCAAAAGCTTCAGCTCCAAGAGAGGTAAATGCTCTCTTTTGTGCCTTTTCAATGTAGATTCCTTATCATGCAAGGATTACATATTTGCTTAAAATAATCTGCTTCCTTGGGGAGATAATGGTGCAAAAACTTCCTCAATTTACTCAGATCATATCTTGACCTATGTACACCTGCATTTGCTTTTCATAAGCCTGGAAATGTCTAAGGCACATTTTAAACTCACTCTTGAGGATATAGAAGCTGTAGGAGATTGCTTCATGCTGCAGAGCAGTCTTCAGACTCCCTCTGCCAGATGAACATCAGCAAAAAGTGGGTAGAATCTGAATGTGTGTCTGTTTTACTGAGTTTCTTATAGGGCTGTCAAAGCTTTCTTTATATTCTGTATCCACCACTGTTCTGCAATCTTGTTTAATGCCTTTTAGGAGACCTAAACCCAAGAAAATAATTCTGAAGTTCCTTAATTTTTTCTCACTGTATTTGTTTTCTTCCTCCTTTAGCAGCCATTTTTCGTCCCCGTCTGTAATTTCTGCCTCATCCAAAGCTTTCAGGGAATTTTTGACCTTTAGGGTCAGATCTCAGAAAAGTTACATTAGTTGATTTGGGCATAAAACCAAACTCTCTGGCATAAATTTACCACGTGAGCTTAAGAATCCCTTAGCCCCCTATTAATTTCTCCTTTTCTTCCCCATGTTGCATGCAGCAGATTACCTGCAGGAGCTTCATCACATTGCATGGCCTCAAACAAGAGCGTGAAGGCAGAGGTACAAAAAAAGAATTGAAAAATCCTTACATTGAGAAGGATTCTTAAAACTCCTTCATTTCAAGTGCACAGAACTGTGCAAACGTCCCCAGTCAAGGACCTCTGTGAATCTGCTGGTGCAGGTGGAGCAGAGGGGAAGGATGGAGGAAAGAGGGTGACTGTCCACCAAATATTTAAGCAAGTAATTCAGAGACAGCCATGTTTGGCACCCTGTTTTAAACCTTTTACTTTTTCCCTGCAGAAAGGCCTGCACGTGTGTAGGCTACTGCAAGTCAGTATCATAGACTCAGAAAGGATAGAATTGGAAGGGACCTTCAGAGGTCATCTAGTCCAATCCCCCTGCTGTGAGTAAGGACACCTATAACTAGGTCAGGTTGCTCTTAGCCCTGCCCAGCCTGACCTGGAAATGTTTCCAGTGATGAGGGACCCACCAAATCTCTGGGCAACTGTTCCAGTGTTTCAACCCCCCTCAGTTCCTGAGGAACTGCAGAGCTTGCAGATGGTATTGCACCAGGTTCCTGTTAGGATCTCACCCAGGAGATCTGGAACCTCAGGCTGGATGAGGTATGGCTGGCAGTCCCATCAAAACACAGCCCCTCGTGTTGATGAGCCAAACTCCTGCAAGGCTGCAGGTTACCACAGTCCTTGGGTTCAGAGTAATTACACAGTCAACTTGCTGGCCTGCTGGAACCAAGCAGCATTTTCTCCACTCATTCATATGCAGGAATTGATCTAATTGGATTCTGTAGACAGTAGAGGACTTCTCCCCGAGTCCTCAGTGCAAATGCAGGAGCGCTCTGGGCTATGTGGTTGGAGTGCAGCATAGCTCAAAGCCTTGCTGTCGTGGAGGAGCAACCACGTGTTTCCAGGCAGAAACAAGGCTGTTGTCAAAACCTGAAGAGAGGAAGGAGTGACCATGTTGAGGTTCCATAGGACATTGTTGTCCACATCAGTCACCTGCTTGACTGAACTTGGCACCACTTGCTTGATGTCTCTCTGTCACCCTCACTGGGGCAATGTGTTGCTTTTTTTTAGCACAGAGATTGGTGTTTCTAGTTCAGAAGCCAAGGGAGATTAGAGGAAAGTTTGTGGAAAAGTCTTGACCACTCCTAAAAGGTAACTTCATTGGACGGGTGGATGTTGCATTGAGGGGTATCATTTAGCAGGTTGCTAGGGCTAGGACAAAGGCTGGACTCGTGATCTTCAAGGTCTCTTCCAGCTGTGACTGTTCTATGATTCTATGATACAAGCTGATAGTCTATGTTGTTAGCATCCTGTAAACATAGCCCTGGAAGCCTGTAACCCAAGGGAGTGACTGCTCAGTGGAAATCTGAATCTGATTAGGAATGGGCTGTGTGTCCAGGAGGAGTTGATGATGCCATCTGTCAAGGGTTGGGGCTAGGCCAACCACCAACACTATTATCCCCTTTTCCACCACTCCAGGGAGAAAAAGAGGAAATTAACAGAGAGAGAGAGAGACACTTGTGAATTGAAAATGAAACTTAAACTGCTTCAGTGAAAATAATCAGAAAATGAAGTGTATATATATATATACACACACACACACACACACACAAACCCAATACCAGAACCAAACCCCCCTTGATGGTAACTATGTCACCACTGATGCTGTAACAGGAGCAGTCAGCAGCAGCTGAGACTCAGAGGCTGGATCCCAGAA
This sequence comes from Bucco capensis, assembly GCA_013396975.1. Lineage (NCBI taxonomy): Eukaryota > Metazoa > Chordata > Aves > Piciformes > Bucconidae > Bucco > Bucco capensis. The sequence continues at coordinate 61,269 of VWZO01020265.1, read as the reverse complement.
CTCAGGAACTCTTGGATTGAGATGGAAGGCAGACCATGTAGAGTCCTGTAGGAACAGAGCTGGGCCTCTGTTCTTCACACAGGGCTCAGGGTTTTACCCTTCTGGAATGGTGGGGACCCAGACCTCTCCTTATATGTACTAGTTGTTAATTGGGTGCTAATTAGCTCAATAAAGCACCTGTTTTGCTTGGATCTTGGGCCTCATGCAAGAGACCCCAAGGCCCAAGCTCAATATCACAGCCTAAAGGACTAAATATGACCTATGTGGCATGGAATATCTTCTTTTGACTCAAACTAAGACATCATACACTGCCTGTTTGGGTCTCTCTTCTTTCTTCTAGTGCAGATCTGCTCTGGTTTGTGTTCAAGCCCCATGTAACCTCAGGAAATATGACACAGATGTAATCACCCTCCAAACACTCTCCACAAAAGCCCACTTCTCCATATTGTGCATGGCTTTCTTGGAGTGCAGGGAACTCTTGGCTGTCTAGGACACACTTCAGCTTAACTCTGATGCATTGCTGGAGCTGCTTTTCCTCCCTCTTCCTGAAGCTGCACCAGCTGCCAGCTGGGAGCCAGAAGGATTTTGCATGAGGTGCAATCCCTCAAAACACAAAGCTGTGGTTAGCAGGAGAGTGACTTAGCCACAAACTGTGCATCTAGAGAGATGAAAAGCATCACCAGGTCTGTCTACTCTGGGAATCCTGCGTGGTGTACGGGTGGGGTGAAGGCATGCAGGTTAGGATGTGCTCTGCCACTCAGGAGTAGTGGTGGCAGAGGAGTAAAACCTTCATCCAGTCACTATACCTGCTGTATATACTAGCTGCTATAAAATCAGCAGAGCCAAGGAACCTCATAAAACAGCCTGCCTGCCTTACTTATTGAGCTAACAAAGCAGCAGGTTCCCAGAGAGGGTGTTCACACTGCAGGGAACAAGGCGGTGCCAGCATAGAAATGTCATCAGCTCTGCCACTGGTCACACCACATGCAGCTCCTGAGCTTTACAGGTGAGAATATTCCTGGAGACTTGAAGCTGCACACCTTCATTAAATATTTTACACAAATATTGACTTCCCCATCACACAAACCCACAGGAAAGAGTGTTTGTATAGTGAAAGCTGCTGTGCTACAGAATCAGTCACACAGTCCCCTAAACAGAAAGTTCCTAAATAGTTTCTCAAATAATAATCCATTTTGAGTCTCTATGGAAAAGAGACTGTCCAGAAATGTGTTATGTCCAAAATAACTGGATGTTTTTGATGAGTTTCTTCCCTCTGATTGCATCATCTGGCTGAGACACCACAGCAGTATGCTGACCTCCCCACAAGTCCATTGCTGCCTTTAGAGAAGAAAATCTGCTGTGTAAGATCCTGTTGTAGGAAATCAGTTAGCTCATTTCTGCAGTCATCTTCCAACATTCCCAGAGTATTAATACACAAATAGGGAATTTCTCTGTGTGGTGCCATCTGAAACCCCAGTGGAGGGTGCAGCACAAGCAAGGCACTTGGTCTGTGGGTTCAGCTGGTTGTCTTCCCCTAAATATAGAAGGTTTGGAAACTTTATTTCTAAACATTTCATCCCTTTGTGACATAGGACAAATGGTCTTGTGCAACCTATGTGGAAGAGGATGGAGGAGGGGAAGCTGGATAGCATCAGGGACATCAGTGAAGCCTTCCAAAACCATTATGCTCTAAAATGATGAGGCACTTTCACCTATTCCCAGCTGGTAGTGAACTCAGTGTGCAGCAGTCTGATAGTTTCTTTCTGAGCCACTGTGTGCTGTGGGGAAGGGTGAAGCTCTTGTTTGGGCACGGTGCTGGTCAGAGCTGACTTCTCTGCTCTGTGTTACATTGTGGGAGCTAGAAGACTTCCATGGTAACCTCGAGGACAAAAAGCAGTAAATCTAAAATGTGTTATCTCTGAATGTGGAAACAGCTGCCCAACTCTGTCTTTCAACTTGCATCAGTCCTGGGAAAGGGAGCTGAGCGTTGAGGATAGGGCTTGGGACTCTGAGTCCAGCAGGTAGTTTGGGTTGGGTGTTCTCTCCACATGGTGAGATCTTGGATGCAGTGCCATTTCTGTGATAGGAATGAAAAAAGAATGGCATGGGAAGATAGAGGACCAGGGTAAAATAAGGGGCTTAAGACTTCCTGATGTTCCTTCAGTCCAGCATTTTATCTCATTGCATGGCTTAAAGCTGTTGCATCTGATTATGTGCAGGGTAGAAGAGGCCACAGAAGCAGATAACTACAAAGAGAGTAAGAAGAAGGACTATTACCAGCTTCCTATTCCACAGGCAAATATTCACTTCCTGCAGACTTGGGAAGAGACACTGCAGTGCTGGGAGAAGGTGCTGCAGGTGAGTGTTGCTCTGATATTTACTTGGCAGGGTCAAGGAGCAGAAACTCCATAGCAGGCTGGTACCCAGGGTTGTATGTGGGCCACTGCTATCAAATGTCTCCCTCCCCAAGTCAAGAACAGCTGCTTCCTTTAGGCTTGCCTGATCTGGGGAATGAGTTGGGAATTGCTGTGCCAGGAAAGGTCCCCACAGGGGAACTCAAGTGTGCTGTGAAAATTCCTTGTCTATGTTGTAGTTTGCACATTGGCAAAGAGCTGCAGTTCATGGAATCACAGACCGATTTGGGTTGGAAGATCATCTAGTTCCAACCCCCTGCCATGGGCAGGGTCAGCTTCCACTAAAGCAGGTTGCTCAAAGCCCTGTCCAATCTGGCCTTGAACACTTCTAGGGATGGAGCACCCACAACCTCTTTAGGAAGCTGGGCCAGTGCCTCACAACCCTCACAGTAAAGAATTTCTTCCTTACATCTAATCTAAACTTGCCCTCTTTCAATTTGAAACCACTACCCCTTGTCCTATCACTACACTCCCTGATAAAGAGTCCCTCCCCAGCTTTCCTGTAGGCCCTTTAAGTACTGGAAAGCCACAAAAAGGTCTCCCTGGAGCCTTCTCCAGGTTGAACAACTCCAACTCTCTCAGTCTGTCCTCACAGCAGAAATGTTGCAGCCCTCAAGATCATTTCTGTGGCCTCCTCTATCNTAAAGAATTTCTTCCTTACATCTAATCTAAACTTGCCCTCTTTCAATTTGAAACCACTACCCCTTGTCCTATCACTACACTCCCTGATAAAGAGTCCCTCCCCAGCTTTCCTGTAGGCCCTTTAAGTACTGGAAAGCCACAAAAAGGTCTCCCTGGAGCCTTCTCCAGGTTGAACAACTCCAACTCTCTCAGTCTGTCCTCACAGCAGAAATGTTGCAGCCCTCAAGATCATTTCTGTGGCCTCCTCTATCACAGTATCCCAGTATGTCAGGGGTTGGAAGGGACCTAGAAAGATCATCTAGTGCAGCCCCCCTGCCAGAGCAGGATCACCTAGACCAGCTCACACAGCAATGTGTCCAGGCAGCTCTGCAATGGCTCCAGACAAGGAGACTCCACAGCCTCCTGGGCAGCCTGGGCCAGTGCTCTGGCACCTGCACTGGAAAGAAGTTTTTCCTCGTGTTAATACTAAACCTCCTGTGGTCCAGCTTGCTCCCATTCCCTCTTGTCCTAACACTGGATGCCATTGAGCAGAGCCTGGCTCTCTCCTCCTGACACTCACCCTTAACATATTTCTAAGCATTGCTGAGGTCTCCTCTCAGTCTCCTCTTCTCCAGGCTGAAGAGACCCAGCTCTCTCAGCCTGTCCTCCTAGGGCACATGCTCCACTCCTTTCAGGATCTTGCTGGCCCTGTGCTGGACTCTCTCCAGCAGCTCCCTAGCCTTCTGCAGCTGAGGATAAAGGAGATAAAGGAGAACTGAAAGCTCCAAGAAACTCTTATCACAGAGAAATTTAGTATGCTAAATTAGGAACTTTCTGAAGATTTCTTAAAGGGAGCATTACAAGGAAATGAATTAATTTCACTGCAATGAAAAAAGCATAATAAATGGCATGCTGCCTTTAAGACACCAAGAAAAACCAGTGTGAAAACCCAGGAACTATCACCAAATTCCGATTAAACTTCTTGGAGGTTACTTTCCTCCCCACTAAGGGGTCCAGGGAGAGTAACCCTATTTCATTTTGCTAGGTCTACAGGGCTGGAGGTGGGTGGAGCTGGGAACAGGTTCCCCAGGCAAGTGGGTCAGTGCATCAAACCTGTTTGAGTCCAAGGAGCATCTGGACAACTTTCTCTGTTACATGGTTTAGGATTAGGTAGTCCTGNCTCTGCCATTTCCCTCAGCACTCTTGGGTGCATCCCATCTGGATCCATGGACTTGTGGATGTCCAGTTTGCTCAACTGATCCCTGGCCCAAACCTCATCAACTGAGGTCAAAACTACCTTCCTCCCATCTTCCTCCATAGTTTTAAAGTACTGGGACTGCTGGTAGTTGGCATTAGCAGTAAAGACCGAGGCAAAGGTGGCATTGAGTAATTCCACCTTCTCTGTATCCTCAGTCACCAGTGCACCCATTTCATTCCTCTGGACACACACCACCAGGTCCATGTCTCACCTGTGCTGAGGACTCCAGAGCTGGATCCAGACCTGCAGCTGAGGTCTCCCCAGAGCAGAGCAGGGAGGCAGGATCCCCTCCCTGACCTGCTGCCCACACTGTTGGGAATGCAGCCCAGGATACAGTTGGCTTCTGGGCTGTGAGCACATAGTGCCACCTCATGTCCACCTTTTCATCCACCAGTACCCTGTAGTCCTTCTCTTCAGGGCTACTCTCCATCCATTCATTGCCCAATCTGTATTTGGGCTTGGAAAGTTGTTGGAAACACTTGCATTCTGGATAGGGCCTGTGCAGGCTGTAGACAGTCTCCAGCTGAAGAAGGCTTTTGTCTGTGTTGCAGCCTGGGCAGGTTGTTGGCATTGACATGGAGTGGAGACCGTCCTTCGGCTTGGTGGGTAAGCCTCGTGTCTCGCTCCTTCAAATAGCTCTGAAGGATGAGGTGTTCCTGCTTGACTTGCCACAGCTCCTCAAGGAAGCTGAGACCAAGGGTGAGAAGGAGAAGCTTCACCATTTCATCCAGATGCTCTATTCAGATGCAGCCATCACTAAACTAGGTAACTCTTCTCCATGCCTCGGGTCTGTACACAGCTATTATGTGTAATTCCTAAATCCCCTTGGGGCTAACATGCTCTAAATCCACTTATCACAGAACCAGCTTTTGTAGCCCTGGGTTTTCCAATACTGCCTTGCCAGAAGCAGGATGACCAGTGTAACTGGCAGTGGTAGAAATGTCTCCCCACTTCGGGTCAGACCCAAGATTTCTGATTTAGCCTCCCTGCTTGGACTTGGGATTGGCTCAGTTCCATACTAAATCCTGGCTTGCACCCAGTCTTCAGTGGAAGACTGCCCTCCATCCAGCCATCCAGCTTTGGGTATTTGCTGGCTCTAGCCCAAAGCTGCTGTGCTGGACACCAGAACTCTCTGGCTACCATATCTGCATCTAGATCATGTTTGGAGGCTTTTGGCAGGAGTTGTTAAACCTGGAGTTTAAGGGCAAATTCATAATTGCCTTTCACCGACCTAGCAGGTTTTAAGTAAGTTGATCTTAGACTCAACATTTTTCATCCACTTCTTCTCTCCCAATCTTGATCTGCAACAGTATCTTTTAGGAACAGCAGAGACATGAGTCTGTCTTGTTCCCTGTCTGAAACAGTCTTTCTGCCGTGGTTACAGATATATTGTCAGGATTTTGACTCTCAACTAGCTACAGTGCATTAGCCATGATTTGAATTTTCCTGCCTGTGTGATTTGGGCTTTTCCTTTTTCTCCAGGTTATGGGATGTCTGGAGACCTTAGCAGCCTTGCAGCCTCATGCTCTGCTTTGAAAGACACAGATAAGCAAGCACGAGGTGTGGTGGATTTACTCACAGTAGACAAACAAGTAAGGACAAACACATGAAGATACAGAAGATTGTGTCTCCTGCATGTGCTCCTAGATCACAGTCATGAATTCACAGCATTGTCTTTTTGTGTTGTGCACTGGCAGGGAGGTGGCTGGATGACCTTTTCTGCTTCTGGTTTTGAGGGTAATGTGATCTGAAAAGAAAGACAGAAGCAGTTAGTGTTCATCAACTAAGAAGTTAGAGCTTGATACACTAAGAACTTCTTTCATAGCCTTGATAAAAACAATTGAAATGGAGCCATAGCTCCACTCAACTAGGACAAAGCTTCTGAGCACAAGTCTTACCTGAACTTGGTAAGAGAAGTTCTGGTACCCCAAGATCATGCCATATCGAAGCAGATTCTCTGGAGTTAATGATCTGTAAAGAACTAATGCTCATAGGAGGGCTACTGCTGAATTCAGCACAGGAATTTCTGTTCAGCTGAAGTCCATCTCTCTCTGGGTTTGCACACAGGAGATTTTAACAGTCTGCAGAAGTATTAAGGACAACGGTTTTCATGGGTAGAATTTAGACTGTGTTTAAGCTGCAGGTTGGGGTGAACTAAGATCTTTGGGACTGATAGCTTAACCTGGGAAGTGCTGCAGGGTCTGAAGTGCCTGCCAACAATTTAATATGTAAAATGGCAACTGCAGAAAGGCCATTGCTCACTGTGTTACAGGAATACCTTTAATCGCTGGAACTAGGAGGAGCAAAGTGCTGCTGTTCTTTTACTGAGTCAGTGCCCAGCAGCCTCCAGCATGGCTGAGCACCTTGCACACCTCTGGGAAGTCAGAGTCACCAGAGCCCCACTGCTCTGGTGCAATGCTGCCTTGTTAGGTACTTTTTTCCCTTCCTTGGCTACAAAACAGATTTCTTTCCAGTAAGTGTGTTCGTTAAACAAATAACCAGCTCATGCCATCCCAGCCCTTGTCTGGGACTAGGAGATTCCATATGCCAGGCAAGAGAGACAAATGAGAGGGCTGCTGCGTGGTCCCACCCACTGCAACAGGAGATGTTGTGGAAGCTGTTTGATAACCACGTGCTTTATAACTTTTTCTTTCTGTCAGCTTCAGAAGAGCTCCCTTTACTGGAAGAAGGGTGGCTGGAAGGTGGATGTGCTGTCCCTGGAACAGAGCTCAGACAATGGAGGGTTCCAGCAGCCAGAGAAAGGACTCAGCCTCTTGGTGCAACATGTGCTGGGGAAGCCTCTAGATAAAACAGAGCAGCTGTCTAACTGGGAGAAACGGCCCCTCCGGGAGGAACAGATCCTCTATGCAGGTCTGCTCACTGCTCCTGTGGCAAAGTGTTGCAGATTGTCCATTACAGGCTGGGTTTGCCTGTTCTCTGTCAGCAGGAAAATCGTTAAGGAGCCAGGGAAGCAAATGGCTTTGCAGATTAGTTCCTGTTCAGAGAAGCACGTTATGTTTGTCCTTTGGCGGACGTGGCTTTAATGGTTGAAGTTTAAATTATCCAGTGATTCATTATTTCCCTTTTGAAAGAATTCTTGTGCTGTGCAGATTTTGTCTGATGAAACATCACCTCAGTGGAAACTCCTCTCAGTAAATGAAAGGAAGAAAGTTCATTTCCTTCTGCCTCATTTCACAGCCTTTCTGGGGAACAAGAGCTGTGTTCATTTGTCATAGTGAAGTGCTTGTTAGAGCAGGGTTAAAAATGGGTAGATGTGGTGTCAGAAACTGCAACACAGTCAGTACTGTGAAGGGACCAGTGGAGTTTATTGCTGATTATCCCAGAGTCAGAAGTCTGGGTCTAAATCTTTTCCTGGGGCATCAAAGGACAGTCTACTGAAGTGAACCAGCCCTTTGTGAAATCCAGCTATCCTTGAAGCTGACACAGTTCCCACAAAAGTTAATCACTAGGACTTGTAAAACTGGCTTGGAGACTTAAAGAGTTCCTGTTGGAAGGAGCAGAAGGAGCATGGCAGTGTGTGGGCAGGTGATTGCAAACACCTCAGCTGTTACTTTTTAAGATACTGTGTCTGATGGGGAAGTTCCCATAGCTGGGAAGCAGCAATAAACCACAGGCAAGCCACTGCTCAGGAACAATGGAGAGTGGAATTGCTTGGCTGAAGCTATCTTACCTGGTGGTTTGGACAAGCACACTGCAGTTTGCATCACCCTAGAGAGCCTGTTTCTCTGTGAGCTCCTCTGGCTTGACTCTGTGTGATCTTGTGTTAGGTTAGGACGCTTACTGAATCAGAAGACTGCAGGGTATGACAGAGATTAAGTTGAAGCTTCACAAGGTGTTTGTGTTCAGTGGCATTTACAAAGGTGAGGGTTCTTCCTTCCATCAGGAAGGCCTCTGTTTCACTTTTGAATGAAACCATCTGAGGCTCATCTTCCCTCACTTTCAGCTTCAGATGCATACTGTTTGCTGGAGATCTATGAGAAGCTCTGTAAGGATCCAACGAGCTTTGGTCTGAGTTCAGACCTGACTGAGAGTCTGGTGGGAAAACCAAGCACAAAACCCAGAGCAAAGAACCAGCTAAATAAACAAGAAGTACGTTCACCTTCTGGACAGGTTTGTAAACATCTTCAAAGAGCTGCATGTTGCTCAAGACCCCTGCAAATCATATGTTGCCTCCACTTTCAGTCATACTATTAGCTATGCGTGGCATGCCTGTTTGCAGACTGTTCTCAGGACTATTGCAGCAAACATCTTCCTCACCCCTCCTCTGTACTGCTAAGATGTACTGCTTTCTCCTTCATGTGCCTTGCTTCAGCTTTCCCTGCAATTTTAGGCTTTACAAAGTGTTGGGGCAGACTTTTGTGACAGAATCCAGCTAACCTTGCTGGTAGAAATGCCCCTTCCATATTTCCTCAGGCCTGGGAGTTTGAGTTCTGTGGCCTTGATATTGCATCTATAAGGTTTCAAAACTCAGACTGACTTACTTTTGCTTTTAACTGAGCATCTACACTTTGTTTTTGCACTGAGAATGACTCCTTGATTGTGACTGGAGTAGGAGTCTGCAAAGTTAAGAGCAAACAATCCATCAAAAACGTCTTTCTGCTGATGGCTTGTCTCTTGTCTCCCAGCCCACCACCATGTACTCCGTGACTGGCCTCCCCCTGCAATGTATGTTGTGGCAGAGCCTTAAAACTCTACCAGCCGTAACTCAGAGCTGTGTGACTCTGCTTAAATATCTTGGAACATGACTGGTCCCTGTCAGTAGTACAGTTTAACTTCTAAAATGCAACCACCCAGTTGTTTATACACCTATGAAAGCATTAGCAGAAAAGCAGTTTTGTTTATTAACTGAGAGGACACACTATGGCTCTGTATCTTCCTGAGTAGTCCGCAGTGTATATTTAGCTCCTGAAGTCAGTGCTACCTTCCATGGCTGGACTGAGATGCTCTTAATTATAGCCACCTTTTGGGGATCCTTCTTACCAAGTGTGTGTACATCTCCAGGCTCCCATTAGTCAGGGAGTCAAACACAGAGCTGCTCAGTAGTTCCCCAAGCTGTCTGTGTTCATAGGAATGTTGTATGCTGCAGCAGATCTGCTTGCCTGTGCAGAGATGGGAAAAGTAAGTCCTTCAGGCTTGAATTACCTTGTGAACTCACAGATGATCCTTGAGCTCTGTACAGTCAGATTCATTAACTGAGAGGTAGTTGGTAAAACCTGGACTGGGATGTCAAAAAGGAGACTTCTCCTGACTCTCTCTCCTGCATGCCTCCAAGCTCTCTTTCCCAGTGTTTCCTCGTCCACTATCTGAAGTGGGGCTAATGACACTATTCTCCTTTATAAGCTTTTTGCTCTCTGCTGGCATGAAACGTGAGAAAAAAGCTACACATGACATCGCTGGCCATTGAATAAACACTAGCTAAGAGCCAGCAGCTGCTCCTTCACATCTGTTTGAACAGAAGCAGCAGCACAGGGTTAGTGTCTTCCAACTACCTCAGCATCCAAAGGTCAGCTTGATCTGTTTTCACAGCACTTAGGGCACAGCTGCATCCACCAAGGTCCTCACAGGGGCCAGTGACAGCCCAGTCTATCCAGTGTTGCAGAGCTTTGAGTGCATGAGTGCTTCTGAGAGGTGCAGCACCACACAGATTGAGCTCTCAGGTCTGAACCTAAGGTGTATCCCAACATTTCCAGGCCTGAGCTAATCTGCAGTGCTGCAGTAACTCCAAGGACAGTGTAGCCCTTCATAGATGGTGGCCGTGTTCCTCAGTCATCCCAACTGATTCACATTCCTGGAAGCAAAAGCTGAACATTAGAGGTCCCTTAATAACTTCTCTTCCCCATGAATTTAGCTATTGTATTTCTGGGAGCCTCCCAAAGACAAAACCTCCAACTATAGAACTTCCCCAAAAGCAGACAGTCTTAAACTTCCATAGATAACAAAGCTGAGGTGGTTGCTTTGTCTACCTGTTTCTCCCTCTTGTGTTTCAGATTCCATAGAACCATAGAACCATAGAACCATAGAACAGTTGCAGCTGGAAGAGACCTTGGAGATCATCAGTGCAGCCTTTGTCCTAGCCCTAGCAACCTGCTAAATCATGCCCCCCAATGCAACATCTCCCTGTCTCAAACACCTCCAGGGATGGTGACTCAACCCCCTCCCTGGGCAGCCTGTTAACCCTCCCAAGTCATAGCTTTGGCAGGTGTATATTAATTGTATTCTAATTTGATAGGGGAATTGTGGTCTTGAAGATGTGCCCCTCTGACTTGATGGCAATGAATGTCTAATTCAGAGTTAGCCCCATCATGTGCTGCCTTCTGCCCCAGTGATCAATGGGTGATGTAGAGAGGATGTGAAGGATGAACTTCAGGTGTGGCAGAGCTTGGGGGAGGTCATGATAGAGGTGGAGGGGGACTTGGATGAAGATACAGAAGATTTGGTGGGCAAATGCAGGGAGGCAAAACACAAATGCAGTGGAAACCAGCTGTTTGTTCTGCTGCTTACAGATCTCTTGACTTTCTGTAGCAATGCCAAGGATCCAAAAAGGAGACCTCACCCCGCTCTGCTCCCATCTCCCCAAAGGAGTTCAGTGTGGTCTGTGATAACATGCTGCAGGGCCTCGGGCGCTATCTTCGCTGCCTTGGTGTAGATGTTCAGATGCTGGAGAATGAAGATGACCATAGGAAAGCTGCAGAGGTTAGTCATGTGTGCCTAGAGGTCTGTGTGTGTGTATGTATAGCTCCTCTCTGTGCTCCTGGGGAAGGTCTGCTGCTCACCGTGCAACTGCACAGGCTAGTCACTTGGACTGAGCAGGCAGTGAGTTGGCAGCTGGTGTTAGCTGGTCCCTGTAGTAGTGTGGGGGCTTGGTTCTCCATTGCCAGGGAAGAGGAGGGGAGCAGAGAGTGCTGGGATCTCAAAATCTTATTTCTGTCTGTCTTTGTGCCATTGACACCTAGGATATTTCAAGTCATTAGAAGAACACAGAGTGTGAAGATGTGACCTGCAGTCTCCAGTGTCTTTGATGGGGAGGCAGTGGTGTGTTTGCCACAAGACAGAAGTCAGAGAAAGGAGTCCAAAATTTACTTAAGTTTCTAACAGACTCCAGTTGAGGCTCACAGAGAGGATATTTGCCTGCTTGGGTCAATCAAGCAGACCATAACTAAAATATAAATTCCATAACTAAAATACGGAAAAGGAAAATGTCCATAATAAATTGCTTTATAACATCCTAGCTGTCTGCCACCTCGTGAGATGACTCAGTGCTTGCAGTGAAATATCTGGGAGAGGAAGAGTGTCTAATATACATGGGGACAATGAACATTGATCTGGACTCCCATAACAACTTTGACCCTCTGCCTCTCAGAGGAGAGACACATGCTTCTTCATTGCAGACATACTTATCCTATGCCAGAACTGGAGATATCCAGCCCACACAGTGTGTTGCTATCAAATCTGCACTGATCACCCAGCCTGGTGCACAGGATGTTTCTTCTTCAGATGTCTGCTTGGCCTGAATCCTGGGCAGGCTCTAACTTCTGCAGAAACAATTAATATCTCTTCTCTGCCAAACTTGCACAACTCATTTAAACAAAGGAGTTCTCACTGCCTCCCCCCAGAGCTCTGTCTCCACTTCTCATCCTGATACCTTATCATTCTACAGACAGGATGTTTTACATTGCTTTCTCTATGGTGACTGGACAAACATCCTTTCACTATCAAAAGCCCTTGGAGTGTTACTGTATTGCAGAGCCTTTGATCAGTGCTTGGATAATCACAGATAAAAACAGACTCCTCCCACTCTGCTTTATATCTGCCTAGCCCTGATTTAATAGAAGCTGAATGTTGACCATCCTACACCCGAAAATCTTGTAAATGTCATTGTGAAGGTCAGGAGAAGGGTTTGGATCGTGGTCACTGAATACAAAATAGACAGTTTGGGTGTTGTGCCAACACAGTCTCAAACTAGTATCACCAGGAACACCTAAGTATGTACAGAGTTAGTGTTTGTTCTTCATTAAAGCCATTTCACTGCAATGATTTATCAGTCAAGTTACACATGTCCTTGTGCCAAGAGCTCCTGAATCACATGGCATTTGCTCCTTATTGTTCTCCTTCCTCTTGCTTGCTTAAGTGGCTTCAGGTACTGGTAGGCACATGAGTCTTGTCCTTCACCCTGTCTTATCTGCAATCAAACTTCAGGGCCTGGGAGCTTTGTAGGTTGTACTTGGGCAGCTAGAGATTTGTTTCATTGTTTCTTGTGGACTAACAGATGTGGCAGTAATTGATTTGAGAAACCCATTCCCATGCTGAAGATGAAGCCTGTGTCCTGCATACTGCTTCATGTCATGCTGCTGTTACTGGATAAATGTGTTATCTTGGACAACAGTTGTCATGGCAAGTTTATCATGCCAGATCTGCTGGCCCATGAGAGCAGGACTTCTGACACCACGAGTTGGTGTATCCCCCCTCTTTGTCCATATCTAGCTGCTGTGAGCTGATACCAGTTTGCATTCTGTGTATTTAATGGTGCCATTTAATCAGGACATGGCTGGAGGAGTGACTGGTCACAAGTTACATGTCATAAGTGCAGAGACAGAAGATCTTTAACAATGGGAAAATAGTAGAAATTCATACTGTTCTCTGGTTGAATCTCTCCTCATGTTGCTGCCTTGCAATGGGAGCACTGCAGTTTGCCTCTTCAAGGCCACACCAACATATCCTGAACAGGCTTGGCATATCTAAAATTACAAATCTACAGCCTTGTGTTGCTGTTTCTTGAAACCTTCTTTGGCCTTTAGGTTGTCAGGAATCATTCAGCAACTGGTGCTGGCTTCAGAACACAAAATCTCCCTCTGCCCTCTCTCATCAATCATTGCCCTTCCAGGTCTCTCCTGCAGTAATTCATTTGAGTTCATTCCTGTCTGAAGGATGGTAGTTGGCTGAACAGACTGGCACATGAAGGGCTGAATAATACTACCAAATTATTAGGGAGAACTTTCTATCCAGAAGGTCTGGGCCTTTTGCAGAGGAAGTTGATATCATCTTTTGAAGAGATTGTGAAACAGGCCAATGCCCTCTCTGCAGCACTTGGGCTGGAGCACAAGTCCCTGACAGCCACCCCAGCATGCTGCTCTGCTCAGGCTTCTCTTTGATTTGCATCTCTCGGATGGTCTCTGCACTGACTTCCCTTATTTCTTTCAGAGGAAAAGAAGGAATTGTGCTCTTTTCGCCAGCATGTCTCGTTCATGGTTTCAGTCAGATGTGTGCTATCACATGGGCTTTCTGGCTCTGCTTCTCCCAGTTGTTGTTCCAGAGGGGGGAAAACATGCTGGAAGAGTTACTGCTTTTCTCCTTTTTTATTTGATGCTCTTTCCCTGTCTCAGCACAGCCATTTAGATAAGGGGACTTACCAAGCTTGAACTAATTAACCCTGGATGCAGGAAGTCCAAGTGGAGTGTTCCAGCTGTGAAATCTTCAGACTTACCCTGAAGCACATGAGAGTCTGAAGGAATTTGACATCTCTTTTCCCTTGTCAGCATATCTCCATGATGGGCTCTTACTGAACTTCTCTGGGTGCTATGCCATGAGGGTGGTTGTTGGCAGGGCTGTACTGTAACCCAGACTGTGGGGAGTAGGACTGAGGGCAGCATAAGGTGACTCAGCTGCCACATCAAGGTTCCTGTTCTTGGAGATATTTTCCTTTATTGAGAAGGAGGCAGGATTTTGCAAGAAATCCTGTAATTTTGCCTGTAGGAAGGTGCATGAGAAGTGGTGGCAATCACCTTCTCAGGGCAGAACTAGCAGACAAAGAGTGACTTCACAGAAAAGGGAGGGAAGCGACTACCTGAAAGGTCAAGATAGGAATAAAATGGCTGCTTAGTGGACTGCATGAGGAGTCTGTGCCTTCAGAGTTTTCTCCACCTTGTTTCATGTTTCCATGGGTCCAGTGGGTCTTAAGAGAATAGTTCTCCAAGTCAGAGTTTAAAAACTTTGGCTTGGTTTATTTTTTTTGTGTTCCCTGGCTGTGCTTGGTGGTGTCAGGCTGGGGAAGTACAGCAGAACTCCACTCCCAAATGTGTTCTTCTGCAAGGGTTAAGGAGTGATGTAGAGAGAGCTTCTGAAAATCGGATCCAGAAAAGAGACCTTCATGACACACATCTGGAAACAGTGAGGGCTTTCAAGAAGAGAAATAAGCTCATGCCTACCTTGAAGTGCCAATCTCTTGTCAGCACCAGCAGAGCTGAAGTGCTGGTTCACATGGGAATCCTATCACTACAGCCATGACACTGCTTCCCTCCTATAGGAGTGGGGAGGGATGTCATTTAATCATACATTTAATCCATCACACTTCCATCTTTGTGAAGAGTTGCAGTTCCAGATTTAGTGTCTCCTTTTGGCACCAAACTGTTTGAAAGTGTCTCTTACTCCACTGCGAAGGTCAGAAGTGTGGGTAATGAGTCCCCTGATAATTCAGTGCAGACTTTTCCCTTGAAGGACAGGACCTCTGATAACAGCACAGGATTGCAAGTCAGGAGGTGATAAAACTCTAGTGGAGATGTTCTTCACAGCCTTGAAAGGGTTCATAATTTCTGTATGTCTTCTCTTGGGCTGCTGGGAGAATAACACTCTCTTATCTGTAAGGAGTGGAGTGAGCATCCTTCTGTTAATGGCTGTGAAGCTTGCAGACATACTCAGTGGTGCATTGTTTTTCTGGAATTACCTGCTTAAGTTATGTGTTTCTTTCTTCCCTGTGCATTGCTGCGCAAACAGAACTGCTGCTTTGGGAACCAGAGTGGGGAAACAGAAATAGTCTGGGTTAAGGGGAAAAAATAAATAGACTTCTGATGGGACTGTTTCAAGGTGGATCAGTTCCCTGGGCCTTCTGCAGTGCAGATTCATGAGTTTCAGCACCTGTTGGCAGCGAGGGGACACATAGTGAGTGAGCCATACCTTGAGCCACTGCCAGATACTCTTGGCCTGGTGTATGTTTACACCAGAGAGAAAGGCTGGGTATAGCCACATTGTGTTCTCTCTGCTTAGACTGAAAGGAAAGCTGAATCCAACTCCTCCAGCCCATGTTCATGATGATTCTTACTGTTTTTTCCAGATTGCCCGACAGGAAGGAAGAGTCATTTTAACCTCTGGGCTCCCGTATCAGACTGTAAGTGTGCAGAGCTTCTGGCATTTTTCTGGTATTGTATCATTGCGTGGTCTGGGATGTGCAGTGTAGAGAAGAGGAAAAGTCAGATGTGAATACAACAGCTGGCTTGGCTTCTTCCTGTTTTCTGCACTAAAAACTACATGAAGGGTCTGGAGAAGTTTGCTGTTCTGAATAGCCAAAGCTCAGGGTGAGGCATTTTTATACTTAGTGCTGTATTAGAGCAATTGCTTTCCACTGGGAGCAGGGGGAAATCAAGCCAAGAAATCCAGGACAAAGTGTTTCTATTTGGTCTCACTGGCAGGTGAAAAGCAACTCAATTCCCATGCTTTTTGTCACAAAGATTCTTGTTTACTGACTGGCTCCACACTGACATAGTTTCAACACTTCTCCAGAATCAGGTGGGAGAGAGTGGAAGCCACCAAACACGGTCCTGGTGGAAGCTGTAGAGGTCTTGTGTCCTGTAGATACACAAAAATCCAAAGCAAAACCCGACTTTACTCTCAGCACCACGTGTTCAGAGACCTTAATGAGACACACTTCAAAAGAGAGTGTGGTGGGAATATACTGAACCTGCCTAGTCAGCAGTTGCACTGTTATGATGCCTGCTGCAGGTCCTTTGCACTTTGTTACTGCTCAGGAATTCCTTTGGGAGAGTGAAACTATGCTGGCTTACACACATGAGATGGAGTGCAGTACTCTTTCTTTACCAACTATCAATATAAAAGCTCCCAACTACTCAAGTAGCTAGTTGGGATATTTTCAGAATGTAGGATGCTGATTTCCTACATAACAGCTGAGTGCTGAAGAAGACTGTCCCCGTGGTAAGGCACTGTGAGGCAAGTGCAGCTGTGCCATGCTACAGGTTCCTTATCCAGACTGTGGTTGATGTAATAGGTAATTCAGCATCCAGCATAATCTTATTTGCTGAAGCTTTGACTTCAAAGTACTGTGTAGGAATTGCAAAAGGAAAATAGCTTCTTCCCAGCACATGATACTGTCCTGGGAAAAGTCCACTTCCTTTGTTCCTTTGCCTTTGTGTGCTCTGTGCAGAGGCAGGATGGTTCTGCCTGGCTCCTTTACAGGCATGTAGCTGATCCCATCTCACTCTGAGTCCTCATTATGTTCATAAAGATGTGTCTGGAAATTCCCAGTGCTTGTTCCCAGATACAAACTTTTCTGCTAAATGTGGAACACACATTGAGGGACTGTCCACATCAGCCACTTCAAATTTGTTGGCCCTCAGTGAACACCAGATGAAACATGAAGTGCCAAGACTACCTTTGGACCTCACCTCTATCATTGTGCTTTTGCACACTGTGTAGGACCTGGCCAGGCTTCATGTAAAAGCTGGGACTAAATTCAGTTTCCTCTTGCTGCCCCTGTCAGCACCACACCACCAAATTCTAAGGTGAAGGGGACTTGTTTCATATATGTATGCATAAAATGCTGCAGGACTTCAGTGCTTCAGTAGTGTCAGAATTCCTACAGCAGTGGCTAGGTATTAAGTTACCACTTATGCTTGTTAGGTCAAAATTTAAACTATAAATGCATACTAACTCCAAATAGTATTTATAATTGAAACCAAAGCAAGTGTATTAGGAAAAGAAGCACAGATTGTGATGCATGGAGTGCCTCATTTATTGTCTTTCTGGTTTATGACTTGTCTTTTGAAGCTACAGTCCCAGGTAGCAGAAGGAAGGTGTTTCTCTGTGAACTGCTCAGAAAAGGCAAAAGAACAGGCCCTGCAGGTTCTGAAGCACTTCAACGTTCAAGTGTCCCTGGCAGATATCTTCAGCCGCT
The DNA here is from genome assembly GCA_013396975.1 of Bucco capensis. Taxonomy (NCBI): domain Eukaryota; kingdom Metazoa; phylum Chordata; class Aves; order Piciformes; family Bucconidae; genus Bucco; species Bucco capensis. The sequence continues at coordinate 43,997 of VWZO01020265.1, read as the reverse complement.
GCCAGGTAGGACAAAGCTTCTTTGAGTCCCAGTCCATGATCCCTCGCCGGTTCACGCACAGCAGACACTGCTGCAGCCTTTTGGGTCTTGTGTTCAATGTCTTCTACTTGGTTCCCAAGAGTTCTGCTTGAACTTTGGCAAAGTCTTGCAAAGCTGTGAGGAGTTCAAGTGTGTGAACTTCCCTCAGAAGTGTTGATGACTAAGGCAGAAGAGCAGAGGCACTATAGCTGCAGCCTTGCTAGAAACTGCTGTTTTTCTGATTTTGGTAGTTGGCATGTGTTTTGGCATTGACTATCAAAGCTCTAGTCTCTTTGTTTCTGTGTTCCCTGTCTAGGACACATGCTGTTTTAATTATAACTGTTTTAATTATGGCTCTGTGATTCTGATAACACTTAATTACTTTAATAGGAGGATTTTTTTTAGGACTGTATTTTTTTTCAGAAGCTATTAGGTTAATTCATGTCCATGCTAGCTGATGACTCCAGATTGCATTTGGCACTGGATATCTGTGGATTGTTGTTGAGAAGAAATTTTAATTATGTTAGCTCAAATCTCCATCTCTTCCAATTTCACTCTATATTTGTTACAGTGACAGGCTGAAACCCATCCCTGCAAAAGCCTGTAATGTAAACCAACTTGCAACATCTCTCCTCTTATCAGTGTTTAAGCAGAGAAGAGGAATAAACTGCAAATCTGGCTAGAAAAGGAGCTTTCTCTTAGGAATAAACAAACCAACTGAACAGTTCAGGGAAGGCTGGCTCAGAGCCTTGTTTCGAGCTCCTGGGGTCTCCTGGCCTGCTGGAAGTGTTGCAGGAATAGAGATGACTTCGTAGCAAAGACTCCAGAGAGAGTTTTCTAGAGCTCTGCTTATCTATGATGTTGGTTGTTGAAACTGTATCTGTTAACTGATGGAGAAGATGAGAGTAGTCAAACGGTGCAGGTTGTCTGTAAGAGGGAGATGACCTAGCAGCATGCAGGCTGGATCAACATCACATGGGTTGATCTTCCTTCAGGATAAATGTCTATGTTCAGATGTAAGATATTCTATTCACTCCTGGGGTTTTATTGCTCTGAGGACAAATTGCAGTTGTTCCTCAGTGACTCTACACTGGCTTCTGGGCTGTTGTAAAAAAAGCCTGTAAAAAAACTTGTGGATTCTCTGACTCGCTGAGATCCCATAAAATAGAAGTGTTCTTCCTGGTGGTTGTTGAAATACCACCAGAATCAGCACAGAGACAAAAACATGGTGCAAAAACCTCTGTGATATCTGTAATAAATGCAGGAGACTGTGCAGCATGGAATACAAGAGTATTGCCCATCAGCTGGAGTCTAGAACTGTTTAACTGCATGGCTTCTCAGTCTGCACTGTCTTCCTTTACAATGTAAATAGGGATAATCAGTCTGGCTAAGAATATATACTGGAGTGTTTCCTTACTTCCAGGAGGAATGCCTTTCCTGAAAATGGTGGTGGTAGAACAGCTGCATGTTTGATACCAGGAGGCATGGGAAGATGCTAGTATGTGTCAAACTGCTCAGTGTTGTGAATCATCTATTTACCTACACTTAAAGACTTTGGCATTTTGGAACTGATTTTATTCAGCTGTCCTCAGCAGACTGTACATGTTTCAGTTGCTGTTGCTCTCCAGGAGGGTCCCAGCTCTTAGGGCAGCCTGTCCCACAGATGCCCAGCACTGCAGCTCCCAGGGCTCTGTGTGATGGGCAGCAGGTTGAGAGGGATCCTAGAAAATATCCCAAGTTGGAAAGACGCATAAAGGTCATCAAGTCCAACTCCTTGGTCATCACAGCACTACTTACCACTGCAGAATATTGAGTGTCCATAGAAAAAAATGGCAAATTTCTGCTTTTTAGAGGATGCTCTAAAGCCACTATGGTCATCAGAGAGCTCAGCACCTCATTTGTAAGTTTCTTCTAAAATACCCTACTTCTCTGCAAAGCTAATTGGGTTTAGTTAAGATGGAGGCTAGATCGTGAAGCTGCTGAGCTGTGCCTTCCATACTGCCTCTTCAGGTCTTTCTTTAACTGGGTTACAGACCTCAGGGCTTGCAGACTGCCCTGAGCTCTGCCACATCCTTGCAGAAATGTGCTTTGCTAATGGGTGGCCAGGGTGGGTTTCTGCTCTCTGAGGAGCAAGGGAAAGCTGAGGCCTGGGAGCTGGGGCCTCCAGAAACCCCCAAATGCTGCTGCCTACAAGCTCGGCAGGAGGAGGAAAAGGAGGACAGGTAACTTTCATCTATGACCTTGGCCACTCTCCTTCGTCACTGTCAGATCTGGGTCAGGGTTGAGCTGGCCACTAAACAAGTGACAGAGGCTCTCTATGAACCCCTCTGCCTTCCCAAAGGGGAGAAAAAGGGAATAAGGAAGAGAGACTTATGGATTGGAGAATAAATCTAAACCAGCCTTAATGAAAATAATAACAATAAAATAAACCCCATACAATCATATACAAAACAAACATCAAACCCAACCCCCTGATGGCACGTAGTCACTGTCATCACTGATGCTATGGCAGCATTGGGGAAGGCCCAGACTGGACTCAGTGGCAGATGGGAACCAGATTCAGGAGCTGGATTCTGGAACTGGATTCAGGAACTCAATAGATTGGGATTGAAGGCAGAACAGAGTCCTCCTTGGTCCTCACTGGCCACTGAAGAAGAGGCTTGATCCTTGTGGTATCTCAGCTTTATACTGACTGTGACATCCATGGGATGGAATCCCTTGTTGGTCAGTTCTGAGTCACCTCTCCTGTCCAATCCTCCCTACAGGTGCCACCTCTTAATTACTGCACCCCAACATGGGACACAAGGTTTAGCAGTGACCTTGGTCTGCAGCCCAACCCTTGGTACTAACCATAACCATCAAGGGTTGTCACTTCCAGGAGCAGACACTGTGAGAACATGCTGGGAACTGCAGAGAGTGCATCACTGAGAAGGGACTGAAAAAGTGAAAAATCACTGCACAGAATTAGTTCTGTTCCAATTCAAAGCAGGACTCTCACCTTGGCAGAGCTGAGCCAGCCAGGGGCTGAGCTGCGGGCTGGCCACAGAGGAGAGCCCAGCTCTGCTATCCGGAGTGCTGGGGATGGGCTGTCGTCTGCCATCATCCATCACAGAGAAGTGTTTGCTGTGTGTCTCAGGAAGCAATGTGGCATCCTGCCTGGCTCTCTCTGTCTCATGGAGTTAAGTGCTTGTTTTGTCTTTTGGTCTTCTATTGTGTAAATGATTTGAGTGAATATGTCAACAAATATTGTTGCTGTAACAATTATTGCGTGTAATGCAGAGCACACAGTAAAAATAGGTCCCAATTCAATGTTGTACCCAAGATTGCTATAAAATATGTTTCCTCTGTCAGCTCCCTCAGCAGCAGTGGACAGTCTGCTCTCTCCTTTGCAGATATAAAGAATGGGCTTGCTTTGTAACCCTGCCAAAATACTGCCTTTTTCTGTGAAAACAATGGCCAGTGCTGGTTACCTCTGTCTGATTTAGACAAGTGCACAGAGGCTTTCACCCATGGTCTTCTCAGCATTTCTGCTTTCAGTTGTGCTGGACTTTGACTTGGCTGCTCTACTTGAAGGCTCCAGAAATTGAGACTGCTGCTGGCTGCATCTCCACCAGTGATCTTACCATCACATGTGTCTCTCAAGTGTCACGTGGTAAGGACTCTGTGATGGTCATGGAGAAGCTTTGGCCAGACCTGGTATTGCCTTCGGTGAGAAACATTTTAGGGAGTCTGAGTGAACATAAAATGAATTCCCTCCAACAAGTCATAGGTTTCCTAGCCTTAAAGTCTTTGAAATAAACCCATTCCCTCTATTTGAAATGCAAATGTCTTTTCTCTGTCACCTCTGCACGCATTTGAATATCTTGTATACAGCTTTCTTCTTTTCAGATATCCAAAAGTAGCTCCTTTGGAAAGGGTGATGTGAAATGGTTGCTGGAGGGTGTTTTTAACGTGATACATTCAGCACACTGGTCACTTACACTGGTCAGGAAGATCTTTGTGGAGTTGCCAGGGTCTGTTGTGAGCAGCCTTAGGGTCAGCTACCACACTGGCTGAAGTGGTAGATCAGTGATCCTCTGCTTTTGACAATTTAGAGGAAGTTTTAACACAGAATTTGCATTTAAGGAAGAAAACAACCCAGAACCTGCTAAAGAAGGTGACCTACTGGATAAGTACAGTTATGGATGCAAGCATCTGACAGCTAGGGAGCTAGGGCTTGAATTTGGCTCCTCTCACACGTCTCTCTGTTCAAGGAGAAGGTCATCTCCTTGATGAGTGCTGCAGCCACCCTCGCTCAGACATGATGTCAGCGCAGGGGACATGCCTGTCCTGGCACTTGTGTACGGCCTGGTAGGACAGCAGCAGGACATCAGTTCCTTTCCAATCTTGTAAAGAAACACCTGAAAACAGACATGATTTGGCAGCTATGACCTGGATGACCTGGACTTGGCTTCTTCCATCTTGCTTTTCAGCTTGCTTCCATCTTGCCTTCTCACTGAAGATCCAACTGAAGCAGGTGTAGTCTGCACCTCCTGAGCTGGCAGTGAGCACAGTGCCTCTGCCTTTACTGCTCTCTTTCTGAGTAAGCCCAAGGTGCCCAGGATGTTTTGCTTCCTTTGGCTGAGGTATGGTGTCTGGCCTAGCTGACTCCTTGTCACTGAAGAAACACTTGTGTCAAAGGAGATAAACCGAGGCGAAGGGCTGGCAGCCTGGGCTGTGAGTAATGGGGCTCTGAGCAGCACTGGCAGGGTGAAATTATGGTTTGACTGGTGATAAACTGAGGAGATAAAGAGTGTAAGTTGTTAGCTTTAAATCTCTATATGGCAAGTGTTTGTCACAAGGGTTTGAAGGGAAAAAAGAGTGTTCAGTGTGGCACAGGATCACTGATAAATTACTGATGTGATAGAGGAGCCTTTGTTGTTAAAAGTTTATAACGGCTGTAAAATCCTTGCTAGTTTGAGAGTCTGTGGACAGATTTGGAGCCAGAAGGGCCTGTCTGTCTCCAGAAAAGCTGAGCTGTGTTTTACTTGAAAGTGTAACTGCAGTTCAGCTCTATGTTGAGTCTGAAGCTTTGCTCCTGTACAAGGGAGGGCAGGTCCCATGTCCTCTCCCATGGCTCTGCCACCTCCTTGCCTCCCTCAGGCCTCTCTTTCCTTTCCCACCCTCTCCTTGACTTGATCCTTTAGCCTTTCAGCTGGCCAGGGCAGGGACCCTGTTTGAACAATGCCTAATGCAATGGGAGACTGATCCCAGGTGAGGTTTCAAGGCTTTCCTGCAAGGGAAAATTATTGCAATTGTATCCCCTACAAAAATAAATGTGCACAGGAAAAAACCAAAAAATCTCTCAGGCTCCAGCTGCAGTTTCTGCAACTGCAGAGCCCTGCATTTATTATAGGATTATCTGCAAATTCAAATAGGTTGTCTCTTTCACTTCACTGAATGCTCTGATCCTAAATAAGCAAATTACATCACCTATTCTGATGTCCTGTTTAACTTAGGACCTCAGCCTGAGTGCTGCAGGATGTGAGAGATAGCTGCTTTATTTCATTGTCTGGAGATCCGATATCTCCCCACCCCACACCTTCCATGCTTTTTCAGTATGAGAGCTGCTTGCCCCAGCCTTTGAGAAAGGTGTGAGCATGGGATCAGGAGGAGGTGGGGAGTAAAGGGGAGGAGGAGAGGAAACCACCATTTTTTTTTGGTTGAAATTAGGTGCAAAAGTGTTCTAACAGTTGCAGCAAATGTTTCTGGCTTTTTGTGGTTAAGGTAACAAATTTCATCTCTGCAAAGCTCGTCATGTGCAAGCTGATTTATGCAGAGGGAGCCCAGTGTGGAGCAATCCATTTAGCAGGGACAAAGAAAAAGGCCTTATGATGAGATGAAAAACCCTGTGCTTGGGGCACTGTGTGAGAACCTTTGAAGCCAGCCTGGGAACTCTGGCAATACTAGTCGATAATTAGTAATATAGATCCCTTGAGCTGTCATTTAGATTGAAAATGTGCATGTCTCTCATGAGTCTCTTGTCACACCAATCTGATCAGCAGGCTTTTTTGTTCCTTTTATGTGGCTTGCTCTGTCGGTCCAGATGATGATGAGAACTGCCAGACATCATCTTTCTCACTAACTTGTGAGCCACGCAGCTATCTCCCTGCTCCAGCGTGCCGTGTAAGTGGGACCAGGGCAACTGCATTTTGTGGTCACCTTTCCTGGCCAGAGCAACAACAATCAGTTTATTCTTTTAAATGTCCTTCCCCATGCACAGTGAAAAACCAGTAGAATTTAAGGCTACATATTTCATACATTTCTGTCCCAGTACACAGTGGAAGATTTGTCTCAGGAGTAGCTCCGGACAAAAAGTATCTGCAACTGAAATGGGGCTGAGGAGATCATCAAAGAGCTTTGAAAATGTCAGTGCTTGGAGCCCACATTTCAGCATTTGAGATGCCTTCCACTGAAGGAACATTGTGTCCCTATTTACTTCCTTTCAGCCCTGAAATCTCTTTGGAAAGGGCTGTGTCACCACCTGAATGAAGAATGAAGAAGGGTCATGTGCGCTGGATTTGTTGACTTGGGAATGCTGAGAAAGAGAAGATGGTTTTGAAAGCCTCTGTGGTTAATAAAGGGTTCATCCATGGGATGCAATTTGTCAGTGCCTACAGGTCAGGAAAACCTATGATTAACAGCCTTTGTGGTTTCCCAAGATGTGTGAGGGAGCTGCTCACCAACCCTTACCCCAAACCCAGAGCTCAGCCCTGTGCCTACCCACTGATATAGGCTGTGATTTCTTGCCCCAGAGTGTGATTGTTCAACACAAAGGGTAAGGCCCTCTTAATCTTTTTGTTTATCCTGGGTTTGGCAATTTAGATGTAATCTGTGAGTTGTGCTGCTGAGGCACTGGCCAGGAAGCACAGCTGGTATTATTCTGCTTCTGCAGACATTGTTGAGGGAGAGAATTGACCTCAAAAGGTGCTTGTCCCGGGACTGTCTGAATGTGAGCATTCAGTGGTGAATGCACCTAGGTCCAGCCCACCAGCCTCCATTCACAGGGATGGAGCTCTGTTCATTTGGAGTGCCTTTATACCACAATCCTTAAATGACATCACGATTTGTGATTATTTGTAGTGGCAAATTGTGCTCCTTTCCAGTCTCCAGTTGAGATTTTTATGTGCTGATCTCTAAGGCTTTATAAAGCATGGCCAGGACTCACAGTAAGCAGTTGCTGTTGCCTGCAGGGATGTGGGGACAGACTGAAGCCACATGCCTGCTCCAGGTTCCCAGATGGTGATCCCAGGAGAAGCTGGTGGGTGCAGGGCAGGAGGGCAGGCAGCACGCTCTCCCTATGGCTCTGCCATGTGTTCCCGGTGCGTACAGCACCCATCACATTCCCACCCTGCAGCCTGCTTGGCAGTGCCCTGCTCTCCTTCTCAAGCTCAGAGCCCCCCAAAAGCAGGGCTGGGCTGGGCCTAATTCTCAGCAGCGAGCCCAGCCGGTGCTGCCTGGTTCCCACAGACTGTACACTTCCCTGCCAAGATTTCAGTATCTTCAGAAATTCAGTGGAGCATGAAGGTCACAGCAAGGGAAGAATGACAGCCTGAGAGTTTTTTTTCCCCTTTCAGCAGCTCGCAGCAGACTGCTGTCTCTCCAGCATGTTGACTGTTTTCATAGGGTTAGCCTGGAGTTTATGTTTTACACAGAGCAGTGGCAGTCAGATCAGCTGTATTTCTTCAGGGAAGATGGTCTCATGTTGCAGTCTTGCTTTCTCAGTCTCTGCAAAAGCTTGCTTTTCAGTGACATTTCCTTCACAGATCTTTGTCTTTAGGTTCTTTTTGTGGCCATATGTGGGAGACTGTACCCAAGGTTTGGGTTTGTCTGTCTTTCCTTTCTCTTATTTTCACTAGGAAAGCTGCAGGATGATGTTAAACTTCAAGGTGGGAGGGAAGCTGTTAATTTTTCATGGTGTTGTGTATCACAGTGCTCCAAATGATGATGCCAAATTAGCCATTAGAGGTCAAACTTCAGCTGACAGCAAATGCTTTCTTTTGAGGAAATCATTCCTGGGAACCAGTTTTGTCCTCCTGTGCTAAATGCAAGAAAGGTATGAATGTGTGCTTTTTCCTGGAGGGCAACACAAGATGGAAAAATGATGGTTTTAGCCAGTGGAAACAGCACAAACAAACAGATTGGCAGTGAAAAAAAGCACTTGCATTTAGAGTAGCATAGAAAAGAAGACACAATGTAGTGCAGAGTAAATATCCTTTTATACAGTTCTGTACAAGGCTTTTTCTTCCTCTCATGGCTCTGGACAGATTGTGAAGTGCATTGGTCAGCAGTGATGCTGGTGCTCTGGGAGAAAGTAATGAGAGGTCAGTGGGTGACAGTGATGGAGTGACTGTAAGGAGAGCGAGGAACTCTCTGGAGAAGGCAGGGACACAGCTCTAACTCCCATGTGTCCCAAAGAAATCGTCCCCATGTTTTCTCTCAAATGTCATGAGAAAACAAGAGATTTGTAGCCAATTTAAGTTCTGTTGATTTCCAGTCCCTTGTGCCTCCTGAGGTCAGAGTTCAGTGTGTTGACTGTGTCAAGAAGTCAAAATTCCCATGTTTTATACACTGTGGAGTTTCTCCTCCTTTTTGACATTGGTGCCCTTATAATGCTCTTTGTTTGTATGCCATGGTAAGGATGGGATGCCCAGCTCCTGGGGTCTGCATGGCTGTATATTTATTCTGGTGAGTTCTCAGGGTGGCAATCCTACACATAAACCAGCAACACAATCCATGTGTCTCATTGTTTGAGAGACCTTGTACATCCAGAGTTTAATAATGTCAAGGTTCTTGTTTTCACAGTGGAGTGACCAGCTTCATTAGTAGATCAGGTGAAATGAATTGATTTAAACCCATCCAGGCCTTTATTTTCCCTTCGTAGATCAAAGTGATTGAGTAGTGTTGGAAAGGAGCCTTTCTTCTAAACAGTTTGGTAGCACAGGTAGTATCATGGCAGTGCTTTCCCAAATCCTGTAGAGAGTCCTGCACAAAACTCCTGTTCTGTTTTGGCAAATGCAATTCAATCCTGCTATGTGCTTCATGGGGAAGGAACAGTTCTGCAGTCATCCCAGCTCTGCAGTGTGTGCCTGGGCAGCTGTTAACACCAGCAGCAAACCTTTGTTCCTTTAGAAGAATGTGTGATCTCTAGGCATTTTGGAAGCTTTCATTTGAGTCAGCATTATATCCTGAGCCACACATACTTGGCTTCATTGTAGGATTTGCCAGATCTGTAATTGCTCCACAGCATTTATCTGAAGACCTTTAGGCACTGAACTGTGTAACCTCCTACTGGCACCAAATGAACTCTATCTGTTCCTCCTAGTATTAATTGTACAAGATTACAACCTATGCCAGAAGCAGCAACACAACAGGGGTCTGTGGACTCCTGTGGGATATGGTGTGTGATTTCCTTCTGCATCTGCTGCTGCAAAGGAATTTTCAGCTGATGGTAAAGAGGGGAAGCTATAAATGTAGGGTTTGGGCTTTTTAAGAAGACCTCGTTCCCATAATATGCACATGGTCTGAATGCGTGACTTGATCTAGGAAGAGACCATTTTGTGTCTGTGTAAACCCTTTCATCCAAGGATCATGCAGTGTTTCAGAAACAGAGATAGGTGAGGCAGTGTCCTGGTGAAAAGAGAAACAGAAAGCTTTTACAGGAGTTTCTCAATTCATTGTGTCAGTCTTGAAGGTGCTGGTTTTTGGCAGTTATCTTGATGAAATACAGCTGTAAGACCAAGGCAGGATTTTGCTTACCTAGGCATGGATGCTGTCAGTCATTTATAGGAGGCTCAGGATAAATTTTTCCCTCTCTTCCCCCAAAAAGGCAATAGAAATTGCTTGGCAGCAGGAAGGTTTTTATAGTTGATCCCAGCTGGGATCAGTTCCCTGATCCAGTGACCCTGCAGTTAAGTTATAGTCTGTAGTGAGCCAATATTAGAGTGTGCTCATATAGAACAAGGTCTCCCAATGGCACAAAATGTTTTCTCCCAGAGGGCAGCCCAGGATCCTCTGGTTTTCTGATACTGTGAGCGATAGCTTAGAGGGAGAAGCAACAGTGTAGGAGTTTTGGCAAAGGTGGAGAACATTACAGCCATGGCATGTGTCTTGTGAGTCATTATGTGTTCTCTGGACAAGTGGGTTTAGATGATTTCCCTCAATTCAAGATATTCTGACCTTATCATCCTTTCATTCAGTGAAGTGCTAGGAGAAGGTGCAGGTGAAATTTCACCTGTTTGCCTATCATCCCCAGTAACTTCTGCATTCCCACCCCCACCTTGGCTTTTCTAGGGAAGCTAGTCTGAGGCATTTGAGTGAAGTAGGAGAATATCACATGTTTAAGGTGAGCACAGCCAGGTTTCATTTCCTAACTGCCCCTTGAAATGACTGTCTTGCGACAGGATGGTGGCCCTGCAACCTTTGTCCCCTCGTGTTTACATCTCCTGCATGAGGAGCCAGATGTTGAGACTGATCCAGCTGAGATGAGAGTTCCCATTTGCAGCTGGATCAGTGCTTTGTAGTCACAAGGGACCACAGAAGCAAGTTCCGTCTCGGGTGTACTGATAGCATGGTTCCACCTCTGACAGCCTGATGTGGGGCAGAGTCCCTGCCTGGAGCCTGGGCCACAGCAGTGATTAGGGATGTCCTGAAGAGGTGTGACCACTAAACCCTGCAGCTTTTGGTTTGGATTGGGTTTTAGTTTGACAATCTTGTTGCATGGAGTTTAAAGAAGGGGAGATCACTGAGCTGGGTCCTACAGGAGGAAGTGAGCTGATTTTTGTAGAGAAGGAAGCTGGTGACAGAGGAGTCATGATGAATGGCTGTTTGGTGACAGGATGGAGTGATCGATGTGCATGGATAATAGGTCACTGGGGAGTCAGCCTGAAAGCTGAAGCCTCTCAAAATGTGTGGGACATTGTGGAAAAGAAAGTTAAAAAGATAAAAGTAAAGCCAGAGAGCTTCTTGCGCACCAGCCTGCCTCACAGCTCTGCTAGCATGCGTCCTAGGGCTTATTTTTGCCCACTCCAATTTCTGACTGTATTCATAAGTTGGGCTCTGAGAAGTTGTTCACACTTCCTTCTGTGCAGGCACTGGCCTGTGCCAAGGGCTTGAGCCTTCGCTCCAGGAGCAGACCCATCCCACAGGAGGGACTTTCCTCAACCTTTGCCCTGGCTGCCTTCTGCAGTTGGGCCATTTCTCCCCTCAGCAAGGCTTCCCTAGATCACCAGCATTTAGAGGCATTTACTGGAGGGCTCAGATTACCCCAGTGAAAATAATCGGTTATGCAAAGTTATGCCGTTTACATGGGTTTTCTTCTGTGTGGCCAGTGAGGTGTGAAAGTCAATCTGCTCCACAAATCCTGAGGGCACTTTCTCTCTGCTGACTTGATATGATAGCTTCAGGGTTTGGCTGTCGGGGGAAGAGCTGGCCCTGGGTTGGGTTTAAAGGGACACAAACCACAGATGGTTATGGTGGGACTGGACTTGTGAGCAGCACACTGCTCCTAAATTTGGCTGGGGCTCAGAGGACCCCAGCCTGGCAAAGCAAGTGGGTCACCTGAGAGGAGGGTGTGAGGTTTGGGTCTTGCTGGGTTTGTAGAGCCCTTTGGTCATCTCAGCCAGGAGAAAGCTGCTGAGAGCAGGCATGGGTGCCAACTGAATGCTCCTGGTTATGGTTTTGACAGTGCACTTCTCTTCACAGGCTCAGCATCATGGTCCCTGCAGTAAACAACAGTGTGATTAGTAAACCCTCATGGTTAAGGGAAGGATTTACTGTAGCAGGAACATTCCATGGCATCGATCTTACACTTTTTTTGTGACTGTCCTCCTTTTATCCCTGATAGAACCACAGATTTGGCGTTTCAATGCAGAGAAGTCCCCGTGGACCAACATCCCTTCCTGCCTCTTCCTGCCAGACGTGATTTCCATGCCATTCCTGCACAGAGTTGTAAGCTTACTCCCAGTTTCAGCTGCTGTGTCAGCCAGTGGGGAGGCTGTGGGTGACCAAGGGGTTCAGGCTGAAACCCTGAGCTAAGATGCCATCATAGCCCTAGACCATCTAGAAGTGGCACACAGTAGCCATCATAAGGGGCTTGTTGGCTACCCACTGATGTTCATAAGCCCTGGAGGATCCCAAGTAATGGGCGGGATGGATAGACCAAGGGCTGCTCCCTTTGCCAGGTAATGCCAAACCTTTGTAGTGGGAGCAGCACAGAAAAGCAGCACATGCATATTGAAATCAGTGTCACCTGCTGCTGTTGCTGCTCTGTGACTTACCGCAGTAACATTCGTATTCAGCTTCAGTGCCAAAAAACAATACTGTGCTGCTTTCTTACTTCTTAATGAAAAATACCTCTTTAGGGTTTCTTTGAAGTCCCCACCCTGAAAATCCTTCTTATATTGTCATCATTGTTACTGTTAACAGCCCCTGCCAGCATCAGGAGCCTTTCCTGACAGATAGCTCTACAGTGGCTTTGTGTCCCTTCAATTCAGCCCCATACTATAGATAGTTTTAAATGGCTAATGACAGGCCTCCCAGGGGATTTCTGCCAAGCTCTCAAAGACCTCCCAGGTTTGGAAGTGGCAGGGTGTCCTTTTCCTGGGGCCAGCCTCGGAAGGAATGCACACAGTCAGATTCTCCTACCTAAGCTGCATCAGCCTAGTTATTTTTTCAGTTGCAAAGACTCATCCATGCGTGTATAGCCGGTTGCTTAGCAGAAGAGAGATAGCTGTGTCAGTAGAGGACATGGAATAAAGAGAGGGGAGTTTGAGGCATTAGTGCATTTTAACAGTGAAAATATCCTTCTTGAAAGTCATAGAAAAATATGAAAGGCTTTGAAAAATGAAGCCAGGGTCTGTATCAGAGGCACAACAAGATTCATTCTTCCCCAGTGCCTGGTGATGCTGTGGTGATCTGTGTGGGTTACAAATAGGCATGTGAATGGTGTCTAAATGAGCTGGGCTCTGATGAGCCACTTTCAGAGGAGAGGCAGAAAAACACTTGAGGATCACTGAGGGTCTGTGGGAAATGGGACTGGGACACTCATGCCATACTTTCGTAAGAGTTCTGCCATGGTGAAGGCAGATGCTGCTGGCAGATGAAGCCATGCCTCTCCTCTTGCCTCTGCCCTGCCCCAGTGCCTCTCTAAGCCCCCCTTGTCCCAGCACAAGTGCTTGTTTAACTGCAGGGTGGCTGGATCAGGGAACTGATCCCAATTGAAACAGACCTGTTCAAAGTTCCCCAGTCTGGTTTGCTCTGCAGCTGCCCAGATGTGTGTCTGCACAGGAAGAGACAGGAGGACTCGGCCTCTGCTGTGTCGGCATGGGCATATGCTGGCCAAAGCCCTTGTGAGCCCACAGCTGGGAGAGCTCAGGTCTGCACTTCCACTGCCCTTGTCTGCTCAGCCCCAGCCAAAGGATGAGAATTTGGCTGGTGCCACACAAGAGTGTCAAGGAGGGACTCACCAGGGTGGGTGGACTGTCCTCCATGGTTGTCCAGTCTCAGGAGATGAAGCCTCAGCCTGTCTCAGCCCTACCCTGTAAGTCTCCATTAACTTTGGACCCTTCTGGCAGTTTGAAATCTGTTTTGGTTCAACTTGGATCTTAAGCTTTATAAGTGAAGCTCACAGTCAGGTGGGTGCTACTTCCCACTGTGCCATTTTGATTAGCTTCTGACTGATGTGCACCTCACCACAGCTTTGCATCAAGGCTGAAGATTGTTCACAGGTCTGAGTGTGTTTCTCAGTGTATTCATAGTGAAAAGAGCTCTTCTCAGAGATTAGAGAATGAATTTCCCAGGGAATATGTAAGAATTGGTTCATTGCTTACGCCTGTGCTGCCAGATGGAACTAAATCTTTCCTTCTGCTAAAGGAATCAAAATTAATACACTATTTTCTGTATTAAAATAATGCCTTTTATTTTTCTGTTGAGGGGAAATCTCTCAGAGAGCTCCTGTGTCTTTAACTGGGCTAGTGCTGTACAAAGTAGTTGAAGCTTCATTTAGCCTGAATGAAAATCTTGATGCATATTGCTGAAGAGAGGAAGCTGGTGGTGGATGATTTACTTGGAATGCCCTACAGCAACAAGGTTATAAATGAGGAGGGGAAACACCAAGAGCACTGAGATCTGAGTCAGAGGAAACTCACAAAGCCTTGAAGTGACCTTATGTAAATTCCTAATGATGAGACTTAATTGAACTTACTTTTTCCAGGGGTTGTAAAGATCAAAATAACAACAGCCTTGAAATGCAAACGTCTCTAGATGATGCATTTGAATGTATGGTTGCATACAGCTGAAAAGTGCCCTGGGAGTTGTGTGGCCAGTCTAGCCAGCAGCTGGGTACTGGTCCCAGCCTTGCTGTGGGAGCTGTGGTGCCCAGGGACCCTGACTGAGGTGATGGGGCAGCAAAGGCAATGCCTGGTGCCTAAGTCCTGCTCTCCGTCCTTGTGTCAAAGCTGCCTCTGTTTAAATCCCTATTGTAAACTCCATGTTCCTGCTCTGGTCCTGGGAAGACTGGTGTGCCCTGGAAAGCCTGATGTGTCCTGAGAAGCCTGGTGTGTCTTGGGAAGCATGATGTGCCCTGGGAAGCTTGGTGCATCCTAGGAGGCTTGGCATGCCCTGGGATGTGCATGGTGTGCAGCTAGGAGAGCTGCTTGCAAAAGGAGCCCGTGTCCTCAGCCCAGCGCTGCAGGGGTGAGTGCCCCATCCCACAGACACAAAAATCCCAGTGAGGAGAAACAGAGCAGCTCTTGAGGGTCACCAGGACATGCCCTTCTGGCTGAGGTTGGTTCCCAGTGTGCAGTAATGTGGGTTTGTGTTCATTGTGACAGAATCGGAAACCAATACGGAGACTGTCAAGACCAAATTCCTGTGCTATTCCTGGAGCTTGAGATATTTTCCTCTGTGCTTGTGTTCAGCTCTAGGATTCATTTTCCTCTTTTGTATTAATGCATTTGTGGTAACACAAAGAAATATTGATCTGGGGAGAAAAAGCAAGTGGTCTCTGCTGTGAAAAATACCTACTTACAGCGAGTCTGGTACCGAAATTCTCTGGACTGGTGGTTTCCAAGGACTTGCAGAGTTGGGTATATGCACTGAATGTCTGTGAAACATTAGCTGCCAAAGTCTCCCCACTTTCATTCAAAATACCAGATTAATTGATTTATTTAGATTCGTAAACAGCAGTAGAGAGCAGGAGGCTCTGACACAGTGAGAAACTGCGGATGTGGCTGTGAACAGCAGGCTAATGAAGATGAAAAACCTCCCCTGTCCAGAGTAATCCAAACACAGTCTTACAGATGAGTCTGTTGGCCCAAGTGCAGCTGTTTGTCTTTTCAGTAATCTGAAGCCGGAGCAGTATCCTGAGAAGCAGAGGGGACAGGGACTGTGTGTGCATAGCAGAGGTCAGTGGTGCTGCTGCCCAAGCCCAACAGCCTCTCACTCGGTGGCACAGCACTGCCACTGCAGCTCCAGGGATGTGCTTCCACAGGCACAGCCTGGATTCCTGGCTTCATCAGACCCAAGGAGTGCAAGAAACTCAATGTCTTGCCTTCGGAGGGAAGCTGGAAAATCTTCCCTCTATTTAAAGTTCCCATGGCTGCAGTTTGAATTTGGCACACAGTTGGCCCCGGGGTTATCTGAGGTCATGTACTCAAATAGTTGTAGATAAAACAAGGGCCTGTTTGGATTGGAAATCTCCAGAGGGCTTTTCCTCTGTGCGGGGTAATGATATTGTGAAAGGAGCTGAGCCAAAATAAAGATTGGGCTCGGTGTGCAGTAGCTCAGTGAAATAAAATGAGCAATGGAAAAAAAAGAAGGAAGAGGGGGAAAGACAAAGGAGGCTGTTTTCGTGACATTATTTTCTGAATTTGCTGTTGAGATGGAGGAGTTGCAGCCAAGGAGAGGAGTCCTGCAGAGAGACCCATCTGGGTGTGTCAGGAAGCTCCCTGTCGCACACCTGGGCCGTGCCTGCAGCTCAGATGCTCTCGGGCAGCTCCAGAGCCCTCATGAGCACAGGGGATGCTGCTGGGTGGCTGCAGCCCACGCACTTCGTGCCCCCCAGCTCCTGCTCCTGTGCTGAAGAGGTTCCTTTCTAAAAAGCCCTACCAGTTGGGGCAGTTGTAAAGAGGGAATAGTTAATGGGGTTTGGAAGTTCAAGAGGGAATGCAATTCTGTCAGGCTCTTTTGCAGGCCCTTGGGCTTTTATGGGAAACTATTTACTCAGCACTTACTGGAGGACTGCAGAGCACAGCACATTTGGACAAGAAATGTGATTCAGTACTTTTCCAAGCTGCCATTAGAGAAAAGCCTGTGTTACTCACAGCAGCTCTCTTTCTTGTGCCCTGCCTGCTGCAGCGATCTGCACAGCTTTGCAGCCTCTTGTTGCCAAAAGGATTGAAATGCAAAAGCAAAATGACAAAGTTAGGAAGAAAACTAGGCCTTTAGGGGCTTTCTGCCTTCCTGTGGTGCAGTTGGATGCCGTGGTGATTGATGCTGCTCTAAAAGCATTGTCCAACAGATAGTGAGAACATAAAGGCAAGATAGAATTGAGGAGGAACTGCTGGACAAAAAGGTGTTGGCCACACCTGACAGCATGCTGCGTCTCAGGGCACCAGAGAAACTGAAACAAGGTTTTGCTCTTGGGGCTACAATGTCCTGTCTGTGGGCCTGATGAAAGCATAGCATCGTAGAATTAGTTTGGTTAGAAGAGACCTCTACTATCATCAGGTCCAGCTGTTGACCAGCACTGCCAGGTTGCCTCTAAACCATGTTCCTCAGCACTACATCTACCATCTTTTAAATCTCTCCGGGGATGATAACAGCACACGTGGGCTGTGGTGGGGTAGGCAGGATCATCTGTGCTGGCCTGGAGATGCCCACTGTGAGAAGCCAGGGCTGCTGTGTGTCAGGGAGTAGCTTCACATCTTGCCCAGTTCCCATTGCTTGTGCCCTCAGCTCCTACTGAGGGATGCAGTATTGAAGAATAGAACCCTAGAGGCGTTTTGATTGGAATAATGGAATCATAGAATCATTTAGGTTGGAAAAGACCTTTAAGATCATCAGGTCCAACCACTGACCCAGCACTGCCAGGTCACCATTAAACCACGTTCCTCAGCACCACATCCACATGTCTTTTAAACTCCTCCTGGGATGGTGACTCCACCACTGCAGTGGGCAACCTGGGACAGGGCTTGACACCCACTGTGGCTGCACTTGAAATCCTTGTAGAGTATAGTTGGGCAGATCCTGCCCAGCTGCCATGTTTCAGACCTGTGTTTCAGGTGTTGTTGTGACAGATGGCACATTGGCAGTGCCACCACTGGGTTCACAGCAGGACCAGACTGGTCCCAAGCAGCGAGTTGCTGTTTGAGAATAGGTGAGAGAACATGCTAAGAGAACACCATGCAAGGTCACCGAGGTGTTGCATGGACCTGCTGTATGTCCTCTAGGGCTTTACAAAATGTACAAACCTCTTACTAATAGACGTTTCATTTCTGGATAGAAATCAGCTGAAGACAGCTTGCAGCTTTGTTAGGCTTGTTTATTGTGTTGGGTTTAAGACTGCTTGTGGAGGAACTCCAGATGTGGATGTTTTGTTGGTGGCTGTGGACATGAGGAACACAACTCCCACCAAGTTTGAGGGGCTTTGTGTATCTCTCTCCTCTGGGCTGCTGAGAAGAATTCAGCCTCTGTCAACAAATCTTTTTTTCTTCATTAGCGTTCACTCAAGGTGCTAATTGGAATTTGAAAGATCGAATTCACCCATTGATTCATTTCTCTCTCCTGTCTGCGTGTAAACAACTGATAAACATGGATTTCTGGTGCAGATTCTGAAGATTACTTCTTCACAATTCAGTTTCTGCTAGTATATGCTTCAGATGTACATTCACATTCCTTTTGTGCAGCCAGTCTGTTAGTAGGGAAGGAGTCACAAAGAGGTCACATATTCATCAGAATTCATTTTTAGCAAGGGAACAAGGCTGCATGCATGTCTCCTTGAGCACTAGCCCTGCCCTTCTCCTTAGAGGCAGTGTTTTAATAATGGTAGCACTGTAGTTCCTCAGCCTGTGAAGACACACAGCAATGCTCCCCAAATGCCTTAGCTGCAGTCAGTGCCACCAAGGGATTTACTCTCTTTGTGCATCCTAGGTTTCAGTGCTGTCCATGTTGCTACAGCCTTTCTGTGTCTCCTAGGTGTGCTGTTAATGTGCTCACTGTGTGCATTTATTCCTTATCTCAGGACAAATTGCTAATCAAATACTTTAGCTCTATAGTATTGCATCAGAGGCACTTTAGAGCCACTGGGTATCTTTCTGAGCATGCATGGACATACTGGAAGAAGCCAGCAAGTCCTTGCTGACCAGAGAAAGGCAAACCTTGGCACTTGTCTAGATCCCCATGATGACCAACAGACCTGATGTAAAAATGATGTTTTCTTCCCAGAAGGCCTGGGTGCAAATCTTCCTGGAGAGACCATTAGAAGAGTGCAGGCTGGTGAGTCTGGCTGGGTCGAGCTGGCTAGGGCTTGGTGCATGGTTGGACTGGGTTGGGCTGGGTGTACAGTTGCACAGTGTCCACTGGTGAGATGGGCAGGACACTTCTCCCAGTGCCAGCTGGAAGGGGGCAGAGGGTGATGGCTGTGTCAGGCAGAACTCTGCCAGCCAAAGGGCAACCAGGAGGAGTCAGTTTGGATTTTTTAATTTGTTTTTGTAGCAATATGAACTGGCCCCCTGATTTCATGTTGTGTTAGTGCTTGGTGTCACGTGCCTGTGCACTCGTTGATCCCAAAGCAGAAGCTTTGCTGCTGGACTTGCAGCATTGTCACACTGCAGCCCTTACCTCTCTTGGGCAATAATCCACTTTACAGAACCCCATCTGAGTTTAGCAGAGAAAGAAGAGACTCAGGGCTTGGGAGAAGTGCCAAGGACCTGGTTTGCAGTGCACTAGCAAAGCCAGGATGACAAGGGAAACACTTGCCACCTGAAATGTCTCCATGATTGAACTGCACACACACATCTGGCAGTTTTATGATGGTGACATTTTGCATTTTTTTTCCCCAGCAGTAGAGCAAAATTAATCAGAAATGCTTTGGAACAACAACTGCTTTATAGGGATGGCAGCGTGAGTGCGAGGGGAGGCTTGTCATCAGGGCAGCCTCAGAGCTCATGCACTGAGGCCTTCAATTGCCTTTGAATCTCCACCAGAGGATCTTTGCATTTCTGGTTGTGGGTCACTTGTGCTAATTTGGCATCTCTCTTTCAGCAATTGACGTTTTTCTTTCAGCACAAACACTTATCCTCTCTAATAATGAGAAGGCTCCTGTGCTTGGTTTTGGGGGTGGTGGTGAAAGTAGTTCAGCTGTGAGGAGAGGCAGCTGTTCTCCTTGGCTCACTAGCATGTTCCAGGCAGTTGTTGAGCCTACAGAGGAAACACATTCTTAAAGTCTGTGTCAGGAAACCAGCTTGGAAGGCAGAAAAGTCGTGTGAATTCTCAGTGTTTCTGTAAGAGCTGTGATTTGTTACAGCACTGTGGGTGCTGCAGGTCCTTGGTGGTGTAGGTTAGCTAAGCCCTCAAGGATTTACAGTGCAGCACATTGAGCAGATTTGAATCCAGTGTGGCTGAGCTGAATCAGAAGTTGCTGTGTGAGAAGGTAGAGTTGGGACATGTGGGCATTAGTATGTAGAGACCTGCTCCTGACATGAGTTCAGGCCCAGGAGTGTAAACTGGCCACAGACCCTGCCCTGTCCTGTGCCTCACAGAGCTGAAAGAACAAGAAGACAGTTGTGCCTGAGCTGCTTGATGCTAGTGAGCTTGACACCTCTGGAGAGGTCCTTTACCAGTGAGACCTCTCTGTTGCTGAACACAGAGGTGCCAACACCTTTTAGAAGAAGACAGTGGTATGTGAGAGAGACTGTAGAGTCCAGGAGAGCCCTCACAGAACCAAAATTCAAAGCAGGGATCAGAGCAGAAGTGTCAGAGCTGGTACTGGTGAGTCAGTCTCCCTCTGAAGAGTCCTGGAGAAGTCATGGCCCTCAGGGTAGATTAGCAGAAAGAGAAAGGAGGCATTTCTATTAGGAAAGGAGATGGTGACAATAAACCTGGACAATTGAACAGCCTTGGCAGACTCTTCCTTGTGCCAGCAAGCCTTGAGCTCAGGTTTAAGGTAGAAAACTTAATTCAGATCAGTCCTTCAAGTTTAGGTAACATTTTTCCAAAACAAAAAGTGCATATCAGCTATTTCCCAGGAGCAGAAGAACTCCAAAAAGGAGATTTTCTGTGTTGCTTGTCCAAGCAACAATGATTAAAGGTTTCTCAGCAGGCTTGTTCCCTCGTTAGAGATTTGAGCCTCTGCTTTGAAGTCCCATCTCCAGCTGGAAACTTCCACAAACCTTTGGGGGAAGAGCACTTTTTTTTCCCTGAAACATTCAATATCACTGCTTTGGTACAAATATCTAATTTGTGTGCAGCTTCTGCTTTGTAAGTCATCTACCTTGGCAGGAGACAGCCAGCCAGCGGCAAACTGGGAATACTGAAGGAGGGGAAAAATCCACATTGCCCAGGAAAGATACCTGGGAACCCAAACCACTACCTTGAGATAAACTCTCATCACAGCCAGTTTGGGAGATGGAGCCATTTTGCATCCCTCCCCTTTCTTCTCTGTGAATCTAGAAACTTGTAATTCTCCTCCATAGCAATGATGGATTGCTGGCTTTTGGTAACTAGGGAATGTTTTAAAAAGAACTTTGACAGGCAACCTCTGTGTTTAGCCCTGCACAGACTTGGCAGCCTGAGGTCAGAGTGCAGATGGAGATGTGAAGGTGAAGCTCCACTGTGTGCATGTGGTGAGGCCATGGCATGTGGGACAGCTCTGCACACCCTCGTTTTGCTGGATTTTTTTTCTCTGTGTTTGGAGCAGTTGTGTGAGTGCCTCCATTACTTCTCTTCAAAGTGCATTCCTGAGTAACCCAAGAGAAATGAGTGGCCTAGAGACAAGGTCTGCCTTGCTCCTATGCTCCAGTTGCCACAGGAGGGACCTGCTGGTGGCTGTGGACAGTGCAGTGTAGAGCACACCTGGACTCTGGATTTCCTTCCTCACTGTTGGAAGATGTTAACACCATTTATGTGTGACCCTGAAACAAAACGTGCTCTTGTTGCTGGGGTTGAGGTATCCCAGCCAGGCCTGGGTTGGATCCTGGATAGCTGCATTGGACTCAGTGATCTTAAATATCTTTTTCAACCTGAATTATTCTATGATTCCTTGATCTTACTTGCAGAGATGCTTGGTAAAGGCTTTCAGAAGGCATTTTCATGGAAGAAAGTCCTGTCTCATTATCTCTCCCCCACCCCCAGTCACAAGCATCTTTGTGTAGCCCTTCCCTGTCACTGTTTTCCCATGGCAAGAAGTGCCTAGTTCAGAAAGCATCAGCTCCAAACCCTTTGATCTTTTCTTTCTCAAGAGAAAAAAGATTAAAAAGAGACAAGAAGTTAAGGATTTGTGAGGGGGAATGGGACATGAATAGCAAATTCTGCTGCAGAGGTCACCTCCCCCCAGCTTTCTTCCTGTGTGATCAGGAGGAGGGAAGGGTGCAGAGGGAGTCTGTTGGGGGTTCCATGGAGGAGGGGAGTAAATTGGGGGCAGAGGAGTGGGGGTGGAGTGGCAAAACCCTTCAAAAGGAACAATGCTTGCAAGCTCTTGCATTGTTAGGTGGCCCTTTACAGAGAGTGCCATGAATACAGGTTATAAATTCTTTGGCCATTCAGAGAGCTCTCCAAACCTGACTCCATCCTGCACTAAACCAGGCCCGAGCCCTATCAGTTGCATAGCAATGAATTCATTTACATCTGGATAGTTAATCTCCAATTCACTTGACAGTTTATCTCACCCTTGGAAGAGCAGAGCAGTGCCTGCTCCATTGTGTTGAGTCAGGCTATGATCACCAGAGAGGCTAGCACCTCTGTTTGTGTGCTGGGAAGATAAGAGGGGTGAGTGTTGATATCCAGCTCATAAAACACCCCAAACTACTTGATTCTGTGGTACTTTCATACAATATCCTCACCATCTTTACCTCTTCAGTGTGGAAATGCCATATCCCTCCCTTGGCTGTTGTCTCAGTACAACTGAAGTTCTGCTTTTCCAGTGTCAGTGGTGTTAGATGAACATTTTACACAACCCAGAACTACTTTGTTTGTTCTCATTTACTGAGGTCTCCTAATTCTGCACTGAATTGTATCTCTTTGTAGTTTGTTTGCACATATTGCCCAAGGAGGAAACACTGCTCTAGTTCCAGCTTAGCTCAGCAGAGCACACAATCAGAGAATCATAGAATGGTTTGGGTTGGAAAGGACCTCTAAAGATCATCTAATCTAATCCCCTGCAGTCAGCTGGGACATCTTCAACTAGATCAGGTTGCTCACAGCCCCAAACAACCTGACCTGGAATGGTTCCAGGGATGAGGAATCTACCACCCTGGCCAACCTGGGCCAGGGTCTCACCACCTTCAGTGTAAAACATTTCTTGCTTCTATCTAGTCTAAATCTCCCTCTTTTAGTTTAAAACCATCACCTCTTGTCCTGTCACACAGGCCCTGATAAACAGTCTGTCCCCCTTTTTAAGCCCTTTAAGTACTGAAAGGCTGTAAGAAGGCCTTCCTGGAGCCTTCTCTCCTCCAGGCTGAACAACCCCAACTCTCTCAGTCTGTCCTCCCAGCAGAGAGGTTCCAGCCCTTGGATCATTTTTGTGGCCACCTCTGGACCTGCTCCACCAGGTCCATATCTCTTCTGTGCTGACACCAGAGCTGGACCCAGCACTGCAGGTGAGATATCCCCAGAGCAGAGTGGAGCAGAGCAGAGCAGAGGGGCAGAATCCGCTCCCTGCCCTGCTGGCCACACTGCTGGGGATCCATCTTCCAGGGGGATGCCAAGGACAGTGCCCTGCAGCTGGGTTGCAGTGTGCTCTGAGAAGGCTGGGATGTCCCGAAGGGATGAGAAAGGCATCCAAAAACACCAGCAAGACGAGACCAGCTACTTGTGAGCCAAGGTCTTTTGAAGTAGCACTGATTCTGCCCATTGTGACTGGAGAAGTAATGACAGTGATGTGGAGAGAGAACTTATTGCTTTGGGCTGGGTGGGCATGGAGAGGTGAGAACCCAGCCTGTTGTGGTAGCTCAGCTTTCCGTTCATGTTAGGAAAGGAGACCATGGGAGTCAGAGGACAAAGTTAAGCATGAGAATTCCTTGATTTACTCATATTTTTAAGCCTCCAACTTTAATTTCCTGAAGTCAGTATTTGTATGTATTTGATCTGGTTTGGCCATGATCTGTGGAAGGACCACCCTAATTAAAATACCCCTCCTCTTTTATCTAGAGGGGCTACAAATCTTTAACTTGTGCTTTTGTTTCCTCTAGCACATAGTGTGCTTAGTTCTGCTCTGGTCAAGAGAATTACGTCTGAAAGGCTGTCTGAAAGGTTTGGGTTAGTTTACACTCGAGTGAAAAATGGGGAGGTAAAGTAAAAAATCATATGAATTGAAAAACTGATTGTAAATGGAGGCAGGAAAGCAACTTTAGGTTTTTATTTAAGTACTAAAGAATCCTTTTTTTGCCTGCATCCAGGAAAGTCAGAAGTGTTTTCTTTTCTGATGAAAGTTCAGGCTGTCACTGAGTCATGGCAGTCCAGTAGCTGAAACTGGAAGCAGAGCTCCCAACTCTCCAGAGGCTGCTAACAGCTCCATATCTTCTGGGCTGTTCCTGCTCTTCTCTCCCTCTCACCTCTCCTTGAGAAGACCTGTACCATGAAGGTCACAGGAGAAGTTCTTCAGTGAAGAGCAGCTTCAGACTGTGTGAGCAGGATGTATCCAACAGGTGTCTGTGTGTCTTGTTTGTGACCTCTAACTGAAACTGCTTTAGTACTGGGTCAGTGAGGTGACTATCCCTGGTGCTGACCCTCCTTCATCATCAGACTTCAGTCTGTGCTGGAGTCAGTCTAGAGAGACTCTGTCTCTCCAGTTGATGCTAGCTGGGTGTATCATTCAGTCATTTGTGCTTCCTTTCCACCTTGTTCTTAGGAAGCCAATGAGCAACCTGCGGTGTCTTCTGGGTGTAGAACATGGTGAGGTCCATACTGCATTCCTGAGGAGCACTGCTAGGAGCATTGTAATAGTAATATTCCAAGTGCAGCACAAGCATAGGGCGAGGGGCTGATGCCTACCCCACAGGATTTATTCTGTAAGTATAAGGATGGAGACAGAAGGGAGAGCGTGAGGAGACAGGTCTGGTCAGCAAGCTGCAGAGGTCCTGACCTTACTGAAGTGGTGAGAACATCAAACTTCTCTGGCAGTAAGAGGCAGTTGAATGCCAGAGTAAGATATGAATGGACCAGAAGTGAAACTGGCCTCTCAGCACTGAATGAGAAGTGATGAGTGTGAGTTGGAGAGAGCAAAGAAGCAGTTGATATTGGGAAGGGGAAAGTGTAGTCTCAGTCTCAGAATGACCTACTGCAAAGACTCCCCCTTGGGGGGCTGTCAGCTAACCTGAGACCACACTGGCACTGGCAAGAGCATCTCCCATGCTGGGTGTTACACAGTGGTAAGGTGAGTGGCAGCTGTAGCTCTGCCAGAGTTCAGTAATGGTTTTATCCTGTTCCTGTTCTGAGCTCCAGGTCCCTCCTGCCCTCAGGACCAGGGTCAGACCTCACTAGCAATGTCACACAAGCCATCTCCTTGCAGCTGGCTTGGGAATGATGTTCACCAGCCTCCACAGTGCACTGGCCTGGGCCTGGAACAACTCCTGCTCCTGAGGGATGGGAAACCTCCAAGGGAAGGGGGTTGGGGAGTTTGGGATGGAGGAGTAGAAGGGTGTGCCATGACACCAGCACCGCCTGGTTACAGGCTGGATGGGGAGAGGCAGGGATGTGAGGCTGAAAGGGGGATATGTGGGGGTAGCTTGTGTTGATGTTCTTCAGCCTCTCATGGTGGGCTCTTTCACGGGCAGATGATGAAGTTCCACACTCACTCATGGCTGTCTGTGGCATGGCTGGAAGCACATTCTCTCCTCACCTGTATCTATGAGCCCTCTGGGTGTTTCTGAGCACCTCAGGAGGAAAGCATGTGCTTTACGGGGTGTTATTCTCCGAGTTGGTTTTTTCAGATATGCTCTTGGTTGAAGCAGTTACTCTCTCTAAAAGCAGAGGATGGGGTCTGGGACAAAGAAATGTCATCCAAACCACAGAAGCCCTTTTTCAGGCTTGCATCTGGGTTTGAGGGTTCATGGTGTCCCATGGGGTGACTGTGGTGCTCACCATCAGACAAGCAGCTGAAGATGAGTAACTGTGTTCCTGTGTTGATGACCATGGGGCTGAGTGTCTCCTTTGTCTTTGCAGTGTGTGGACATGCATTTTTAGTTTTTTGAGCATAACATTTTTGTTTACCAACACAATTTTTGAATTCCATTTACTCCTCAGTTTTTCTTTTCTTGTGATTTTGCTGGGAAACATAGAGATGCAGGAGATGCAAGGTTTAAGCCATTGCTGTTAGCAGCTATTGACATTTCTGTTTTTCTGCTTGGTGTGAGATCAACCATTTTTTCTCAAGATGGGAAGAGTTTGGGACTGGCCAGCTGCTGGGGAATGACACACTGAGAAATAATGTGATTAGCACTGAAACAACTCAGGTACCAACAGGGAGCATCCTCCAAGCCTTGGGGTTGTTGACCCAGGAGTTGATGTCATTTTGGTATGTGTTAGTAGAACGGGGACTTGTCCCAGCAATATTAACCTTAAAATCTATGGGGAGATTCAGTGTTTGGTAAATAAATTAATGGGTCTGAAAAAGCAACATCCTGTTTCAAAGCATGAAAAGGACTGATTTTTACTCCAGAAGCAAGACAGGGTTGTGGTTTTCAATGTTTCTTTTTTGTGCTCAAGTGGAAGAGTGAAGGATCATTCCTCCCTGTGGAATTAATTCTGCTCTGCCTTCACAGCTCCTCAGCTAAGTGTTTAAATGAGTTTTGAATGCTCCTTGGTGTAGCAGCAAATTTCTGTTTCTGTGTTAGTGTCAAGTGACCCACAGCCATCTCTCCACATGAAAGATCTCTCCTGTCTTTCTTATCTGGTCTGTGTTTTTTGTTTTTATAAATACCTAACATGACTTTATTTTCTTTTAATTATGTGTACACATTTAAATAAAAATAAATGATAATAAATAACATTAATATAAATTTCATGGTTTAAAATTTAAGCTAAACCAATTTAGGATGTTCAAAGCTGTCTTTTTCACAGAAGCTAATGAAGCCACTTCATGTCAGTCTGTAGAGCAGGACATGGGACATGTTCCTCACAGGGAATGGGGATGGGACAGGACTCTGCTCTTGGCACATTTGGCATTTGCTTATTTGAAATGTCATAGAATAGAATCATAGATTCGTTTAGATTGGAAGAGATCATCAAGTCAAACTGTCAACCCAACTCCCCCATGCCACTAAACCATGTCACAAATTGCCACTTCTACATGATTTTTTAACACCTCCAGGAGTGGTCACTCCACCACTGCCCTGGGCACCTTGGTCCAATGCCCAACCACTCTTGCAGTGAAGAAACTTTACTTAAAAGCAAACCTAAACCTCCCCTGGCACAACTTGAGGCTGTTTCCTCTTTTCCTTTCACTAATCACCTGGGAGAAGAGACCAACCCCCATCTTGCTCCAACCTCCTTTCAGGGAGCTGTAGAGAGAGCTAAGGTCTCCCCTGAGCCTCCTCTTCTCCAGACTAACCAACCCCAGTTTCCTCAGCTACTCCTCACAATACTTGTGCTCTAGACCCTTCACCACTTCTGTTGCTCTTCTTTGAACATGCTCCAACACCTCAATGTCCTTCTTGTACTGAGGGGCCCAAAAGTACACTCAGGATTTGCAGTGTGGCCAGGCCACTGCTCAGTACAGGGGCACTGACTTCAATCCTAGCATCTTTCTAAGTTGTCTGCTTGTGTCCAGCTTCCTTGCATTTTTTTTTTAATTAACAAATCAGTTATTTTATTTCTTCTCCCACTGATCCAGAGCTTGTGTGCAGGCTGGGCAAGCCCAGGGCAGTCAGAGATGGCACCATTTGGAGTGG
The DNA here is from genome assembly GCA_013396975.1 of Bucco capensis. NCBI lineage: Eukaryota > Metazoa > Chordata > Aves > Piciformes > Bucconidae > Bucco > Bucco capensis. Next base: position 16,836 of record VWZO01020265.1, on the reverse strand, counting down.
CATTTCCTTGTGCCAGGACAAGGACAGTGTCCCACTCAGGACTCTCCACACCAAGCCTGAAGGCTCAGGTCATGCTGATTTTCTAAGTGGGTTTAGAATTTACACTTGCACCTAGGATGCATCTGGAAAATGTCTTGGTTCTGATGATTCACATTTTCATGCTCAGCATCTGGAAAGCAGCCCTATGGGACTGTCTGAAATGGTCATATTTGGGTGTCTGGATACAAGAATTGCTGCTGAATTTACTTCTGGGCTGTGCTGGGCTGTGCTGTTGCCAGTCTGTGGGGCAGAAGTCCTTTCCTGCTGCCTCTCTGGCAGAGATGGCAACCTTCTGTGAAGATCTGTTATCTTCCATGACGAAAGGCAGATGAATAATTGCTGTTACTTATACTATTGAAATTTCCTAAAGAAATTCTTCACTGGGTTAAGAACAAGCATGACAAATCTCAATCCAAAGGAATGGAGGCAGGGAGTGGTAGCTTATAAGCCATGAAAAACAAGAGCTTTAAATGGAAAATGGCTTCACCCTTAACACTTGGCACTCACTCTTCCACACTTCAACCTGCATGGTCTGTGCAGCCAAGAGAAAATGGGGAGTGAGTTTATGCCTTCAGCAATTACAGTAATTACCCCTCCAGTGGTGCCAGATGCATCCTGCCAGGCTTTGTGTGAGGGCATCTTCAGTGAGCAGACCATTGCAAACAGCATCTTTTTGCTCTGGATAGAGGACACCTGGCCCTGGGTGATCTGCAGAGGGGACTTAACCCCTTTGCTGTTTTTGGGGAGCACTGGAGGCCAAGGCAGGCAAAGGGCTTTGCTCAAGGGGTTTCAGATCCCACCAAGGCTGAACGAAGTTCTCAGCTGCTCTTCGATGGCTCTCTGAGTTTTGGGAGCTCCTGCCTGTTTTCAGGGAGCTGCAGACATGGGGAGAGGGCTGCCAGGGGCACTGCAGGTGCTGACAGAGCCATTGCCATGCAATGGAGCCTCCCAAGCTCTGCCCTGAGGATGGCTGGGTCTGCCTGAGGAGTGTCAGTGGAAGGAGATGAAGATGTGAACACTTGTCCTACCTAGCTGCATGCTGCTCTCTGCTCTGAGGGGTGTGGGCAGGCCAGGACCCTGCCCCCATGCCACAAAGCTCTGCAGGGCTCCATTCACACATCCTTGCTGCTGCTGCTGGTGGCAAGGTGGTGTAATGTTCCCCTAGGTCATCCTGACCTCCCAGGGAGACCTCTCTTTCTACGTGTTTCCCCATCAGAGCTCAAAGGGCCTCAATCCCTTACATACATTCCTTGGGGGACATAGGGAGGTGGGGGTGGCAAATCCTTTGGCCACCACACTGGGGCAAATCGCTGGACAGGACCAGGAGCACCACAGGAGGTGGCAGGATGGGCCAGGTTCCATGTGGGCTGGGAAGGGTTAATGAGAGAGGCTGTAGGGGCCAGAGGTTGTCTTGCTGGTTTGCTGCAGCTCTATGATGTGCTCCCTGCATGCCAAAAGTGGGGGCTAGAGGTGGTGTGCAAACCTTGGAAAAATATATACAAAAAAGTGTTTTCTTCTTGAACTAATGCAGAAAACAAAGAGCTGGTTTCAGCACTGGCCTCATCTTTAAAACTGGATGGGATCCTGGGGGTTTAAAAGAAAACAAAGCATGTTTCAAACACAGCCTTTCTTTTAGCCTTTTTTTCCCCTTCCAATTGTTTTCTGTTTGCTGACAGAGGTTTTGGAGCCCTGGGGAAGGTCCATCTGCTTGGCTCTTGCCGAAGCCCAAGCCCTGTGTGGGGGAGCTCTGCCCCCATCTTTTCTGCTCCTTCCCAAACAGGGAAGTCCTGGTTGATGGAAAACGGCTGCCATGAGCTGCTGCCATGGGCTCCTGGTACTGCCTGCCCCAGATGAGAGTGTCCTCTAGGCCAGCATAGGGAACCAACAGATTTAGGTTGGATGTCCAAGCGCTAATCTTCTGTCCCACAATCTTGTCTTCTGTGGCAGCTCCAGATGTGATGCTGCATTCGGTTAAAGACTCAAGCAATTGTTGACATTCGTGGATGTCCACCTTTGTGTGCTTTTGACTGCTTGGCTGGAAGACTTCACTTGTACTCCTGTAGAAATTGGGGCAGTGGCAAGATCCATCTCGTGGCCCATGGGAACTTCAGTGGCACAGCCCCAGATTCCAGAGCTAGACCTTTCCTGGACATGCTGGCTGAGGAAGGGATGTGGTAGAGCCCTGTTGTGGTGTTAGCTTGACGTTAACCGCTAGACACGAAGCTTGACAACCAGCAGAAGCCAGAACCTTAGCAGTGCCCTCCTGTGCCTTATCAGAGGAAAATAAATCCTGGCTGATTAGGTTTTTTTTAAAATGAGGATTCTCAGCAAATAAATGAGCTGCCTGCCTGGTGATAATAGGCTGTTTGAAAAGTGAGTCTGCAGAGTGCATACGCGGCTGGAAGTCATCAAACCTTCTTATCCTGTTGAGTCTCCTGTGCTGAACTTGTGTTTACAGTATCAGGCAGAAAAAGGAATTTTTCAATGGATATTTTCTGATCATTTTTTAGCCAAGCAGCAGTGTAATTAAGGCCTGTCTGTCTAGGGCTGGCCTATCTGTGCTAGCTGTGGGGACCTGGCCTCCTTCTCACTATCCGTTTCTTACTCTTTTGACACATCTTGCTCCAGTTTCAGTCTGTGTACTGAGGTTTGACAGCCCCTGAATATCCCAGGAAGAGTTTGCCAGTGGTCCTATGGTAACATTGGTGGGGGAGGACAAGCTTATGCCAGGAGGTCAGCACACCACTTCTGCCTTTGTCCCTTCCTGTGGCTCCATGGTGTGCAAGAGCACAAGGACACAAGACCTCATGCTAAGTGAAGCTGCTGACAGTATTTCTTGCTGTGATTTAGAAGCGTTGTCAGTTTTATTCACAACTATTTTTTTTTTTGCTTATTTAAACAAGTTCTGCTAAATAATCCTGACATTCAGTCACTAGTTACAAGCTGGACTAAGAATGACCTTTCAGAGGATGGTCATAAATACTTGATCGTAGTTCACCACACGGTTCACTTCCCCCCATTTTGGCCTCTCCCCTTCCATCTTCTCCTCTGTAAAGATTCCTTTGTATGGTTTCTCCTAAGAGTCAGTGCTGGATAGTTGACCAGTTTCTGCACCCTGGCAGTTTTGTGGGTTCATTGTGCTCATGCTCATCTTCCTTGCTTGCATATCAAGATCACCTCAGAGGTAGCTAGGCTTAGCCACAGCTGCAGGTCAGGTCTTGAGAAGTTCCAGGCAAAGGCCAGAGCTTCCACCCTGGCATTGTACTCACCTCCTGCAGCAGGCCAGGAAAGGTGTGTTCTACTGAGACCATGCCTCGGCAGGGGGACACTCAGAAAGCAACTGGAGGTGATTTGGGCCAGACTGCTGGGTCCAGCATTAGAAAAACACAGAACACGTGCAAATGGAACTCGAAGTCCAATCTCCCAATTATTTGTGTGTGGAATCTCTTGGCATCTCACACCTCCTCGTTGGCAAGTTGGTATTTTTAGATTTATGACTGATTCTTTTTGATGCTAGAGGCCTTAAAACTGTTCTGACATAAACCCAAGCGATTCTGCTATCTTAAAAAATGAAGTCTGAAATGAGAAGTGAAAGTTATTGAACCATACTTCAGTTACAGTATAGCAAAACACTTTAACATGTTCATGGAAAGGAGTCTGGGAGGAAGGGGAACAAACCTGAAAAGGGCTCAGAAACTGGAGCTTTTCCGAGGCATTACCCTGGTCACCCCTCTCTGGAGCTGTACCCTGGAGAAATCAGCTTTGCATGCGAAGCAGTCAGCATCCAGCTGTGAAGCCCAGCTGAAATGTAAACTGCTTTGCAGTGGTCGGGGCAGTTTGCATCTGTAGCTGTGTCTGATTAGCTGGAGTTGTGCAATGGCAGTCTCTCGCCTTGCCAGCTTTTCGCTCCTTACCTTCCCTCTGGTCCTGCTCCCTTGCGTCTTGGTGTGTCCTTGGCTTGAGACCATCTACCTCTGTGTGGGTGCAGCAGTGAGAGTCTTGCTCTGGGGGTCTCCAGGCAGCAGAAGAGTGGAAAGACTGAGTGATGTTTCTGGTTCTTGTGGATGGTCCTTGTGCAGATAACAGCGAGATAGCTAATCTGGAGTTGAGGAGGATGAGCTGGGGACTGGAGGTGGTCATGAGCCCAGGCTCTCTCTAATAGGATTTTCAGGATGATTTGCTTCCCCTGTCATGTTGTTTCAAATTCCTCACAAGGCATACTTTTCACAGTCTGGATTTTCTCTCATGAATTTCTCAAGGGGATATCTGGAGGGGAAACTATTTCTCACCATAACAAACAACCAAAGCATTCATCGTTAAAAATAGAGCACTAACGTGGCCCTACAATGGACCCCTTTGTCAAGTCACATTTGTTTAGATCACCAGAAATTATAAGCCTTTACTTTTGAAAGTAACTTTCTTTTATCAAAATAGGGAAGAGGACTGTAAAACATTCAGGAAAAAAATCTGCCTGAAAGCTGAGGTATGTGACAGCAGTGCTCTGCTTTATAGAGAAAAATCAGATATTGCCTGTATATACAAACAGTGGACTTAGGCTCTTCTAGCTGAAGGTACAGACAGGTCCATGGCACAGGTCACTGCTGTGCTAGTGTCAAACTAGTGTGAAAAACAAATCTGGCCTGCTGGACAGAAAAGCTCTGATTACCTTGGTTTTAGACCCAGAGTTCAAAATCTGTTTCCCAGAAGCTGTGTGCCAGTAATTGACAAATTGCGAAGCGAGAGGATTCACATGGAGAATGAAGTAAAATTCTCTATGAGATGTATTTGATCATTTGAATTGAATATTCAAAGACATTTGCCTCCAACTAATAAAAGTACCTGAGCACCTAGAGGGAGCTAACAGTGCTGCTGTACCCATGCCGGGCCAATAGAGGATTAGGCAGAGGTCTCACAGATATAGGGGATCTTCTTTGAGGGGATCTTATAGCAGTTTTCCAATACCTAAAGGGGGATTATAAGACAGAAGGGGAGAGACTTTTTAAGCAGTCAGACTGTGATAGGACAAGGGGGAATGGTTATAAGCTGAAGGAGGGGAAATTTAGATTGGAGATTACGAGGAAGTTCTTTACCCGGAGAGTGGTTAGGCACTGGAACAGGTTGCCCAGAGAGGTTGTGGCTGCTCCATCCCTGGCAGTGTTCAAGGCCAGGCTGGATGTGGCCCTGGGTGACCTGGGCTAGTGATTGGCATCCCTGCTCAGTGCAGGGAGGTTGGAACTAGATGATCTTTAGGGTCCCTTCCAACCTGCCCATTCTATGATTCTGTGATATAGCCATTGCTGATGCTGTAGCAGAAGGAGCTGCACAGAAACCTGCCACCTAAGGCCATGCCCTTGCTCTTTGCCAGTGATGCCTCTCTTTCCCTCTCTAATGTGAAGCACCTTTCTGCAGGTGAGAAGCTGGTAACCATCACAGCAGCAATGCATCCCATGTCCATCCTTGACACTATCTCAGATCAAGGCACTCTTTTGGAAAGAGGCCTCCTCATGTTCAGCCTGGAGAAGAGAAGGCTCCAGGGAGACCTTGTTGCAGCCTTTCAGTACTTACAGGGCCGATAAGAAAAATGGGGAGAGACTTTTTAGCAGGAGCTGTTGTTACAGGACAAGAGGTGATGGTTTTAAACTCCAAGAAGGTGATTTAGACTAGAAAGAAGGAAGAAATTGTTTACACTGAAGGAGGTGAGACCCTGTCCCACATTGCCCAGAGAGGTGGTAGATGTCCCATCACTAGAACCATTCCAGGTCAGGTTGTCTGGGGCTGTGAGCAACCTGATCTAGTTGCAGATGTCCCTGCTGACTGCAGGGGAGTTGGACTAGATGACCGTGAAAGGTCCCTTCCAACCCAAACCATTCTGGGATTCCTCTGAAACAAGGACAACGTTTTGCAAGGCAGTGAGCCTTAGGCTAGTGAGTGTAAGTCAGCTCTCCATGGATCACAAAGCTGTCATGGGTGCTTTTGAAAGTCCAAAATACTTGGGCTGAATTCCTCAGATTTGAATTCCAATAGGTCTCTGAAGCAGGGCTGTGGGGAAAGTCCAGAGGCACTGTGATTTGGGGGATACAGATGAGCTCAGTGTGAGCTTAGAATCACAGAATGTTAGGGGTTGGAAGGGACCTAGAAAGATCATCTAGTGCAACCCCCCCTGCCAGAGCAGGATCACCTAGACCAGCTCACACAGGAATGTGTCCAGGCAGCTCTGCAATGTCTCCAGAGAAGGAGACTCCACAGCCTCCTGGGCAGCCTGGGCCACTGCTCACTCACCCTTACTGTAAAAAAAGTTTTCACAAAACACTTCTGTCTTCTCACGCTTCTATCTTAAGAGCTCAGACCCGTGTGGTTCTCACTTTCCTCCAAAATTGAAGACTGTCAAGAGAGGTTTTAGGGCCTTGGGTCAACTGATCAAAGGAGTGGGAGCACAGGTACTTTTTTCTTCTATCCCCTCTGTTGCAGGGGCCAACCCAGAAAGGCTGAGGAGGACCCATCAGATCAATTCTTGGCTTCAAGCCTGGTGCCATCAGCAGGACTTTGGGGTGCATCTCTCTCAGAGGGGGAGAAGGATTTTATCACGAGAGTTGGCTGGGCTCATTAACCATGCTTTAAACTAGATCATTATCCTGATCAGGTGGCCTGTAGTAAACACCCACTACAATATCTCCCACACTAGACTCCCCCCTAATTTTTACCCACAAGGTTTCCACCTGCTTATCATTGCCCCCCAAGGAGAGCTCAATACATTCCAAATGCTCTCTCACATAGAGAGCAACTCCACCTCCTCGCCCTGCCAGCCTATCTCTCCTAAACAGGACATAGCCATCCATGACAGTGTTCCAGTTATGTGAGCTGTCCCACCATTAAGTCTACACATTAATCTGTCTCCACATTAAGTTTTGTGAAAAGTCCTGCCTGAGGTCACATCAGCCTTGCTGCTGACCATAGTGGGTTAAGGAACAAATCTGCTGCTTTCTGTTGAGCCAGTTGACACAAACTGTGCTCTTCCTGTTTCACCAACAGCTCTTAAACCAATTCTGCTGCCTCACCACAGAAAATTTCACTAGCAGTGACTGAAATATCTCCAGCCTTGCTGAAGCTGGAAATAAACTCTAAATCCATCTGCACTCAGAACTGAAGACACTGTGGTCATTTTAGGTGTTTTCCCTAGATTAATTTTCCCTAGATAAAAAGGGGCAAATTTGTCTTGATGGAACTTTTTTTCTCTTATAAAGTCCTTCAGAGCCTTTTCAGGGTCATCAGCAGCAGAGATGAAATACAGATCATTCCTGTGCATCCAATAAAGGGGATGGTTATAGAGATTTGTCTAATTATATATAATTGGTTTTGAAATTAAATGATCTGGAATTTCAGTGAGTGACTCCAAGCAGGAGCAGCCTGTTGGAATGTGATAGATACGTGGAAGTAATTATGGCAATAGTTAGCTTTGAGAATTACAATACCAGAATAAATTAGGCCAGTTTAGGTCAATGCATGCAGAGAGTTTCCCAGTTAACTCCTGCACTGCAGGAACTGCGTTCTGGCAGCTCTGGAGTTACAGGATCCCATTTAGCATCCTAGGGAGGAAAACGCTAAACAGCATGTGCTGAGCAAGGGTGGAAGGTGTCAATCCTCTGTATTTTTATTGTGAAGTGATATAAGTCAGAGCTGGTTCTTGCCTGTCCTTTCCCCAAGCATTTGATTCTGTCAAGTTTTTCATTCATAAATGCTCTCTGGACTGTGCAGTCACGTCAAATATGCAACTGGCTGGTGAAAGAGGTACAAACAAGGTGTGCCCAATTCCTACATGTAGTTACCATCACAAGTGCAAACAAGCCCTAGGAATCTGAGCACAGGTGTGGACAGACATCCAGGTTAGCAGAGAATTTCTGAATGCAGAGACCTGATTTGAGGAACAAGTCATGTCATCAGCCCATGTAAGTTGAGTGTGCCATTGCACATGAATGTGGAAACTCTGTTTCTAAGGAATACAGATATTTCTGTGTATTAGACCACAAAGCTTATCTGAATTCTGCTTTTTAACCATGGTGATGAGATCACTGGAAAAAGAGTTAGCTACTGCTCATCACGCTTCCTCAGTTTGAATGCTCATGTGTTAAATGTTGTTCCATTCAGTTCAGAGCTTGGATATCTAGGGAAAGCAGGCTCCAGAGATGGAGATGACAGGATAAGGGAGCTCACAACCTGTGGAGACATCTCTTACAAGCCAACCACAAAGAGACAGAAAAAATACAGAATCCAGGAACCTCCAGCCTTATGGGATGGAGGTGGCCAGTCTGGGAAGGACACTTGTTCCTCTCCACGTCAGCCAGACCCTTGTCACTGTAAGCAGAAGCATGACCAAGATAAAGCCTAAAACAATGAAATGATTAAAGGACTGTGGAGAGCTGTTTACCAGGGTCTGTGCTCACCAGCCTCTGTCCATTCAGTCCCCATGGGGCTCTGACCTCTTCTGGGGTCGTTGTGTTTCACCTGATGAAGGGCAGGTCCTGTTTAACTAACCTGATCTCCTTCTATGACTGGGTGACCCGCTTACTGGATGAAGGGAAGGCCGTGGATGTTATTGATCTGGATTTTAGTAAAGCATTTGATACAGTTTCCCACAGCATTCTCCTAAAGAAATTAACTGCTCTTGGCTTGGATGGGCATACGCTCCACTGGGTTAAAAACTGGATAGATGGCCGAGTCCAAAGAGTTGTGGTCAATGGAGTGAAATCCAGTTGGCAGCCAGTCACGAGTGGGGTCCCACAGGGCTCAGTACTGGGGCCACTCCTGTTCAACATCTTCATNGAGGAAAGACTGAGGGATCTGGGCCTGTTTAGTCTGGAAAAGAGGAGACTGAGGGGAGACCTCATTGTTCTCTATAACTACCTGAGGGGAGGTTGTAGGGAGGCAGGAATTGGTCTGTTCTCCCTGGTAGAGAGTGATAGGACAAGGGGAAATGGATTGAAACTGCGCCAGGGGAGGTTCAGGTTAGATATTAGGAGGAATTTCTTTGCTGCAAGGGTTGTCAGCCTTTGGAACAGGCTGCCCAGGGAGGTGGTTGAGTCACTGTCCCTGGAGGTGTTTAAGAGACGGCTGGATGTTGTGTTGGGGAGCATCATTTAGTGGGGTGAAAGGGCTAGGAAAAAGGCTGGACTCGATGATCTTCAAGGTCTCTTCCAGCTGTAACTGTTCTATGATTCTATGATTCTATGATGTTGGTACATGCATCTTTCCTCATGGTCTTGCCTTACAGACAGAGAAACAAAAGGACATTGACCTCTGTGGGCTACCAGAACCTGAGCACTTGCTGGTGGCCAGCCTTGGCTACAAACTCATTTGTCACAGGAAGCATCAGCACTTGGCACTTTCAGATGCATTTTAAAAATAGTTGCAAAGTCACACCATCCCCAGGCATAGGGATGGACAGTCTGAGCCTGGCTCTGGCCATGCATTGCCTGTTCAGCTGTTGTAGTTGCATTTAGCATCAGTGTTGTCTGTGCTCTTCTTCCCTAGCAGGAGTCACTTTTTCAGTTATTACTGTGTTGCCTGTTTTGGAGGGTTGGAAGAACTTTGTTTTTGAAAATCCCTTTTAGAAACCTGCCTTGGCAAATGGTGTTGAATGTGCAGGTGCTCCTGCCACCAGACAGCTGAAGCAATGGGGAAAAGGCAAACTACATTTAATTGCTTGTAGCATGCAAAAAAATCTTAAAATACATGGAGCACAAATAATTTGTCTTTCTGCAGGGTTACACACAGCACAAACAAGTTCACTGCATTGGTTTACCACATCAGTCACCAAACAGCTGTGTCAGCAGAACTGTGAGGCAGGATGTGCTGGGTAGAAGAACACTCTGAGCTGACAAAAAAGGAGACTGACATGGATCTGAGCCTTCAGAAAGTAGAGTACCCTGGAGACAGAGCTGATGGTTTCTTCACTCTTCCCTTATCCCTTGCCACTTTGCTCATGTAGAAGCAGCCTGGGGACATTGGATGTGACACTGAGCAGCTAAACTGTGAGGCAGGTATCTGGAACTGAGGAATGCATCTGCTTCTGTATCTTCACCTTGTTTTTTACTTGCATTTATGGAAGCTCTTGCTATCTTTCAAGTCCCCATCCACTTTCAGGGCCCTGTAAGCACAGGTGGCAGTGCTAGCTGGGGCACTGTGACCAAGCCTAAGCTCTGCCATGACCCTCAGTTTGCAGCAGGTCACATTGTCTGGTGTATAGGGAGCATCTCTCCTGCACCAATGGCTAGGGTGGCACATGGGCAGATGGCAGCAGGCTCATATGTTTTGGGAATTGTCTTTCTCCCTTTGCTCCTGCAGGGCAGTGTAGCTCTCACTGCCAAAACTGCAGGGCAGGGTAAGGTTTCCATAAGGATGAGGAGCCTGTATGGCATTAAAACAATGTTGAGGACAAGCCACTGCAAGCAGAACCACAGGGGAGAGGAGCTGCTGTCACACAGTAGTGTGCTGGGGCCACCTGCAAGTGACAGCTCTGTAGGACTTGTCAGGGTGAGGGGGGCACCAACAAGAGTGCAACAGGAAGTCGCTGCTTGGTATGGCAATGGGACTCTTCCTTTCCATCCCACCACAGCATGAAGCCAGAGTTTCTCAAAAGGTTTCTTAGAATCATAGAATCATGGAATGTTAGGGGTTGGAAGGGACCTAGAAAGATCATCTAGCCCAACCCCCCTGCCAGAGCAGGATGACTTAGACGAGCTCACACAGGAATGTGTCCAGGCAGCTCTGCAATGTCTCCAGACAAGGAGACTCCACAGCCTCCTGGGCAGCCTGGGCCAGTGCTCTGGCACCTGCACTGGAAAGAACTTTTTCCTCATGTTAATACTAAACCTCCTGTGGTCCAATTTGCTCCCATTGCCTCTTGTTCTAACATTGGATGCCATTAAGAAGAGCCTGGCTCTCTCCTCCTGACACTCACCATATTTGTAAACATTAATGAGGTCTCCTCTCAGTCTCCTCTTCTCCAGGCTGAAGAGACCCAGCTCTCTCAGCCTGTCCTCCTAGGGCACATGCTCCACTCCTTTCATGATCTTGGTGGCCCTGTGCTGGACTCTCTCCAGCAACTCCCTATCCTTCTGGAGCTGAGGGGCCCACAACTGGACACAG
>VWZO01020264.1:0-44746 GCA_013396975.1 Bucco capensis | reverse complement strand
GCCAGGGGAGGTTCAGGTTAGATATTAGGAAGAATTTCTTTACTGAAAGGGTTGTCAGCCATTGGAACAGGCTTCCCAGGGAAGTGGTTGAGTCACCGTCCCTGGAGGTGTTTAAGAGATGTGTGGATGGATTGGGGGGCATCATTTAGCAGGTTGATAGGGCTTGGACAAAGGCTGGACTCAATGATCTTCAAGGTCTCTTCCAGTTGTAGCTGTTCTATGATTCTGAGACACATTGCTGGCTCATGGTCATCCTGCTATCCACCGGGACACCAAGGTCTTTTTTCACTGAGCTGCTTTCCAGCAAGTCAACCCCTAACCTGTACTGGTGCATGGGGTTGCTCCTCTCCAGGTGAGTTACCCTACACTTGCTCTTGTTGAATTTTGTAAGTTTTTTCTGCCCAGCTCTCCAGCCTGTCCAGGTCATGCTGAATGGCAGCACAGCCTTCTGGTGTGTCAGCCACTCCTCCCAGTTTTGTGTTGTCAGCAAACTTGCTACGGGCACGCTCTATACCTTCATTCAGGTCATTGATGAATATATTGAAAAGGACTGGACTCTTTGCCATTAATTATAGCCCTCTGAGCTCTGTCCTTCAGCCAGCTTTCAATCCACGCCACTATCCATTCATCTGACCTACATTTCCTAAGCTTGCCTATGATGATGTAATAGGAGATGGTGTCAAAAGCCTTGCTGAAGTCAAGGCAGACAACATCTGCTGCCCTCCCCTCATCTATCCAGTTATGCCATTATAGTGATGTCAAAAATTCTGGAAAATAGGCACTTGGCACAGAGTTAATGGAGAAAGATAGAGTTACCTTTAATTGGAATTCCACACCTTTGAGATCTTTGACATGGACGTGTGTGCCTGCCCCAAGGGATTACCCCTTTTATACATTTTATTAGTAATTAACATATTGATATCTATAGCCAACCCTGGCATTAGGTTTTCCAGTAACCCTCCCCTGGAGGTCTTCCAACTCAGCCCCTCGGAGAGGGCCCACATAGGGCTTGGCCCTCTTCTACTGTTTTGTCTTTAGGCTATCTGCAGGTGGCTTCTTCGAAACACCATGTCTTTGGCAAGGCATGGGAAAGTCCAAGATAGTCCCTTAGAATCAGACCTAGTGGCTGCTAATATGTGAACAATCCAGGAAGCTTCATATAATTCTAAAAGTCCTAAAAATCTACAGAACACACTTAAATCTTTAGGCATCAATAGAATGCAATCAGATTGATCAAACATGACTTCCCCTTGATGAGTCCATGTTGTCTACTTCTGATAACCCTCTTTTTCTCCACATGCTTTGAGATGATGCCCAGAACGAGCTGTTCCATCATCTTTCCAGGGATGGAGGTGAGGCTGACTGGCCTGTAGTTTTCTAGGTCCTCCTTCTTGCCCTTTATGAAGACTGGAGTGACATTCGCTATCCTCCAGTCCTCAGGCACCTTGCCTATACTCCAGGAGTTTTCAAAGATGATAGAGACTGGCCTAGCACTTGCAGGTGTATCTCATCTGGATCTATGGACTTGTGAGTAACCAGTTCACTTAATTGTTCTCTAACTTGATCCTCCTCAACCAAGGGAAAGACTTCCTTTTTCCAGACTTCTTCTGGCCCCTTCAAAGTCTGGGACTCCTTGGGACTGGCCTGAGCCAGTAAATTGTGAAGACTGATGCAAAGGTGGTGTTCAGTACCTCTGCCTTCTCTGCATCCTCATTCGTTTCTTTGATCTTCCTCTTATATATGGGAAGACAAGTGTTCTTCATTGTCCTTGGTTTCTGGTAGCTAAACATCAAGTGTCCTCACTGTGTTACCTTTGCTGTTGTTACACGGTTCTGGAGCCACTTTGTAGACCTCAGTTGCCATAGGTGAAGGGCATGGATAGAAGAAGAATCCACTTGAGAATAAGCAGTGACGTATATAGAGGGTACTGTGCTCATTAAGTGTCAGTTCCTCAGAGGGCATGTCTTGGTTTGACAAGACAATCTTTAGTTCTGACTCAGATAAAGAGCCTCCCCCTCCCAGGATAAAGGAAGAAATGTAAAATAAAAACACATGCACACTTGAGGCAAAATGATAAAGACTAACTTTAACAAATAAATACATATATATATAACAGGGCAAATACAGAAACAGGTAGGAAAAACTTTCCCGGTCCCTCCCCCATCACCGTGCTACAAGGTTTGTCCCCCCCACCCCTGATAAAACCTGCCAGAAATATAGTCCGGTTGGGGTGGGAAGAAAGATGAGGTGAGCTGAGATGATGGATGGAGCCAGGGAGCTGGATGATTGAAGAGGAAAAGTTCCCGGTCAAGATAGAAGGCAGGGCACCGCATGGTCAAGATGGCGGAGGGCTACGTGGCAGTCCTCTCTCTCCTCCTGTGTGCTGTATTAGTGAAGGTGCAGGGGCAAAGAGAAAATATGGCATCTCTGTCCCAGCTTAAATAGGGAGTGAAGTATCCCAGGGCTCCCCGCATCAGGCACAGCTCTTTTTGTCTGAGTGATTTGCACATGAAAGCCACTTCCATGAAGTCTGTGCTGGAACTCAGCTGCCCGGGTGTGGCTGCTGCTCAGGGCGTGCCCCGCCAAGGCTCCCTGGGCCAGGGCTCTGCTGCTGCTGCCATTCTAGTCCACTCCACACCCTCCACGTTTATTGCCACGGCTACCAGTGCCACCTTGCTGGGTTGAGGGGGAGCTAGGCCAGCAGCAGAGTAGTTTGGAAAACAAAGCGAACAGGTTTGGGGGAAGAAGGAGGAGGGAAGGTGGACACAAAGAACTTCCTGTTTCATGTACCCAATTACCGCATGTTATCATTTAACTGGCTGATGTAGGAGAAGGTCTCCCATTCTGTTTTTATACATTATTAGTGGCTATGCTAGTGAATGATGGGAACACCTAAGTTCAGGTTTCATGTCTGCTTCTTAAGGGAGGGGAGAAAATCTTCCTTTTGTGTATCACCTGAAGGTAAGGTAGAGGTTTGCTGTGTTTGCAGTAAGATTTGTGGAATGACAGGAGGAGTAGTACCACCTAGCAGGAAGAGAGTATCGCAAAACCGATGTGCTTGATGGAGGAGGTATTTTGAAAGAGAAGAGGTCTGTATTTTAGTTAAATTAACACACGTTCTTTCACCAAGGGACTGCTTGTCAGGTTTAATTTGAAATGAAAGTAATTGTTAGTCTGACAGCTTGATGTGCTGGGAAATGTGATAAATACATTGGTACCAAAATGGCTTTCAGCGCTATTATCTTAACTGTTGTTCGACTTAATGAGAAAGGAAGAGCTGAAACATGCATGTTTTTAGGAACAGCTGCTTATAAATTTTGTTTATGTATAAATCATGCAAGTTTTTGTGCTCTTTTCATAAAAAAAAGTTGTACTTCTGTTTCAGAATCTTTGTTAATTAACACAGGCATAAAAATACTGCGCATTCTGGCAACATTGTAATATGTTTATTGCAATTTTTTTTGTCCTGTATTTTCTTCCGTACTCTAGTGTATCTGGGACATAGAATAATCCAAATTCCCTAAACTATCAAGATGCAGAACTAAAGCATTAATTTGCATTTTTGGTCATAAGAGATTTCGTTAGAATCACTTGAACTTTAAAGAACTAATTGCAAGCTTATTTTACAATTGGCATTAAAGGACAGCAAGGTCACTTTCTCCGATCAAAGTGAAGACTGAAAAGAACTGCCTGGCAACTGGCATGGATACACTTGAAACCAATTGTATGAATCATCATTGTTATCACTTCAAACTAACGCGATTAGGCATTATCTTTTAGGCAGTGACAGAGTGCAGTTGGTTCTCTCCAAATTTAAAAGAAGCTTGCCAAACATTGCTGTGAGACTGGCTTTGAAATTAAAAACCAGTAGTTTCTCAGGAAGGTAAGACTTCAGGCACCAGTCTGGATTAAGTGCCCCCTTTGTAGGCAGCAGTCTTTACTGCTGCCACCAGTTTCTTTGCTTTGTTCCAGCAGTTGTTTAGATTTTCTGAAGAAGAGACATAACGTTTATCAGCTCCCCCCTCTCTTTCCAATCTGCTGTCAGCTCTGGAGTGGTAGTTACTAACAGCAGAAGGTAAATGTTCTGCTTTCGGAAGTTCCTTTTTGATCCTGCAACAAGAAGTAAATCAGCAGAGGGTCCTGACTGTAGAAATACCCAGGGACTAACATATACAAATGGTAATTTATCAGAGCTGGATAATAAGAGCAAGAATTAAAGATCCAGAGGGGATAAATATCTTTCTAGGACAAAGAAGGGAGGTTGAGGGAGTGGGAGGATGCTTTTGGAAGAAAATATTGCAATTGTCTGAAAAGATAAAGGACAAGTGGACATGTCCAAGTGTGAGAGAGACTTGGACTACACTAGGTAGGGCAGAAAACTTGAGAGCCCTGTGGAAATTAATAAGGAGCTAGGTAGTAAGGGAGAGAGGAAGGAGGAGATCAAAATCAAGATTTGAAGTTGAATGGCATAAGGGATTAATCTTGAGATACAGAAGGAAGTGCAGAAAAGCATATTTGCTTGTAATTCTGCTGCTCCTTTGTGGCCAGTAACTAGACACAAGATACTGGCTGTGTGTCCCTACCTCATTCAGTGCTGGCCAGTGCAGAGGATGACAGTTCTTTACTATCACTTATCCTTCTGGTTAATAACTAATATTCTTGGTAAATACAACAATCTACAAATCTTCATCAGTCTGATGGCCAGTATGATGCTGTGTGATAAAGTTTGATTCCCACTTAGCTTTTTAAAAGCAAACCTGCAGGAGATTTTGTCCCATGCAGGCTTACCACTAATGAGCTATGTGCAACCTTTTTGAAACGGATTTTCAGAATAAAAAAAGCCTGTTGTCTTTTTCCTTACACAGCTGCAAGATAGATCGCAGAGAGCCTAAATAGTATTACTAGGTTAAACTAAGCTTAAAAAAAATTAATAAATTCTGTTTAACCTTCATTGAGCTTTGGTTTGGTGATTTCTTATAAAAGCAGCAGGGGCTGCGAAAAACCTGTCTGTTCTTTCAGACGTGATTGTGAATTTAATCACAACTGTTTCACACTTAACATCTCTTAATTATTAGACCATCACACTTAAATGATACAAATCAGAAGCTTCATATGTGCAAAAGTTGTCTTAAAGTAAGACTTCAAACAAAAACTCCCAAAACCAAGAATTAAGGTTAATTCTGTTCCAATTTATACATTCAGTGACAGACTTTAGTTGTATGGTCTGTTCTCCAGTTTTCTTCAGAACTTACAGAATCATTTATGCTATTAAGCAGCCACTCACTCAACCTTTTATAATCCCTGTTGAATTTCCTGTGGCTCTAGTTTCTCTTTATTACGCTTTAAAAAATCTTTTTTTTCACAGCAGTCTCTGAATAATTTCCTTGTGGGCTATTTCATGGTGCTTGTAAGTGGTGCTTCCAGCATCAGTATGGTTTTAAAACATTCTTAAGGTATGAATAGGCTGAGTTTAATGTTAAAGTGCAGAGAGTACAATTAATTGGCTGGCCAGCTTGACTCTAAGACCCAGTCATATTATAATACTTAGCTTTCATGTAGCTTTTTGTATCTACCAACCACAGCTCCAGTTGCGTTTATTTGTATTGGCCATTCTTTCTTTGACTTGAGGATCTCAAGCTGGATACCATTAAAAAAAAGTTTGTGAAAAGTTTGCTTATGGGATTTGCTAAGTATAGCTTTGACACATTCTCTGAGAAATCACTGGAGTTCCTGAGCCCTAGATGTTTTAATCTCTTGAGCATTCCCTTGCTTTTTTGCTAAACCCTTTCTAACTGTTACAGCAAGGGGATCTCCTTCTGCATAATCTCATTCACCACCAGAGGTCTGTTGTTTGTTGAAGAAAGAAAGGGTTTTATGAGGGTGAAAGAGTTGAACATGCAATGTGGGTTGTGAATTCTGTTCATTAACTGCTTATTAGGAGACAAACTAAATAAAATCTTCTAAATTCTGTTAAGGAACATCCAATTCATACACACCTTCATCCCACTCTTCTATCAGTTTCACAGCCTCCTTTGTTTTTAAGCAATGTACATGCCATTAGCAGAATTCTGTTTTCTACCTGGATACATGCTAGATGGGGGTGTAAGTTAACTTTGGAGTTGATTTCAGATGTATGCTGACAGCAAAGGCAGTGGTGGGACCTCAGAAATCTCTTAACTGATTGCCAACCTGGATGGGAAGATGGGAATAGGTGAAGACAAAGAGGTGTTGATGAGATGAATAGCAGCGAAGTGATCACTGTATACTTTTTGAAGTCATTAGCACTTTTGCTAAAGATTTACTACTGGTCACTATTAGATACAAATTGCCAGCTGCACATTGCCTGATTTAAAGTAGTATACTTCTAAGCTTCTTATAAACCATAGCATCTTTGAACACAATTCAGGCTCTGGATTATAGGATGATTCAGGTTGGAAAGGACCTCAAGAGATCTCTCACAGCAGGGTTAACTATGAAGTCAGAGTAGAATGAATATTCAAAGCTTTATTCAGCCAGGTCTTGAAAACTCCTCAAGATGGAGGCTACACAGTCCCTATGAGCAACCTACTCTATCTACACTTTTGACTGTCCTCATGGTGAGTTGCTCCTCCCAGCCAATCTGAACATCCCTTGTTTGAATTTATCCCTGTTATTTCTCATCCTACAACCATGCACTACTGTTTACAGCCTGGCTCTGTCTTCTTGATAACCTTCTTGTAGGCACTGGCAGACTGCTGTTAGGTTTTCCCAAAGCCTTTGTTCCTAAAGGCTGAACAAACTCTGTTCTTTGAGCCTTTCCTCACCAGGTAAGTGGTCTAACACCTTGAGCATCCTGATGGCCTTCACTAAGTTCACTCCATTTTATTGATGTCTTGTGCTGGGGGCTCGGAACTGAATTCAGTATTCCAGATGTGCTCTAATAAGTACTCAGCAGAGGGGGATAATCTTCAGCACAAAATACTGCTGTCTTTTTATGCTGCCAGGGAAGACTTCTGGCTCATGTGCAGCTTGCTGTTCACCAGGACTCCAGAAGACAAATGAGGTGTAGTAGTTGTAAAACTTAGTCTAATCTCTTCTTCAGCATCATCATCTACAACATGTGTTTCATCACTGAGCGCTCTGTGTTAGGTTTCTCTCCATTTTAGCTTCAGGTGTCTTTACCTCTCTCTCACAAATCCCAGTCTTTTCTCTTTTTTATCTTCATCTGTTCCTGCCTTGTCTGTGAAGCTCGTATTTTCTGAACTCAGACCTCCTGGGATTTTCCTCTGTAACAGTGTATAAATAGAGACAGCATGTAGAAGCAGTGATGGTGCACAGTGGGTGTTTTATGCTTTGGTTTTTGGGATGTTGCTCTCTCCCAGAATTGCAGGAGAGTCCCACTTGGCCCACGAAGCTTTGAGAGATCTTGTACAGGGTGACCTGTATTCTCTCTGCCTTAGCTTGTGCATAGTGGATACATGCAAGCACAAATGCTTTATCTACAAGTACAGATGGTGTAGCTCATTAGACTTCATAACATAGCTGGAAGTTTAGATGAGCATTTTTGCCTTCTGGACCTTTATATAGCTGAAATATTCAGACTTCTGTTTCACACCTGAAGATGCCTACACATCTTGCGATGTCTGGTGGGAACAATGCTGTCACCTCAAGACCTCATATTTTTTGCCATGCTCACAGATGCAAGAAGGAACATTCTTGACAAAGAAGTGGAAGTTGAGACTCTTCTGAGGCAATGCTGCTGCTTCTTAAAGTTGCTTCCACTCCCAGTGTGTCAGAACAGCATACCTTCCCTTGAAGCTAGTTATTCAACATCCTTGTTTTCTAGGGGATCAGCATTTTCTGTGGTAGAGGTTTCTTCTACCTGCAGAGGGCAGGCAACGTCGTTGCTGTGGAGGATGTCAAGTCCTGGTGGGGTCTGTCTCGGTTCTGCCTTCAGTCATGCATGAATATTTCAGGAAGTGTTGGGATAAATTTTTAAAAGGGTAAGAGGTGATATGCTCTGACTTCTGTAAGGCTAGAGGTATTGCAGTAAGTAATGTCCTGTGAGTCACGCGCTGTGACTTCGTTGTACATCTCTTAAAGGTCTGTCTCCTTTGCATTTGTCTTTCCATAGCTGATGAATTCCAGGAACCAGTTGGTCCCAGGAAAGAACCCTTAGCTAATTAGTCCAATGCTCTTAAGATATCTGTGAGATGCAGAGGTAATTTTTCTTGTTTTTTTTGTTTTGTGGGTGTTTGATTGTTCTTGTTTAAATTCAGAGTGTACTAGTAGGTAAGAGGTGAGATTTTCACCTGTCTGTTGCTACTGAACCATTCAGTATTTCAGAGAGCACTTCTTGCCATGGATAAGGGGTTCATTCTCACAGAGAGAGTATCATGTATGAAGATCTCATAGTTAGAGAAAGTCATCTGCAGTGCATAAGCTAATGCTGCCTAAGTACAATACAGGAAGAGCTTTCCAGCTATGCATTGCATTTTGGTTTTACTTTTTATTTTTTTATAATTGGATTAATGGCCCTGAGCTTACAGAGAAGTAGAAAACTTGAGGTTACCTTAATGTGTTTTTTCTTCAGATAATAAGGTCTAAAGATCTGGACTGTTGTATAAATATAAGGATAATTTGTCATGGACTGAAATTTTAATTCAAAACTTTGTGTTTTTGATAGAGTTAGCCTGGTATCTTACTAGAAGATAAACTTGTTATATAAAGTGTTAATATGGATCTAATTTAGGAAATGTGCATTTTTTTTTGTGGCTATGGAAATCATCTCAGCTAGAGCAAACTTTAATGTGAAGGATATTAGGTATTCCTTTTTAAGGGAGTGTTGTGGGTTCCTGTATCCAAGCTATAAACAGGATGAAGCAGCTCAGGCCCACTAAATGAAAAGGCAGTTTCTAAGCACTTATTTAATTTGTTTGCCTATGTGTTTTTATTGCAGTTTTAGAATTATTTTTTTAGTGTCACTTTTATCAGTGGTTCCCTCTTCTCTGCTCTCATAACTGGATTTTTAAAGTATTAGATATGTAATTTACCGTGGTAACTCTGACAGAGACTTCACTTCTTCTATCATTCCTCTGGTCTGTCACGGAGTGCGGTTAAACAGCAACCAGCCAACCTTTGTAACATTTGTTTTAGGGTGAAAACACTAATGAAATAAGAAATGAGTTTACAAGTTAATTTTCATAGGACTTAACCAAGATGCTGCTGAGTCCAAGTTCACCAGTCTTCTGTTTAGTTTTTAATGTCTCTTAATCCACACAGTTTCTGTGAAGATGAACAGTGTTGACTGTGTAGGCCCATGCTTCCCAATTTGTTTATCTTCTTGGAATTGTTCATTAATTGTTCCCAGGCAGTTTCAGGAGCTGAAAGTTTATTTAGACCTAAAATCAACGATACAGTACTTTTTCAGTGTTACATGTACCACCTGTTTCAAATATGTCTCCATATAGTAAGTTTGTAGAATCATCATAGAAATCATAGAATGTTAGGGGTTGGAAGGGACCTAGAAAGATCATCTAGTCCAACCCTGCTGCCAAAGCAGGATCATCTAGATGATGTCGCACAGAAATGTGTCCAGGCAGCTCTTGAATGTCTCCAGAGAAGGAGACTCCACAACTCCCCTGGGCAGCCTGTTCCAGGGTTCTGTTACCCTCACTGTGAAAAAGTTTTTCCTTATGTTTACAGTAAACCTCCTGTGCTCCAACTTACTCCCATTGCCTCTCATCCTAACACAGATGACATTGAGAAGAGCCTGGCTTCTTCATCCTGACACTCACCCTTAACATATTTGTATACATTGATGAGGTCCCCCCTCAGTCTCCTCTTCTCCAGGCTAAAAAGACCCAGCTCTCTTAGCCTATACTCATAGGGCAGATGCTCCATTCCCTTAACAATCTTGGTTTCCCCACCCCAGAAGTCTCTCATCCACTAAATGAGGATATTAGCATGGTCGAACTGCTTTACACAGAAGTTGAGTTCATAAATGCAAGGAAGAAGGAAATCAAATTGTGTTGTGCAAATGGCACTATGTAAAACTGCTTTTATAGATAATAACTTTTAAGACCTTCTCTGTATTGAAAGTTTCTTTAGCAGGGTGAATGTAATACTGCTGAAATTTGCTATTCTGCTGTACATAGTTAATTCTAGACCATAAAAAGTAAGTGTGGATATCGTGATCATGTCATAGTTCTGTAATTATCTTTATTCTTTATTGCAGAATAATCACTGCATAATCTGAGGTATATTTGATTGCTTTATATGAAACCATATTTGATTCAAAGATTCAGATAAGTTAAAAGCTAAATGAAAATAAAATGTTTTGAAGAATAAAATATTCATAGTTTTGTGATTTCAGTCCCACCTTTACAGTAGCTTTTTTGTTTTCTTGACCCATCTAAGAGAAACTCTTAGAATAAGAATTGTATTTCTTTCAAAAAAGGAAGGAAGAAAATTCCAAATGTTTATAAGCACTTCAAAGAAAACAGTCAGGAGGAGCCAGGGAACTACAGGCTGGTCAGCCTCACCTCAGTCCCTGGGAAGGTTATAGAGCAAATGATCCTGGAAACCATATCCAGGCACTAGAAAGGCAAGAAGATGATAGGAATAGTCAGCATGGGTTCACCAGAGGGAAGTAGGTCATGTCTGACAAATTTGATAAAATTCTCTGATGAAAATATTGGTTTAGTAGATGAGAGGAGAGTCTTGGATATTTCTACCTAGACTTCAATAAGACTTTCAGTGCTATCTACCATAAGAGCTTCGTAGAGAAGATAGGACAAATAGACAGCAAGGTCAATTGAGAACTGGCCAAATGACTGAGCCCAGAGAGGTGGTGATCAGTTGCACAAAGTCTAGTTGGAGGCCAGTAATTAGCAATATATACCTGGGGTCAATATTAGGTCTGCTCCAGTCCTGTTGAACATCTTCATTAATGATTTGGGTGGTGGGGCAAGGTGTGCCCACAGCAAGTTTGGAGATGACGTCAAACTGGGAGAAGCAGCTGATACACCAGAGGATTGTGTCCAGTTTTGGGCTCCTCAGTACAACAGACAGTTGGAACTACTGGAGAGAGTCCAGTCAAAGATGATGAGACTGGAGCATCTCTCTTATGATGAGAGGTTGAAAGAGCTGGGACTGTTTAGCTTGCAGAAGGGAAGGCTCAGGGAGAGCTTGTCAGTGTGTATAAATACCTGAACGGAGAGTGCAAATAAGACAGAAACGGGCTCTTTTCAGTGGTGCACAGTGACAGGACCAGAAGCAATGAGCACAAACTTGAAACACAGAAGGTTCCCTCTGAACATCAGGGAACACTTTTAACTATCAGGGTGACTGAGCATTGGCACAGGTTGCCCAGAGAGGTTGTAGATTCTTGAGTCCTTAGAGACATTAAAAGCTGCCTGGATGTGGTCCTGGGCAGCCTGCTCTAGGTGGCCCAGCCTGAGCAGAGTATTGGACAGGACGACCTCCAGAGGTCCCTGCCAACCTCAACCATTCTGTGGTTCTTTTGAGAACTGCTCAGTAGTTACAGTTTTCTAACTTGTTTTATTAGTTCTGTCAGTTTTGTCTTTTAGACTTGGGTCTTCTAGTTCTCAAAAATAAGCAGAATCATTGAAAACCATTTTGGTTTATGTACTCTTTAAATAGTATGTCCAGGGAATAGATGAAGAATGTGTGTTGCCATACTCCGAGCAGACTTTAGGGACTTGGATTAAAGGAGTGATATCATTGATGACAGCACTTTTAAATCAATCCAAAGGGTAGTGGCAGACCTTTAGTAAGAGTGGTCTTAGAGGAAGCACTTGTCCTTTGCGCCACTCTCTGAGAGGAGCCACCAAAGCAGCACATACTAGAGAATGTGATCCAAGAGAGCCACCTAACCCTTCAGAGTTATACTTTATGCAGGCATCCCCAGATACTACAAATTGGGTTCATGTGACAACAGGGAACCACCTCCTGGTCATCTCTACAACTTTACTGGTCCAAACTGTCTGATCTGAGTTCTGATCAACAGACTGCTAGTGTCAGATGAGTATGTTTTGTGTGCAAAACAAAAAGTATATATATGCAACAACATGCTCCACAGAGGAGGAAAAAGCCAGTAACCTTCAGTGTGAAACAAATGCCATGGGCAGTTGAACATCCAGAGCTAGCCTGCCCTAGCACTGAACCAGTGCATCCCTGTAGTGAAGACTGGTGGCCTAGCATCTGTTTACAGGCACTGCTAACAGAGCCTAAGCTGCAGTCAGATAAACCACTAGGGAAGATACTGAAGTGCAGGTCCAGAGACAAGGTCACATTATCAATGGTGTTTGAGTTGGCCTCTGACTGGATCGCCTGTTCTGTACTTAAAAGGACTGTGATCTTTTGGACTGTCTGTTCCACATTTTGCGCAATATTGTAGTTCCTTATGGTTACAACGAAATTATTTTTAGAAAAATATCAGTTAGCTGTTGAAAACTAGGCTATATAAACTAAAAACCAGGATCGTGTGTGAGATGGTAGAGAACCAGCTCTTTTGTTCTGTCCAGCTTAATCTGTGCATTCACACTCAAATTCTTTTCACATTTTTCCCGAGGATTATATATCAAGTTGTCCTGGTTTGGGTTAAAACAGAACAATTCTCTTCAGTGGTTTTACTTTTCAGCTAAAACTCCCCTAATTAACTGCACTTTCTGAAACTAACAGCATGATTTCGCAGACAAGTGCCTGCTTCTGACGCTGATAAGGCCTGATATTTAAATTTAATGCTGAGGATTGGTATGCAGATCAAGGTCACTGCTAAGTCTTGTGTAACCATGAAGGAGAGTGCAGAGTAAAAGCTGTCAGGGAGGAGCAGACAGTTCAGGTGAGCCTAAAGTGACCAGCTAGGTATTCCATTCCATATATAGCATATTCAGTATAAAGAAGAGGGTCGCTTCTTTCTTCTTTCCCTCTTTCTTCTTCAGTGGCCGGGACCCGAGAGTTCCAGAATTCAGTATGGTCTGCAGCTGGGCCTGTATGGTATCAGTGGTGGCATAGTTGCTGTCAAAGGGGGAGGTGGTTAGGTATTGGCTTTGTATATATCTGGATATATTTGGGTATATATATTATTTTTAATTATTATTATTATTGTGCTCCTTAAAGTAGTTATTATAGGCAGGTTTTTTCCAATCCACAAGTCCTCTCAGTCTTTATTCTTACCTTTCCATTCACCAGCGTGTGTGTGTGGTGGGGAGGGTGTAATAGAGAGTGTCTGTCACTGGATTAGGGGTTGCCCCAGCCCCTAAGCCATGACACAGGTGTTTCCCTTTTGTCATGTTTCTTTGAAGTGGTTATACAGGCTAAGTTACACATTCTACTGAAAATTCAGAAGTTGTTTCTCAAGTGCAAGTTCCCCACGTGATACTCTTCTTTACTCAGTTTTCAGTGGTACAGTGTTCCTGTTTAAATCAAGTTAAAATGTGGATGCTTAATCCCTTTGGAAATGGTGTCAGGGTATATTAATGAAAATATATAGACTTCAAGTTTGCAAACTGTTTTTGAAATTGTTGCATTATGTGCACAATAGCTGAGACACTTGATGGGTTTTCCTCAGATTTTCCAAGGACACAAACATCACCAAAGTACACCTTTACATCACTATGTTAATATTTTGGTATGTTCCGTAATTTGATCTACCTGAAGTAATTGCATATTTAGAACTTCAGGAAGCCTTGTGTTTCCATTAAAAAGCCATCACTGAACAGTCACACTTGTCAGCCTGGTTTGAGTTTTAATGTGTTCCTCAAGATTACCATACCTAGAAGAAATGATAATGGCTGATCAAATTGCTTTGCATGCCAAGAGTGACAATGAGATAATGCTAAGTGAAATCAAAATGAGACTTTCTGAACATTAGTTGGTTGATGAGAAAGTTATGAGTGGCTGCTTGCCAGTCTCATAGACCTAAAGAAAGACAGACAGGAAGTACTTGAGGGTGGACTTTCTTAGTAGTGAATTGGCTTAGCTTATGTTTTCTGTAGCTCTGTAATGTGAATGCAGACTAAAATCAGCATGACTTCTGTAACTTCTCTGGATGATCCTAACTCCCGCTTTGACACAATGCTCTGTATATCATTTCTATCACACATCATGGTTGTATCATGCCAGCATGGAGCAGATACAGAGAGTGGGCAATTTCCCATGCATTTTTCTTCTGCTATGAGCAGTTGTGGGCTTTCTATTTCAAATGCTCAAATCGTAACCTTTTGATTCATTAAAAATTGAGGATGTCCAGTGGTCTGTATGGAAACTAGGGTTCTGGAAATAGCAGAGGTACCAGAACTCATGTATAGATGCCTGATGGTTCATTACCACTGATGGCTTATTAGTGCTTTTCACAGGAGTTGCAAATCTGTTTCTTGGTGCTCTCTTTCAAGAAAATGAGA
Source organism: Bucco capensis (assembly GCA_013396975.1). Lineage (NCBI taxonomy): Eukaryota > Metazoa > Chordata > Aves > Piciformes > Bucconidae > Bucco > Bucco capensis. The sequence continues at coordinate 30,341 of VWZO01020264.1, read as the reverse complement.
GAGTACTCCTTATCTCTGCATAGGCTACAAAACACTTGGATCATTTCTCCATGTGACATCAATAAAATGTGTTGGGACGAATTGTATACATGGTACTGTAGTTAGTCCACTCACACAAAACAGAGGGAGGAGAGGGAACATTTGTGTACCAGTGGTGTCTGCCTCTGTGTGCTTAACAAGGTCATAGCTGAGCTCTTTGTCTGGGTGAGGCAGTAAGCCAATGGCACATGCCTGATACTGATACTCTGCAGAATCTGTCTCAGAGTGCTTCATGGGCAAATCAATGGCATATTTGCATTGTTTTTTCTTGTGCTTTCCCTAGTATTACTATTGTTCTTATAACATGACAAGTATCCCTGGATGTCTTTTCTGTTCCTGTCAAGTAGGCCTGTCACAGGAGTTTATAATTCCACTGTATTTTAGGAAATGTTTCCTCATTCTTACTTAGAAGTATTGCCAAAGAAGAGGATCCACTTTTTTCCTTCCTTTTTTTTCTCCATGCCTTTCCTCATCCTTTTACTCCCCTTGCCTCTACAGTTTATTCTCCTATGGTACTTCTGCCCAGTGCTCACAAAATTCTTGAATTATCTGTCCTCGAAAAGAATGGGCCCTTCTCGTCTTACTTCTACCCACAGATCAAGTACCATGATAGTACTGTCTTTCTACTGAACTGTGGAATGTGCTATTATCCTCTCCATGTTGCATCATGAAACATTTCCATTCTTCACAGCAGAGCTTCATAACAAAGCTTACATTTCTGACTTAAAGCTCCTACACACTTTTTAACTTTCTACTTCTCTTGATATGTTACAGTTATCGCTCCTGAAAAATTCGTGGAAATTTCTCTTTGCAGCTGAAAGTAGCTAGAAGAGATCACTTTGATAGACAAAAATGAAATAAAACTTAAGTTTGCAGCTGGCCATTATGATGCAGCAATAGTATTGCTGTCATCTCAGTGCCTAGGGTATATCTCCATGGACTTATTCTGTATAAAGATTTTAAGTAAATATGACAGGAGCCCAATACCCTTCTGTCAATTTTAATGTCATAGCAGCAAGTATTCAGAGCAAAGTATGCACAAGAGGTCTGTTCTTCTCTCCAGAAAGTGCAAGTTAATAATAGGAATACCACATGGGTTAATACAAAGTTTTGCCATAAATATAGAGGATGAAAATTAGAAAAGGGTTTAGCCTTTTGAGAAATTAAGGAAATTCTCTTTATTCCTGCTGGTTTTGCTTTTTTTGTGGTGATAAACTTGGAATGAATGGGTTGGTATTTGACTTGGAAAGAGTGTGGAAACTTGCTTGCTGGTCAAAAGTTTGCACATAGCAGTTTATAAAACATGATACTGGGAAACAATGTGAAAGGAGGCTTATGAATGTATAAGACATTAATTTGGCTTCTTGTGTTCTTATTTTGAGTTCTTAAGCGTAACTCTGGTTGTGACCAAAAACCTGTAGTACTCCATGTGATTGGTTTTTTTCAGCCTGCATTAGAGACTAGATAAGCATTCAGCCACAGCTTTATGAGTCTGGGAGCAGCCTGAATTGTAGTCCAGCCTCACCACTTGATTTGCACCCACCATGTGATAGATGTTCTGGAAATCACTATGAGACTTAATATGGACTGTGAGATCTTTCTCAGATATATGTATTTATATCAGTATGATTTCTACTCTCTTTCTCTCACTGTTTACACTCATACTATGTTTTCCTACTGCAAGCAGGTTAACCATTTGAATTCTTGCTTGATGTTCTTTGGTTTTAGCAATCTCAGGGTGGTATGTCTTTAATTTTCTCCTAAAGACTTTGATAAAAAACGAAGAAAGTTGCCCAAAATGGTGTAGTCCCTCTAAAGTATTTTTAAGACTTCTTGTTGCAGAGGTTTTTGTCTGCTTCTAAGATCGTGTGAACTTGGAAGAGTTCAGCTGAATCACACAGTGCCTCATCTGACACTCCATCCTGCAGGAGAATTTGGTTGCTGCAAGTTCCAAATTCCTGTTCTTTTTGATTTATGTGTGAAGTGATTATGCCGTAAGCTACAGAGATATTTTCTCAGGAAAGCACTGGTTTTGGAGTATTATCCAAAGTCATCACTCCTTAGAAAATAAACAGTTTGGTGTTTAACTTGCCATTTTGCACAGTTTATGTGTTGTGATTAGAAACAAATAAAAAAACCTCTTGGTTTGGGAACTAGCTCCTGGGGACTAAGAGGCTATTTGAGGTAGTTAGAGATGGAGAAGGTGAAGAGGAGGACAGGATCATTACCTTCCCTGTAACCTCTGCCAAAAAATACCGTTAAACTTTTTCCTCTGATTCTGGCTCCTGCAGATCTTGAGCTCCCTCCAACTACTTGCTTTTGTAACTAAAGCTGAATGGGGATGTGTTTTATACTGAATTCTTAACGAGCCAACATTACACAAATGTTTAGCTGTACATCCTGGTAGACTGGGGGGAGACTTGGTGGTGGGAAGGAAAATAAGAAAATGGAACCAAGGCATAAATAGGGAGAAATACATTTTTGTAGTGAAAATGTCTCTTATTTGCAAAATGTTTATTCAAAATATGAAAATTTGAGAATAAGCTGTCAGTCATACCACATTATGCAAAGTCATGCAGTACAGAGTTTACAAATGTGCACACCTGTTCATATTTATGATAGAAGGTGCACTTACCGTGACAGTTACTGTTTCCACTTCTTAATTGTTTGGAAATCTGATTGCAGTGTCATGTTTTCATTAGTTTTCACACTGACGTACTGAGACTCCATTACTGTTGAACTCATCATCATCATGGCTAGGCTTCGCGAACAAAGATCCAGGGAGGGTTCCATCCATGCTTTTCGTCAGCGCTTTTTACAAGCACGCTGATGACTGAAAAGGCCAATGCGGGACAGACAAGAGCAGTTGCAAAAGGCACAGCAGAAGGACTCCCCAGGAGGTATAACCTGCAAGACATGATTCTTTCTACGCTGTCTTTTCTCCTCAAGAGTGATCCTGCGTGCCCTTTCAAAAACATCTGCGGCATTAAAAATAGTGTGTCTCCAGACCTCCCGATTGGAGGCTAGAGTAGACCAGTTAAGGTGATCAATATGACCAAGGCTGAGATATTGTTTCAGGGAGTCCTTGTATCTCCTTTTTGGGGCTCCTCTCTTGGGACAGCCATTGGCAAGTTCACCATACAGTATGATTTTAGGGAGGCGGAAGTTCTTCATCCTGGAGACGTGCCCTGCCCAACGCAGCTGCGTTCTCAGCAGCATGGCCTCAATGCTTGAAATTGCTGCACGTTCTAGGACAGAGGTATTAGTTACATAATCTGTCCAGTGGATGTTTAGGATTGTACGGAGACAGCGCTGATGGAAGCGCTCCAAGAGACGTAGGTGGTGGCAATAGATGACCCATGATTCGGAACCATATAAAAGAGTAGATAGCACAATGGCTCTATAAACACTGATCTTTGTACTTATCTTCAAGTGTTTATTTTGCCAGACTCTTTTATAGAGTTTTCCAAAAGCACTATATGCCTTTGCCAACCTATTGTCTATCTCTCCGTCAGTCTTACCGTCTGAGGAGAACTGTTGAACTACACAGAGTAAAACTGACCTCTGAATCAGGAGAGATCTCTGCATTTACATGTTAATAGACTTCCATGAAAGGTATATCCTGGTTCATTAACAAATAAAAAACTAGTAATTAAAATGTTTGTGTGTCCAAGTACACACAGGATGACGGAAATGGCTTTTTGTGAAGCATACAGAGGAACTAAGAAATCTTTAGAAAAAAATTATTTTTGCTAATCTAACTTAAATTGATACTTACGTACTATATTTTTGAAAGAATAATCACATTCTACTTAGGCACATTGTCCTCGATTTCAAAGGTGAATAGGCTAAGGATTTCTTAAGTCAACTCCATTATTATATTGTCACTTGTTGTAACACCCAGAGAGTGGCCAGAGGTACTACCCTTTGGTAGTTGTTTTGGAAAAACTGTATTCTTGCCTATAGCCAGAACTGTGCCACCAGGCAGTGGCTAAAGTAAAAGGAGTTATTTTAGTGTTCTTTGCTTTTCTTTTTTTTTTTCTTTTCTGCTCTGTAGAGAAATGGCCAATATAAAACACTAGTACAAACATCTAGTATGAAGTACCAACAATGTTGCTTCTCTTTAATAAATGTAAACTCAGTTGAGACTCTGCATGCTTGCTTTGTTTTCCTTCCTCGGAGAGACTGATCTATTTGTCCTGTAGAAGCAAAGTGGAGAAGGAAAGCTATGTGTATATCACAAAAAGAAAAAAATAAAATATAACCCTGTTCTGTATGGTAGAAGGTGATGTTGTCAAGTGATTAGCTACCATCTCGCAGGTGCTATAGTACTTCTTTAAGGAAATGAACTGCTTTAGCTATTATTAAAGCAATTAAAAGCCATTCAAACAAATGGAGCACCAGGATGTGACAGATCTAACAGGCTGAACTAGGAAATTAGCAGTTGGTTTTGTTAGATTAAGAGAAAAATCACTGATGGTATTGACATTCTGGAGTTTGTTTAAGATTTCTACATCCCACTGAAATGAATAGGTACTACTATAGAACTATATTCAGATTTAACTGAACATTGATCTGTTACCCATTTGTATTGTCATGGCTTCTATTATGACTTTAAAAAGCTAGACTTTTATTTCACACTGACTGAAAGCTTACTGTCTAAGAACTCCTCTTGAAATCCTTCAGATTTGAATCCCATTGCGATTGATTTCTTCAAGGTCATTTTCTGTGTATTTTCTTGGTACCAAAGTCCATTTCCATTGACAGTGGAAGTTTTGCAGGTGACTGTTGTAACATCTGATGTGACCTTCTAGATTAAATCCTTAAGATAAATATGAAAGGAGGAGACAGTCTGTTCTGATAGTGTTCAGGTGACTGCATGTTTCTAGGTGAAAGATAAAAATACTGCCTTTCTGACCACAGCAGCTCAGCAACAGGCATAGTATATTTAAACAAAGATGCAGCCTTGTCTGAATCCCTTTTAGAGAATTTTGTGTCTTTTGTCACATTAGAAACCAAGCTGGGCTGTTTATTAGGAGCTAGGGAGGTTCTTACAATTAAAAGCTGTTAAGCTGAAAACATTTTTTAATTCTGTCTTCTGTTGCTCTTAGGAGCTCTAAATGTAAGATTGCATACTTTAAGAATGTTTTCTATGTCTGAATTAAGAGGAATTCTGGGTTCTAGGATTTACTGGTCTCTCACTCCTGTGACAAGATTTATGCCTCTAGAAATGTCACTTGCCAGAGAATAGGGAGTATTTTGTCAACAACTTTGTACTAAAGCAAGTTGCTGCCCAATACAGCCAGTTCACACAATCTTCAGCATGGGATCTGATGCTACCAGAGTGTCATCATGACCTTCCACAACGCTCTTTGTTGTGCTCATAGCTTTCACAGGAATGGTCTGTTGGAATGGGCCAGAACTTCATCATGGTCTGTTCTGCTGTGGGCAGAGCCACAAACAGCCACAGAAGTGAAAAAAATGCTAATTTTTGTCTGAATTTGCTTTGGAGAGTTTCATGTAACAGTAGAATGCAACTGCAGAATGGAAACCACGCAGAATTCATTGTGTAAAATTGGGTTGAAAAGACTCCTCACAATAATGCTGTGACTGTGGAAGGTGTTTTAATATTTATGCAGGCATATGCATGCACATTTGACTGTCTGCAATGTAGTTTGGGATAATAAACAATATTGCAATTGTTCAAAACAGTAGGAGATTGAGAGGTGCACATCTCCTGAATGATTAATAGCTTGAGACATCAAAAAGCAAGATTCAGGTATGAATCTTTTCTAACAGGAAAGGCTGGGACAAACACAGATTCACTTGGGCAGGAGTGAGAAGATTTTCACCTTCTCATTACCTTCTGCCTTCTGTATCTCCTTCATTGCACTGATGCCATGTGTTCCTAGAACAGTGTCACGCTGTTTTTCCAGTTCCATTCCATCTGCTGGGAGATGGAGGAGCTACAGCAGTGCTGCAACCAAGTTATGTGTCTCCGTAGCTGAGACACTGCAGTGCAGGCCCACAGTCATGATATTCTCAGTATGGAAGTGTGTTACTGGCATGGGAACATGCACAGGTGTGTACTTCAGCACCTGACTAATAGTGGAAGTGCTGGTCCTCTCTTCCCTTTGCACCATGGTATTTGCTGGCCATTTTGCTAATAAAGCATTTAGGTCCCACTTAAAAGTCTCTCCTACTTAATTTCTTTAAGAGTTTCCTGCCACTTAGGTACTGCTTGCTTTATGTCAGTTTTCGTAACTCTTGTTTTGCCACAGTTAAGTGGCTCCAGATATTTAGTGGGCTAATGCTGCAGTTGCTGTCTGCAATAAGTTTGTCAATGATGTTCACAAAGAGCTAATGTAGATGCTACGATAATAGGGTTAAATGCTAATAAATGAACTAGCAATTGGAAACTTAAAGTCTATTTCTAAATCCTCTGAGTGCACAGAAAAGGTGAAATACTTAAATCTTCATATTGTGATCAGAAGAAGGCATGAAAGAGAAATTTACTCTGAGAGCAATGTCCTGTATAACTATATATATGAGTTGATATCTTTCTTAAATAGTTGTCTTTTGTGGCTAACACATGCACTAAAACCAAAGATGAAAGTGAGACTGGTGAGATTAATCGGGCTATATGCCCCAATATATTGACAGTGAATGTAAGTCACTGAGGAGTATCAGTCAGTTGCTATTAAATATAATGGCCAGTGATTGACCACCTTGTTAAAAAAATCAGGACACCCGATTTACTTTATGTGAATAGCAAAACAAGTAGTCATTAAAAATTTCCTGATAGGACATTGAGTTCTTCCTTCAAACTTGCATTAATTTTGCATGCATAGAAAGAGGAATGATTTAACAGAAGGAAAGCTGTCTCATAGGGTATATCAGGGCACAGACTAACGTAAGGGGACAAGAAAAGTCTTTTCTAGAGGTAGTATCTGTAGGTATGTGCATGAATTTGTGTGTGTGTGTAGATACATACTGTTCTTCATCAAGATTTGACATCAAGGGGAAGTATTCCTTTTTACTTGTTTTGGTATTTACCACAGCACCTGGAATTCTTTGAGATTGTTTTCTATTTACAGTATATGATACTCAGAGGTTCAACAGTGCCATCCTGTGGATGATCTTAAAGGTCTGAAAGCTATGGAAGATAAATAAATGACCTCAACAGGATAAATTATCATAGAGTATCAGATACTGTATGTCCCTGTGTGATCAGCTAGAATATTTCCCTTGGGTAGTCAGTCAGACTAATAATTACTTTTCTGTCCAGAAAATTAAGAACCTAAATGTATTATAACCAATGTGAAAATATTTCCAGCAAGCTGATGAGCATCATGCTTGTTAGTTTTATGCTGTTGCTGGGAAATGTGTTTTTAATCATCTCAGTGTATTTTTAATTATCCTGGAATTTATTTTCGCAGACAATGCCAAAATGAAAGGCAACTATATAGATTCAAATAAACATTCCTATAAGGAATATCTGGACATCTTTAAAGAGGCATTAGACTGAAACTAAGACTAGTTAGCTTTCATGTTTCATAACCAGAAAATATGAATTTTCTAAGCAATCTTGAAGATTAAGCTTGGATGGTTTGAACAACTGTTCAAAATGCTTTTAATTCGAGAAAGATAAGGGCACAATTAAAGTCTGAAGTTTTGTTGATTTAAGATGGAATTCTGCTCAGAATATTTGGAGAACTTTCTGTTCATAATGTGAATATCATGCCAGGACAAGGTAGAAAATAGCAAAACTTGCACAGGCATGGAGTGCAGTTTTTGGTTTGGGGTTTTTTTGGTTGGTTGGTTGTTTTTTGTTGGACTCAGTGATTTGAGACGTCCTTTCCAACCATGAATATTCTGTGTGATTCTGTGAACAGTGAGGGGATGAGTGGGTAACTGCAGATCATACAATTTCGTATATGATTTGCATTTTGCTTGCCTAAGCAACTTGTTAATGAGTGACTGATAAGTTTATTGTGACAGGACAATCTCAAAAATTACATCGTATACCTGAGGATGTTGTCCAAATGCTTCTTGAATTCTGTCAGGTGTGGCACTGTGAATGCTTCCCTAAAGAGCCTGTTCCAGTGCTCCACCACCCTCTGGGTCAAGAACTTTTTCTTAGTTTCCAACCTAAAACTACTCTGTCAGAGCTTCATTCCATTCCCTTATGTCCTGACACTGGTCACCAGACAGAGGAGATCAGCTCCTGCACTTCCACTTCCCCTCATGAGGAAGTTATAGACCACAATGAGGTGTCCCCTCAGTCCCCTCTTCTCCAGGCTGAACAAACCAAGTGACCTTAGCTGTTCCTCCTATGGCTTCCTCTCTATACCATTCACCATCTTCGTGGGTTTCCTCTGGATACTCTCCAACAGCTTCATAATCCTCCTGTACTGTGGTGCCCAAAACTGTACACAGTAGTCGAAGTGAGGCTGCACTAGCACAGATTAGAGTGGGACTATCACCTTCCTTGACTGGCTAACAATGCAGTGCATGATACACCTCAGGATACAGTTGGCCCTTGTGGCTACCTATTCAACCAGAATCCCCAGATCCCTCTCTGCAGGGCTGCTCTCTAGTCTCTCATTACCCAATCTGTATGTCCATCCAGTGTCGCCCTTTTGCAGGTGCAAAATCCAGCACTTGCCTTGTTAAACTTCACACGGTTGGTGATTGTCCAGCCCTCTAGTCTGTCCAGATCTCTCTGCATGGCCTCTCTGTTGACTTTGAGGGAGTCAACAGCTCCTCCTGATTTGGTGTCATTAGTTAACTTAGTATACCTTGTAGTCCTTTATCCAAATCGTTTATGAAGATATTGGAGAGCATTGGCCCCAAAATGGAGCCATGTGGAGCTCCAGTAGTGACCAGTCGCCAGCCCAATGTAACCTCATTTACTATAATCCTTTTAGCCTGACCCATTAGCCAGTTGTTCACCCATCATATGATGTGCTTACCTATCTGTATGTTCAGAAGGATACTGTGGGGGACAGTATCAAAGGCTTTACTGAAATCCAAAAGATGACATCAACTGGTCTCCATTGGTTGACCAGGTAGGTAACCTTGTCATAAAAGGAAATGAAGTTTGTTAAGTAGTATTTTCCCCTTGTAAACCATTGCTGGCTGCAACTGTGTTATCTTGTTTTTCAGTAGCTCCCAGGATAATTTTCTCCATGATTTTACTAGGTACAGAAGTAAGACTAAGAGGCTTATAGTTACTAGTGTCATCCCTGTTACCCTTCTTGAAAATAGGGACAACATTTGTCAGCTTCCAGTTGATTGGGACCTCACTAGGTTCCCAAGAGAGGTTTCCAACAATGGAAAATTGTTGAGAGAGGCCTTGCAATGTCATCTGCCAGCTCTTTAAGTAACCATTGGATGAATCCCATCAGACTCCACAGACTTATAGGGACCTAGCTGGAGCAGCAAGTCCCGCACAAGTTTAGATTTGGCTTGCAATTCAACATTCTAACTTTTATACGTTTCTATAGTAACTGATGTGAATGAATTTGTGTCATATAGACGTCTAATTCTGCTTTTGAATCTCACTGAACTCCTGATCTTGCCTTATTTTCTGCATTTACTTCTATGTTATTTTAAAGATATCTGCTATTATTAGTTTTAAATGTGTCTTCTGCTTTATTAATGTGTCATTTTTATAAAGAAGGTAAATTAGAACAATGTTCTCCTCTCTTTTGTACACTGTGTACAAATAGTTCTTAGCTCTTTACTCATATAGAAGGTTCCCTCTACTCTCTCAGTTGTTTTGTCCATCTTTTTTTCTGCTCTAATTCTTCACTTACGATGTTCCTGCACAGAATACAGTATTTTAAATGAAGTATACTGCAAGGTATTAATTTTAGTATTGCTTTTTCTCATTCTTTATTTGTCTTAGTATGATATTTTGATTGTTCTGATCACCAGTGAACGTGGAGCACTAGCCTTCTACACCAGCTTGTTGTAGTAAGACCCATTTCCCATTGCAGGAGCTTTTATAATTCATGTGGCGATGGGTGATGTATATGTGTGATTCTATTTCCTGGTTTGCCAACTCTAAGCACAGCCTTTTGGTTTGGATCACACTGTAAGTGATGCTCATAGTCTTTCCTCCAGATTGGATCTGCCATTCAACTTGCCACTCGAATGTGACATTAGACTCAGATCCATCCCATCAGGTAATGCTGCAGTTTGCAATTCAGATGCTGCCAACGGGAGAGTGGCTGCAGGTGTTCATCCCCTGCATGGCTGTAAGAACATGCTGTGCTTTTTCCTACATTTGGGACCACTCTTAAACAGCTGTGAACCTGTGTAATCTCTATATGTACACATGCATAGCCTCTCCACATGTGTATGCACATACACTGTATATATAGATATAGTTAATAGCTATAAAATTCCTTGTTAACTTATAAAACTAATATATTCAGTTTCTCTATTTTGAATGGAGTGGAATAAATACTTATCTGTCCTCTGTATGTTCTGTGGCCTGTAGGAGAGTTCAGAGTAATTCTAATGTCACTGTGTTTGTGTTTACAGTATGTCTGTCAGACCTCAGTTGACTAATCTTTCTAAGGTGAAGTTACAACATTTTGGTATTATTAATGCTTTGTTTCATCTAGTTAATGATCTTTTCAAGTATTCCATCTTTGTTATTTACTTGCAATGTCAGATAAAGATCTTACTTAAGTATTATGAAATAATAGAAATCCTTATTTTATTTGAATACAGTCAGGATAAATGAATCCAGTAGAGAGTTTGATGTTTAACAGGTGCACTTCTTAGCAGCATCACACATGTAAAATTAGGGTAAGTTCTTTGAACACTCAGATCTTAACAGATGTGTTCTTTTTCTCCATATGTTATATAAAATAAGGATTTGCTCTGAAAGTATGGACAAACACTAACCAATCTTGGGAAACACGTATTCCTAACACAAAATTGTCAGTGGCTATTATTTAACTTTAAATAAATGTGTGCATTAAATAGCTGTAAAGCACATATATATATTAAAAGCCCCCAGGTTTTGTCAGAAAGTAATTTTTTTTCTTTCTTGTTTACTGACGCCTAGACAAAGGAATACTGTGTCTTCAAAACAACATCTGTCAAATCGATTTTCATCAGATTAAGTATATCCTCAAAGCAACCATCACAGCTTACAAAATACTGGAAATGTAGGTTGTACTTTGCATAAAACACCAGTAGAATTTAAAGCACTTGAAAGTGTTTTACAAATGTAGCAATGATAGCCTGTGCATATTTTCCATTTTTGTTTCTATTTTTGGTAAGTTCTTGGGAAAGACAATGAGTGATGTTGCTGCACTGAAATCCTAGTAGATGTCCCAGAGTGCAATTACAGAGTTACAATCCTGGAAGCTATTATGGGTCCTCAAAAGCCAATTGTTTGAGAGTCTGGCAGTAGAGATTGAATTTATTACAAAAAAGTTCATCTGTAGAAAGATTTCTCTCATTAAGAATGAAATTAAATTGTGCATTGGTGACTGATTATCCAGGCCTTTCTCTGATCTATTGCATTCTTTGTGTGTATATATATGTGATTATGTATGCACTGGCCCGATTCTGGCTCTATAGATTATCAAAGATAACTGATAATATTATTTTTTTAAAGATTTTTTCCAGGACACTGTAATCTGGTAAAATAGGGTGAAAGCTGGCATCTTTACCATAGTACATTAACTACAGACTCAATCATTCGCATTTCTGGCCAGCTTTCTGGCTGTTTTCTTCCTAGGGAATAATTAATGCATGGATGAGTTTCATAATAGGCTGGTGGGTCTTCCATAGGAGTGAAGCATTTTGCCTTTATAATTGGTTAAGTAGAGGTGAAGCCTCATTACAGTATGTGGCCACACCTGAGCATGGGAACTCAGGTCAGCCAGAAGTGAACACTGGGTTTTCTGTAAAAGATCTTTGTGGATAGAGGGTAGTGGTGCTTGAGCTGGAAGCCAGGTCAATGTTCCCATTAGGTTCCATTTAAAAGTTGGACGTCTAGCATAAAGCAAGAAAAGTACAGTCAAAAATCTGTGGAGAGGACAAATTTGGAAGTAAAGGACAAATCTGTTCCAGCTGCATCTGGGTGGAACTACATTTTTAGAACTCTGATTTCCAATTAGGTTGTTCTCAGTGTCAGTGAATTGCTCTGTGTTGTCCTAAAATCTTCTATGTAAATGCTAGATGAGTTAGCGTGAGGTGTTGTGTTGCCTACCATACACCTGTGGGATAGTTCTAAGTAGTATCCTTTTCCTAAGGCAGTGCAACTAAGGACAGTCACAGAACCAGTTGCATACAAACAAGGCTAAATACAATATTTCATCATGAAGTTCAAGATAAATGCTTTGTATCTGAAGGATGTAGTTTTTACCAAGAAAATAGTATTGCTTATTTCTGTCTTCTTTATAAAGATACAATAATTACTTCTGCAGTATTACGTGAAACATAAACTTCAGGCTGGATTTTAGCTTAGCCGAATATGAAAATGATCTTTATAGGATCTTCAGCCTAGTTCCTTAGACAAAAGAACATATATCTAAGTAAAAATAAGTATGGAAATGTTGTCGTTGTTGTGGCTAGGCTTCACAAACGAAGATCCAGGGAGGGCTCCATTCACGCTCCTCATCAGCGCCTTTTACAAGCGCCCTGATTAAAAGAGGATAGCGGATAGCACCCTCAAGCCTGCGCAATGGATTTTTTTTAGGTGAGACACAGCACGCGCAGAGCTGGACCCACCCTTTAGTCCTGAGGTTCATCTGCCAGGGCCTAGCAAGCTTGGACGCTGGCAGCGAAGTCCTTAGGACGGAGGTTTAACCTCTTAGATGGAAGGCCTTCCAGGGCTAAACGAGCTCCATCTGCCCTTTTTTGGAATCAGAGTTGTCCTTTTCCTAGGATGACTGCCAGAAGGCTAATGAGCTCATCCTATCCATACAAGGATTATAGGAACATGGGTTTCACTCCCCACACTTTACCGTGGGCAATGAGTTTAATGTTCCCTTTGCTGTTGGCACAGTTATCACACCAGGGGCCACAGGAGACCCCAAGTGATTTTCAGACTGTGCCTAATGGAAATGTACCAACTATTCTAACTATATCCAGCTCTGTTGTGTACCCAAGGAACTTAGCACTTGCAAGCTTGACATTTCAAACAGAAAAACAGAGTTTCTGAGAAGAGTTTTGCAATTTGCAGCAGGAGAAACTACATTTGAAATAACCATTATGCCAGAGATTCCTCCAGGTTGTCATTTTTGGGCAATACCATGGAGCATTTCACTTGTTTTTAAAGCCAGAATTAGGAAGCAGCAGATAATACAGTGTGGTGGTGGGCAGACAAGCTGTAGCATGTTCAGCAAATACAGGCACTTTTGGAGATGTTGATTTGAATTTCATGCATCATCGAAGCATAGAGAACACTGAAAGTTCATGGTAAGAATATAAGAAAAAATCCATCTGATTTGAATTTCTCACTATCCAATATTGTTAATAATGCAATGTCAAACAAATAACTGTTTCTCTGAGTGTGACTAAAGCCAGATTCCATGTATAGTTGAAGAATAACTTGCCACACACTTTTTTTCCATTTACTGTTCATTTCCTTTATGATGTCATGGTGTTAGTTTATCAATGGTACCTCAAGCCACTGCAGTACATCTGTGTTTTCTCAGTCAGAGTTGTTTCTTTGAGTTTGTTACTCAGCATACAGGAAATTTCATGCAAACTGTAACGTAATGATTGGCTTAGTACAACTAGGATAAAATTAGAGTGTTTTGGCATTGGTCTTTGCTTGTTATTAGTTTATACTAACAAAATTAGACTGAAGAAGTCTAATATGGCTATCAAAATATTCTTTCTTATTGCAGGAAATATTGTTGGTATTCTTAAATAGAGGTATGTTGGAGCAGAACTTTCTTTCTCCGTTTTTCTAATCCTGTCTTTCTGATTTTTTAAAAAATTTCTGGAAAGGATGATGAGTATTGTTAAATAACTAGGATATTCAGAGACTGTGTAGCAATACTGTGACTTAAACAAGGCTCAGGCAATATTTATTAGACCATTATATCAGGGTCTAATACTGTGCTGTTTGTCACCTTAACTTCACATAACATCATATGAATAAATCTTTACAAGCTGTGTAGTTGTAAAAAGCATCATAATGATCAGTATCATTCCTCTAATAAATCATTTGATTTGTGTTTGCTTTGTATTGTTCCAACCTCGTCAGCCATAACATCGCAGGGTAAGGACCCTTCTCATGATGCAAATTAATGAACCACCTGCTGAGTCTCAATTATGGACATGCTCAGAAGAAGGCACAACTCTACCTCTGCGCTCTCCTTCCCTTTGCAATAGCACAGGTTACAGAAGTATTACCTCTATTATGGAGATTTGCTGGGGCCCCTGGTCTTAATCTTTCTGCGGACTCTGTGCGAGATGTATGGTTTTACTTGCCCAGGAGACCACTGAAATTGCTGCGTATTTATAATTTAGATACTGTGGCAAAGCTAGGTGGCAACAGGGGTGAAGTATTAGATGTGGCAGTACTTTGGCTTCCATGTAGAGATGGTCAGTTCAGTAGATTGGTGGCCCAGGGAAACTGATTGCTTGTGCTGACAAAGCTACAGAGTTGAATTCTGCCTGTGGAGAGTCTGTTCCTATTGGCATGGAGAGAGGTCTGCAAGTGAAAAAGGAGGACAGACATTGCTTTATGTCTTTTAACATTTGTTTTATTGCAGGCATGATTCTCCTCAGTGTAATGGAGTAGATAAATATCTGCTTGAAAATCCATGATTTAAAGTATTCGGTGGTGTTTTTTCTGAGAGTCAGAATCTTAACCCATTTGGCCGACAGACATAAACTTTAATTTTATTTTATTCTCCATCATAGTAGTAAGTTAGTCCAACTACATGTTTCATTGTTGCAATACAAATATACTAAGCCTAACGTACTCCTGGCAGCTTATATATAAAATCTAAGGATTAAGACAGCAGAGCAAACAAACAAAGACTCTTAGCTTTAAGTAATGAAAGGAGTGTTGTTGGACTAGCCTTTTACTGCTGGCACAATCAATGTGAAGTAATAGCAGCCAAAACCTACAGGTCTGTTCTTGGCTGCAGTGCTAGTAAGGCAATAGTCATTTAAAGAGGAAATATGTCTTGTCTGTTTGAAACATTGATTAATTGCCAAAATTGCCGTTTTTGTGTGTGTTGCATATATGATGTACTTTTCATTTCTGTCTCCTAAATAATTTGTACAAATAATGCCTCTTATTTTTTTCAGCCCACCTAAACCAACGGTGTTCATCTCTGGTGTCATTGCTAGGGTAAGACTACTATTAAATTTCTTTCAATCATAGAAAAATTACTGTAGCCTTTTCAGAATTACAAGTGATCAGAGCAAAATCAATCTTTTTCATTCCACTTCCTCTTTTACGAGAAGAGGCTTTGTGTTTTGTGTTATTTGTGTAAGTCCATTTGAGCATTCTTTTTGGGTTTGTGTGAAATTGAAATTATTTATTGAAATCACTTCCACCATTTTACTTAGAATTTTAGCACTTTAAGTTTATTGGCTCTTCTTTTCATATCTAAGCTAGATATTAGTGTATTCATTTACTTTAAAAGAGGTTGCATGTTAAATCTGTTGCTATAGCTTGATGTGTGATAAGGACTGATACTCCTGTCTGGAAGGAGATACTGTTTCAGTTGCCATACATGCCTTGAGGTACTTGGGATTCAAGACATTATTTCTTGGATTTTAACAGCAGGCAGGCAGGACCCAGAAATCTATAAGCGAAATCATTAGTATTAACTAGTATTAACTAATTAGTATTAGTATTAACTAATTAATTAAATAATATTAATTAATTAATTTAATAATAACTAACAATTAATTGTATGATCAGTATTGATGCTTTTAGCATTGGGACAGGATTTTTCATCGTGGCTTTATGTGATGGGTACCTTTGTCATGACAGACTTACATCACTGGAGTGTGTAATGTGGTTTACTGTAAGATGCTGTATTTTTGTCAGATCACATAGATAGAAAGAGCGAGCTGATACCATTTTTCCTAGCCCATGAAGATAGTAGACAGGCACTACTGTATTTCCTGGACCTCCATCTGCACCAAGCTGGATACCTATTTAGGTATTTAGATGCCTAATTACTTCTAATTTATCACATTAATATTAAGTAGTTTTGATAGCGCTTTGACAGTTGTAGGGTCATGATATTTTTTTTGAGTGGCTAAGGAAAACATAGACATAAAAAACACAGGCCCCCAGTGTAGTAGACATGCAAAAGATTCAAAATGGAATTAAAAAATTTTCTTAGTTTTGTAACTCAGCTCTTCAGTTAGTCAATTACTTGATAAGGTACTATAGTTATCAGTAAGCTGTCAGCTACAAGTTTGTTTATTTATTAACCTATGAAAAGCAAAATTGTTCTTTCATTTTCTCAGACTATAGTTCTCAAATGTATCAGAATTTCTTCTCTATGTAATAAACAAAACCTAGCAACACTTTTTTGAATCTAGAGTAATTTTTCAACTGTGTTTTCAAGTTTCCTGGTAATATAATTCTCACCAGTGTCAAGTGGAGGTTTATATACTGTGACCTGTTTTGCTTAATGTCTTTATCAGACAGAATGCTCCTCAACAGGTTTGTAGATTGCACCAAATTGAAAGCAACAGTTAATAGGTTTGAGGGCAGGGCTGCTACTTGGAGGGACCTGGACAGGCAGTAGCTGGACATGAGCCAGCTGCATGTTTGAGAGCAAGAAAGCCAACAATATCCTGGGCTGTGTTGACAGGAAAGTAGCTGGTAGATCAAAAGAAGGGATTATCCCACTGTTCAGTATGTTTTAGGCCACATACAGAATATTTCATCCAGTTTTGGACTCAGCCAAAAGTATGAAAGCTGTTAATAAACCAGATTAGTTCACTGGAGGGTCATCAAGGTGGTCAGGGTTCAGCACATGCCCTGGGAGGAGAGGATGAAGGAACAGGCCTTGTTTAGTGTGAAGAAGAGATGTTTTCAGGAGGACCTAACAACAACCTTCCCTCATCTGCAAGGAAGTTATCAAGAAGATGGAGCCAGGCTGTTTGTAGTGTGCATGGCAGGCAGACAAGAGACAACAGACACAAACCGAAATGGAAGGGCCTGATTAGATATAAAAAAACCCACCCTTTTTCACTGTGAGGACATTCAGCCAGTGGAGCAGGTTACCTGGAGGGGTTATTCAGTCCTTGGATGTTTTCAAGATCAGACTGGATAAAAACCTTGAGTAAGCTGGTTTTATCTACAGCTTTGAGAGGGAGGTTGGACTAGAGACATCCTTTCCTACCTGAATGATTCTACTATATTTTAATTCTAAGGTAGGCATTTCCTGCTAACATTTACAGACTGACTCTCATCTGCTCAACTGTTACAGTACCCACAAGTCATAGAAGAGCTGAATTCACATCATCTGTTTTGAGACAACAAGGTGTGAGGTGTCAGAGAGGTATGGAAAAGGCAAACAGCAGCATCAGGAGGAAAGAAGGTAGAAAATGTCAAGTCTGGGAAGAGAAGATCTTTGAAAAATGGATGCAAATTGGAGTAGAGAAAAAAGTGGAAAAATATAAAGCGTTAACCTAGTGATCAAGATTTAAAACAGAAAACAGAACAGAAAGGAAGAATTTGGAGTAGATCCAAATGGGATCAGGTGTGAAACAGGCCATCTGAGACATCAGCTGTGTCCAAAATACCTCTGCGTAAAAATACCTCATGGGACTGCCCAAGTAGTAAATAGGTAGCATAAGGGTTACACCTGATCTGAGCCTGCCCAACAGCAGCACATAAGAACTAACACTAGCAGGCCTGGTTAAAAGAGCATATTAAAAGCCAGCCACCCCTAAGATTTGAGTCAAAAGTAGTTTTAGATCCTGCCTTTCTTCCTCCAGAACTTACATTCCTACAGTTGATTTTTGTGTACAGGTAGTTTTTTACACTGCCTTACCTTATTTGTAAAATAGTCTCCTCTTTCTAGTTGCTTTGAGAGACCACACAGGTCAAGAAGGTCTGACTGTACAGAGCCAGTGAAAGTGACTTAGCATGAGGAACTATTGAGTACTGAAGATAAGAATGTGGGGGGTTTTCCCTTGGGTCACTTTAAGTTGCTGGTTCTTTGTGTGTGATTGGAACAGGTGAAACTTGCGTGAGAGAAATTTTAAAGGTGGCTAAAAGAATGGCTAGATAGGATGTGCACAGGGAGACTCAGAATAACATGCAACACTGTTTTCCATCTGCTTTTTATGTTTTTAAAAACTTACATCCATTGAACTGGGAAGTATGCTTTTAGGATTTCTTACATTTTTCCTGATGTGTTCTTTGAACAGGGTGATAAGGACTTCCCTCCAGCTGCAGCTCAGGTGGCTCACCAGAAACCACATCCTTCTGTGGAAAAGCTTCCTCACCCACAACATGTCAAACAGCATATCCACCAGCCCCGCAAGTAAGGGCCATCAAAATCTCAGCCAAACTACCATCAGTGAATAAGTATTTGAGAGAAGACTAAAAGCCTTTAGGATTTGTACTGTCAAATCAGTGAAATTGATCTCTAAAATACTACATGGTTTCTTTTACTTTAATTCTCAAGGGTTAATAAGAATGAAGACATTGTTCTGTTGTTATCCCTGATGGAAAAATCTCTGTTAAGTATCTGCTAATCAGGAGTGGGGTTTTGTAAAATTTTCTTATTGCCAGGATAAAACTTCAGTATGAATAATATGATTAATGAGCTTAAAACTTGTACTTTTAGTTGTGGCACTGCAATAGCAGATAGTTAATGCAGTTTTTCTGGTAAGCTGGTGAGGAAGAATAGCTCTTTTGTACTGGTACCTTACTATCTGGAGAGAGTTTGTTGTGTGTGTTGAGACAGAAGTCAGTGGTTGTCTGTCTTAGGTAGTCTCCTTGCAGTCTTCAGTATCCTGCAGCATTAAAACCCAGTGACTGTGCCCTCTGATTTCAAGAGGTTATAAAAGGGCCCCAAAACATTCTTAAGTGGACAGAAATCCAGCCAGATCTTCTTTACACCCATTTGCACTCACAGTCTTGCTGAGGTTCTTCTGTTTGGAGGTCTGTGGGTATGGAAAGGGGAAGATAAATCAATATTCCAAGAACACTGCTGCTATAGGCAATGGATTTGTGATCTCATAGGTCTCACTAGGGGCTGTATTTTTATGAGATTATGATTTCTCAGTTCTAATAAGCTCAGGCCCCTTCATAATTGAACTTAAAATAAACTGGCAAAAAAATCTGTTTTTTAACTTACAGTTTAATGTCACTGTTTGAAATAAAGAGAAACCATTACTTAATGTGTTTATTTTTATGATTCGACTTCTGTTGCTCATCATGTTTTTCCTAGTTGTCTTGTAGTGAATAAGGACAGTAGTGATATGAGTGAATTAAAAAAGTTACTTTTCAAATACAGCAGTTGGATTAGTTTTGATCACGTAATTTAATCTTTTGATTGTACAGTTCAAAATCACTTAGCTCTGTAATTTTCCTTCTGCAATTCATCTCTGTAAAACCCAGGAAAATAATTTTTTTAACATTCCACCTACACTTTTAAATATATTTCTGGTTTTAACTGACTATAAATACAGTACAGCCTTTAGTACCCTCTAAGTTTATAAAACTTCTAATAACATCAAAAAAGTGGGTACAGCTAGTGCTGCAAACATTCACCTGGCAAGTGAGGGAAAGGTTGAGGTCATATGGGGCTTTAGTAGTTCATTATTTTCAAATAGTGTAGAAAACCAGTGAGGAGAGTTTTAAACATTTTTTTTTAATTTCTGGATATTAAATAATTATTCCCCGAGTAGCTGATTTAAAATAACACCAACAAAATAATGTAAAATAATGGCCCATTACACAAGGGAAGAGCTCACTTCATGTCGATGAGAGGGGCCTGGCATTTCCATCTCTTCATAAGCTTGAAATGGAAATGTTTTGCAGAGGATAGCCATGGATATATTTGTTCTACATTCAAGGAAGGATGTACAATCTGTATATGCAGTTCTTATCTTCAGTTTAATTAGATAACCATACTTGCCTTAAGAAACAAGCGTTGTTTGTAAGAATTATTCTGTATTAGAATATGCATAATTTTGAAAATACTCTTTCTGTTTCCAGTGTTGGTATGTCTGAGGCCTTGTTTGTAGCCACTCATGAGTGTACAAGTGATTCACTCATGAGTAATTCATTCCCGAGGGTGTCATTGTTGAGCCTTGTGGAATGTCTGCATGAGGTAATTTGCTGGCAGGAACGGTTGTGGATTTAGGACAGAAAAAAGCAGCATTTCATTGGCAACGCAACCATTAGCTGTTAGTGTGCTGCATCAGCTATGAAGCACATCATCACAATCACTTGGTACTAGTAGCTGCTGGCTTGCAAGTACCATCCAGCTGATACCATCCGTCTCTCCTACTCTTGTGCCTACATTTCAAGTAAAGTCCAGACTCCAAGCTGTAGTCAATGGTCATGTAGTCAAGACAGTCAGTAGAGTTTAGGTATGGCATCTTTGACCAAGTGGAAGTGTCTTTCAAGATGAGCTAGATTACTCTCAACTCCATTGACTTCAGTGGTAGACCAAATGTACCTCAGTGTAGAAGCACACAGTTAAGTTGGGATGGGTTCCTCTACTCTGTGTCTAGTAATACCTGGTAGAAGTGCTTCTGAAAGCAACACCACATTTCCATTCTACTACTAAAATTTAGGAACATGGATGGTTTTGAATTACAAACTACTGCTCCTGGTTGTCAACACAATATATACAGTATATGTAGATGATACCTGAATTTTGTCTCTGATTACTTATTACATATCCTTATATGTAAGTTTGTACAATGGAGTATGACTGTCAAGATAGCTTTAGTGGCTTTTAGAGTGCAGGAATTCCCATATGGTTAGAAAACAGCTCTGTATGAAAGCATATTACATATTGTTGGGATGTATCCATATTCATATATAGGTGTCCTTACCAAAGCATTACCTTGCCCAAAATAATCACAACTGGTGATCTGATTTCCTACTGATGATTACTGATACTTGTGAAGTATGTTACAATAACATACAAGCAGAGGATATGTTCAGCTGTTACCTTGAAATGATTACAAAATAAATTTTCTGTAATTGTCAATGTGGCAATAATGCAACAATAAAGCATGAAGTTGTATATTGGGCTCTTTTTTCTGTAAGTACTGTGTAAATCAGCACGGTGCAGTTTTTGGGTTTATGGGATTTTATTGCAGAATACTGCACAACTAATAAGCATTTTATAGACAGTAAAATTTATTAGGTAGTTTTATGACACAGTGGATGGGCTGATTTGGATGGTCCAGTCTCATTTAAAATAAAAATGAGATGCTATGAGCTAGAATGGGATTTGATGTTTTCTACTATGAAATTGGAGATCCTCAATCGATCTTTGTGAAGGTGTAGAATCTAAGACTGGTAATAAATCAGTGTGGTAAAGGAAATTAAATTTAACATTTTCTGTTGCTTTTCAAGTTCTAATATTTCAGAGAAAGAAAGTATTACAGTCAGAAGCTTCTCATAAAACTTCAGTTAACATTGCATAGTGCATGCCATAATAGAAGTGATTCACAAAGCAGTTTGGAGAAATGGCTGCAGTGTTTCTGGAAGCCTTCTAGTACTTGGAGCATCCTAAATTTAGTATATGTGTCATATGTATATAATACAACAAATATATGTGATACATGATAGATTAACTGCCCTGAGACTATTACGGTGTTGCATCCTTAGATTCTGCACTCACATAATTATGTGCTACATTATTCCAACTTTCATTAAAATTTGGGGAGAATACATGTGCTTTATGTCTGGCATGCTGTTGATTGAGTTGTCTGTAATTATTCCAAGTTCCATGGCCCTCCTATCAAGAGGTATTGCAAATGTTATTAGCAATTAAAATCATTTGCTTCTAGTTTCAGCAGTGTGGTTTATTTTGTCATTGGGTGTTTTGAAACATAAGTCCAGTACTTGTGTCCATGGCAGTATGATCATCACATGCTCCTCCTGGCTGGTTCATGAAAATATTCACAGCAATCTATTTTATACCAAGGTGAAGGGGATGGACTGAAGGTATGTTTTTGTCCTTTGGAGTAACTTTATTCTGAATGCTTACTATCTTTACAGAGGAGGGAGATACAGGTTTTGTAAACCATGTCTCATGTCCCTTCCATTTTGGGTATATCAAGCTTAAAATTATACTGAAGTCTAGGCCAATATCCTAGCTATAGGATTAAGATATGTTAATCACACTTTAGAAAATATGGGGATGTCAGTAAAGTTACACTTAAAGCAGGAAGAGATGTTGCTGGTCAGATGCTGCAATGATGTAAAGAATTAAGAAGACAAATATCTGGTTTTGTTGATTTTTTTTGCCCACAAACCTCCTCCCTCACAACATAAAAGACACTTAAATAAAACTGGTTACTACAGCTAGCATTATCAGCTCTGTCAGTGAAAGAGGAATGCAGATCATAGTGACTGGAGGAGCTTTGATGAGAAGAAACTGAGTCAAGTCTGAAGTGGTGAATCTTCGTCAGATTTCTTCAACAGATGGATGAAAAAAAATCTGTATTGTAGCTGTAATCTTTGGTAAGTGCTGTGTATGGTTGTTTAAGTAAAATTAGTAAAGATAAGTACTACATACCTGATTTGCTTTCCTGAAGAATTCTTTTTTTTCTCAAAATTTTTATGTTACCGCTCTGGCACATGCAGTTCTTTCTTAGGAAGGTGGAGGTTTGTTTCACTTATTTCTATGTTTTTGAGTCTTCTTCAAGAACATGTATTTATTGTTTTTTCTCATCCCCTAGCAGAGAAGTGACTGTATCTCATGCGTGTTATTTTTTTAGTATTTTCATAAAATGGTAGCACTATTATTTAGATAGAAGCCTGAGAAAAGAGGTGCAGTGGATTGTATTTGACAAAGCACTCCATGAACGAAGAAGTTAGTTCTGTTACAAAGACTGTTTACCTTCCCTTCAGGATGCTGATCAGAGGTGAGAAAAAGAATACAATATCTTTACCTGAGAATGTGATTTATTACTGCTTGGAGCTGACGGGCACGCATGGATGGTGATGATTTTTTGCAAAATGCGCTCCCGTACTGCCAGAGACAAAATGGGAACACAGATACTAAAGCCAATGCAAGCATAGATCTTGCAAGTGACCTTGAAAGAAGCCCTGTAATATAATCTCTGCTGCCCAGCTTGCATTAGAGGTATTTTTAGAAAACTCGGGTGGCTGGCATGCTGTAGGTCATTCACAGCTTTAGAAAAAGAAAAGCATTTGTAATCCACAGTGATTTTAAGGATTATACAAATTGTTTAGCTGTTAATGAGCTGTGAGCTTTCTATAGCTGACAGTAAGAGTGTGTGTATTACCTTTGGTATATTCTCACATTGTTGTGACTGAAGGTGGTTCAGCAAAATGTTTTTTATCCTTTCTGGCTGACAAACAAGCAGCAGGTTATGAAAGCATGTAAAGTAACTCCTTACAAGCCATTTGTATAGACTGTCTCAGGTGTCAATGATTGTCTGATACCATGTTAAGAAGGATAATGACATCACTTTCTTAACATACAGAGGAGCAGAGGAATGAGTGCACTGGAAAGCACAGCAACCTGGCTTCTCTCTTCAACCAGAAGTGTCTTGTGAAATAGAGAAGAGTAGATTTAGAGATTTAGTTAAAGAGCAAAAGTTAGCTACTAATCTTTGCATGCTGCCAGCAGCTGAAATAACTACTATCTCATTGTGTTTAAAACATGCCTTTCCAAGAAAAATTGCGTCAGTATGCCATGAAGGAGGAGAAGCATTAGTTTTCTCCTTGGTTTACACTTACATGTGAACCTACTGTATTGGTTTGAAAACTTTGCTTGGTATTTAAAAAAAAAAAAAAATCCTTGTTTCTAAATTCTGGTACCCCTAATCTTAGACTTCATTTTATTTTTCAAGTGATGTATCACTGCATTGAGGGTTAACCTTTCATTTGTTTGAGTTCTGCTGGCCTCATGGTTAATTTCTTTAAAAAGCTGTTCTAAGCCATGGGAATTCAGAGCAGATTTTCACAAATGGGAGCCGTGAGCAGAGAGTTCCTGCTAAAAGACTCCTAATGCTGTTTGAAGTCAAGGAGTAAAGGCAGAACCTACAAAAGTGTTTCACAAGGGATAGAGGTAAGTTTTCAGCTGCCAGGGAAGGCTCAGAAGGTGGGGGACAGTGGTAGGAATAGTAGTCCTGAGTCAGCAGGACAGAGCAGACGTATGTACCTATTCTTTTTTACCTCCCTCTCTTGTCCTGGAATCTGTTACTGAAGTTTCACAAAAGTATGGGCTGAGTGGAGCTCTAGTACTCAGTTCCAAATTGCTGCTCCAAGCAGATCTGAACCCAGCAGCATTGTGGGTCAGGTGGATTTCTGTCAAGGTAGTGGGGAACTTTGAGGAAGCTAAAGGTCTTGTGTTTTCTATCTTGAAGACCAGGAGGCTGAGGCACATGCTGGTGGAATGTTGTATACTTCAAATCTGCAGTGAACAAGAGCTGTAACTAAAGTGGTAAGCCCTCAAGTGTTAAAATTTGTTAAAACTAGAATGGTAAGTGGATCAGCATAGAAGTGGCTGTAGTCGTGCTCTGTAAAACTGTTGCTAGAAGATGATGAGAGAAAAGAAAGTGAGCTATCATCTTGTTTTAGAACTGAATATTGACTATTCGTTATGCTGCTCAATGACCTCAATTTCCAATGCCTGTAATACTCTGAAAGCATAGTTCATTGTTTTGTAAATCTACATGTTTTTGAATCCTTTTGCACAGGAGAGAGGCCTTTGGATGAGGAAAATCTGCAAATGCAAATGTATTTCAACAAACTTCTTGTTCTTTTAACCTACAAGGTTTAGCATAAAGAAATATGTATTATCTCTCTTTGCTGCAAAATCCAGCACTGGGTGTATGCACATGCAGAATGTAGAGAGGAGACATACTCTAGTCGAATTGAGACCTAATTAATATTCTACTGTGTGTATACCTACAAAGAAATTTCAAACTGTAGAAACTAACATGTAATACTTTATTTATCCCAGAGGCATTAATGTGAGATCAGATTCCTTGGAAGACACAGTTTGGCTGAACACGTTTAATATCTTTTTTGCAGGTAGCTTTTCACTGTGTTAAATCTGAGTTGCTAATAAAAAAACCCCTACATTAAAAGCTGATTCCTTACCTAATTCCTATTCTCTGGATAAAAGATTATGAATAACGAATGCAAGAATTCTCTTTTAGGACCTGATTTGTCACCCAGAACAGAATAAACATTAGCTCACTGCTGATGTGACAGTTGTGACAGCTGGAGGGGTCTGGAATGAAAGGCTGAAGCCTTAAATAAGCCTTTCAACTGAGCTTATTATTCATTAAACACACAGCTTCGCTTTTCACCACACCAAATAGCTTCTACAATGTACACACTGGAAACCTATACGTCATAGTATGAGGGCTCTACTTTGAATGCTAATAGCTGATTCACCATTAGCCAATTATTGCTAAAATAAATATTTATAGAAAGTACAGAGTGTGATCTGACTATTTATCATGATTCATAATATTCCTCTCTCCTAGGTTCATATGATGAATTTTTTTATGGACACAAGTTTTTCCTGGCTGTCATCGTGTGCAGCATGTGTCGCTGCTGGTTGGTCCTTTGTGACAGGTATGGCTGTTCAGTGGGAGCAGATTAAAAGACTGAATCTTAAAAGGCAGAATCTATACCTTGAAAGGATAGAAAGTGTTACCAATGACATTTAAACAGATTTCTCCTGGGAGATTTAAGATTCCTACAGATGTAGGTTCCTTCGAGGAAGGTAGCTTTCCCATCCATGCCAATCTTTCAGAGAGAATTTCTGCTTTGTGTTTATGGAGTTCGATTAACTTCAGTGATACTCTCCAAGGGATTAAGGTAACTTCAGGTTTATTTTGCAGGACTGGAGTATCAAACAAGGTATTTTACATGAGAAAGGGACCTCCAATATCTCTTTTCTCAAACACTGTAAAGCATATCAACCTGAAATATGGTAGAGGAGAAGACTTGCTGGAAGATCCTTTCTTTTCTGTAAGTTGTGTTTGTGGAGCTCTGCAGAGGAATGTCAGTGTTAAATGACTGCATCCCATCTTCAGTTCTGCACCTTGGTGGCTACTAAGCCACTTTTTTGACATTGGTTTCTGGGCTTTTTGCTAACTCACAAATGTGCTGTAAAGCCCTGGCTTCAGGGAATGAGATTAAATTTTTCATGCAAAATATGACCCCAGCCTGTCATTGTGGAGTCCCCATGGTTTTAAAAATAGGGGACTGGAATTCAACAGAGCTCCCTGGATGAAGGAGCACCTGTCTGTGTAGTACTCCTTGCTGGAATAGCAAGTTTAGAAGAAAAGATGGTATCAGTGAAATTCTGAGTTACTTTGTAAACAGTTAAACAAAATGCTTCAGAGTAAATTAGCTGAGTAGGTGGGGAAATCACTTATAACACACAGGTGTGCAGATACTTCTTTTGATATATGTGTTGCATAATTAAGTATTACTTGATTTTAATAACTAGGGGAAAATATCCTGATTTTGCAATTCCTAATAAATGAGTGTAGAGTATATTTCAGCAGAAACAAACACAAGACCTACCACAGCCATTCTTTGAGGGATTATATAAACCCCACGTTAATTTACAAAAGCAGTCCCAGGGTTACTGCTCTGCAGTTTCTCCTGTACTTATGTGTTGCTTTCCCTATAATCAAACAAGATTGCAAAGCAATTGGCAACATAGCTGCTCAGCCTGGAGATACTATTGAAATGCTTTTAATAGTCAGAATCAAACAGGAACTTCACTCTTGATTTATTATCCTTTATGTTCTGAAAATACAAATATTTCTGTGGCTGTTTGTTAGGAGCTGAGGTTATAGAGTGAAAAGATTAAAGCACAGCACTTAAAGAAGAAATGTACCAATTACCCAGAGAAGCAATTCTAAATAGCATTAGTGACCCAGCACTAC
Source organism: Bucco capensis (assembly GCA_013396975.1). NCBI lineage: Eukaryota > Metazoa > Chordata > Aves > Piciformes > Bucconidae > Bucco > Bucco capensis. Next base: position 3,191 of record VWZO01020264.1, on the reverse strand, counting down.
TACTCTGAATGGTGTCTAAATCAAGATGGCACCTTGGTGTTCATTATGAGCCACTGCATTTTGATAGCTTGTAATATGTACTCAAGGTAAAATGCTAGAGCTGATGTAAGTGGAAAATATTACTTTGATAGCATTATAGTTCAAATGGGTAATATAAGCTACAAGCAATGAATATGAGCCCTATGTATTTTCAGCCATATTTGATGGCATTAATAACAATACAGCTGAAGATTTTCTGCTTTCCATCAACCGTGCAGAAAAAGCTCTCTGAGTGTAAAAGGAGAGGTGAACTTGTTTTTACTCTGCAAACTTTACAGAAATGCTTAAGAGCAATTTGATCCCAGTGCAGCTTACTAACAGCACCTGCTGGAGTTGGCTGGGGAATCACTTCAGTGCAGATTTAGGTGAGACTTCTAGCTTCACAGCCTTTCCCATATGCAACAACAAGGGAGAAAATAGAGACAGAGAAAGATTCTGCAAAAACATCAACTAAGGGGTAAGAGGAGGGACTTGTAAGCCAAACCTGATGGACCTGTAGTTATTTAGGGGCAGCAATGTGTAACAAGTAGGCCTGTCCCATCTGCTGGCATCTCGCTTCCTGGTGCTGTCACTCTCAGGAATAGGCTATCATGCCACACTGTGGCCTGGCTCCTGCATATGCCTTGCAAACTCATGGATTAAATTTGGTATAGCAGCTGGTACTCCTTTGTGGTAGGCTAGGTTTCTTAGAGCTTCTCCAGGTATGGGGAGGTGTCCAAAAACAGTGGCCCAAAGAGGAGCCAGGGGAGAGATCTCAAGCTGAACTTGCATCTTTTCACTCCCTAAAACTGCCACTGAATGCTGAGAGTCAGGTAGGGATTTTCTGTAGATTGGCAGATAAACATAATTTGGGGGAGATATTAATGAAAGATCATGATAGCAGCTTAGCTGATCTAACCTTGGTATTTTGAGAGGGAAATGCTACAGTCTTCTTGAACATACAACCTGAAAGTGTTGGAAGTTGGGGATGGAAGGAGCAGAAGAGACCTTTTAAGGAAGGTGCAATCCAGAAAAGAAGTGAATGCAGCTCACATAGTTGTGCAGGACTACTTTCTCTAAGGCACTTGGAGTAAGCAGATCATAGGCATGTGTTTTGTGGATGCAACAGCTGCAACAAATACACGCATAAGTGCTTTGTAGCTTTCACTTGCCCAGCCCCATCATTTCTGTAAGCACAGATGCCATCTTCTTCACCCTTCTGCTCTTGCAGAAGAGGTCCCCACACTGTCTGGCACGGTCTTCTGGTGGCCACTGTCTTAAACTCCCCTGTCCCACTTCCCCAAAAATTATTACTACTGGAGCTGCACCCCTGGAGGGAGCTAGGCATGCTCCTGGCTGTGCAGTGCTGCTGCTGACATCCCAGATGAGAGCCTCTCAGAAAAGGAGAAAGAGTAATGCTGTAAAGGTGCCCTGGGCTTGCTGAGACATTTCCCCTGGAGTTGACTGGGTTCGGAGAGTCTAAGCATGACAGAGATCTGTACATCGGGAAAAAAAACCCAAATAGTTACTCAAAGAAAAGGCTTTTCAAAGCTGACTGTGGCATCCCCAGTACCTAGTTTACTACCTTCTGCTTCATGCTCACTTCTGACTCTTCCTTGGTGCCTACAATCCCATCCAAACATCACCTGCTTCATCTACATTTCTGGACAAGTTCAAAGGCACTGAGACAAGATGATTCTTGAATACTGCACATCTTGTTTAAAAAGCAATCCTGCCCAGGCTACAAGTAGTGAAACATCTGATGTTATCCTAAAACATTTACCAATGCATGCTCAGAGCATCTCATACTCATTTCATAAGCTTTGAGTTGGATTTGGTAACTGTGATGACTGGCATGCCTGCTCTGTCATCAAGGTCTCTCAAGGGAGAGACGGAAAGAAATGCTGCGTTCTTCTGCACTTTCCTGGGCCTAGAAATCCAAAGGCTGGTTTGGGTGGGTGCAAACCCACAATTGTATAAGAAGATTCATATTCATGTATTAGTGCAATTTTTAAGTAACTCTAGTGGAGGATTATCAGTATTAGATTACTACTTGTCTTTGTTTGACCTGAGTTGTTGCTGCCACCTCTCCCTCCTCTCTTCTTATGCCCCAGGTTCATTTAAATTCCTTCTAAGTGTCATTCCCTGGTGTGTCTTCATGGCAGACACAGGGCTTTCAGAAGAGCCTAGCTAATGGGAAATGGCAACATAGGCATTTAATGGCACTTAGACTGCATGGACCTGGCTTTTTCTTTCATAACTTCAGAAATACGTTCAATAGCCCACTGGAATCTCCAAAAGCTGCAACACATCAGAAAAGTAGGATATGATGGTGGTATATGATGCAAAACCTTTTTAGTCTCGCATTTTGAAGCAAATTTTTCAGTGTACTTTTTCCTATACAGCAAATGCTAGCTACTTACCTAAGGAAAGTGCTTTGTGACAAAAACTGGTCAAAGACACTATCAGTTCTTGTTACTCTAAGGGAAGTATTTTTTAATGAGTTTTGAAGGATGATGCCTTTAATGATATGTATCTGTACTGTGAGGAATGCATGAGCACTCTCACACTTTTTCATACTCAGAAGATGTACAGGTTCAGCCACCATCGAGCCATGAGCAGCAGGTGATCTACGTTTTAGATGTGTTTCATGTCGCTATCATTTGACATCTGCAGAATAATACTGGGATCACCCCAGACTCCACTCCAGCCCTCTCCAAACTGCCTCTAACATCTCTAAAGAACTTTACATGATTTTCCAAAGCCAATAAATGGCATGTGCTCTGTTTGCAAGATTAACATAGCTTTCATTATCAGGTTTTGTTTCTATCAGTTTTCCCACCCATCCTTTTTCCTCATTACCTGATAACCAAAAGCTAACCTCATGACCTAACTTGAGACTTAGGAAAGTATTTCTCTTTAATTGATAGGGAAACTGAGGCACAGAGGAGACAAGCAAATCTGGCTGGAATAAGCCCTGCAGTTGACCTAGCATGTGCCAACAGAGGAACAGCTGCAGTTTTGATGCTTATGGAAATACCTGGATGGTGATGTTGGCTTTACTTGTTTTCTTTCCTTGGTGTTTTCTTCAGCCATATCCCCATGGTGATGGTTTTGTTTCTCTCATCCAACCTCACATTCTATCGGGATGGCAGGCTTCTGGAAGATGCACA